>JACMZG010001908.1:49712743-49742743 GCA_018340805.1 Microvelia longipes | reverse complement strand
TTCGGAAAATCGTTTTTTTATTTGAAATTTAGCACGCCAGTGCTAGTCTAATAGTCATATATAAGACCAAGTTATATATATATATGTTGCAAATTTCCACCTCATTATCAGCATTAGTTCAATTGTTATCATATGAATTGTGTACGTTTTATAAAAAAAAATCGGAAAAATACATGTGAGTTGAAATTCGGTACAAGCGTATACCATTACATAATAAATATAAGGTTCATTCAATACGACAAGTATATCTATGGTTGTTATATCATAAATTTTAGTACAATATCAAATTTAGTACAATTGCATACCTTTACTTATTAAAAAAGTACATTAAGTTTCGTTTAATACAACAAGTATATCCATGATTTTTGTTGGATCATAAAAAAGAAGCAGCATCGAGCGTGGTCAGTGCCTGGATGGATGTCCACTGGGAATAAAACGGATGAATTTACCATCTAAGGACGAGCGAACGACATATACTACAACGACGTGTTGTAGTATATTTGGCGAATTGTAGTCTCGCTAAATATCGTCCAAAAGTCGATCGTCCTTATATAGATAAGGACGATCGAAGCGAGTCCGAAGTAGGGATTGTATACTTTTTTAAAAGTGTATCCTTAAGTATACTAGATTTAATTTTTTTTAATCGTATAATATATGTACGGTTTTTGTTGGATATTTTTTAAGGACGAGAAAAGCGGGTCCGAACTGGTAAGGATGAGCATAGCGAATCCGATACGATGAGGAAACGCTCTGAGGTACCCAGTTCCTGATTTTTTTAGTGTAGTTGAGTATTTATTTTGTAAAGAATGGGTATTTAATGTTTTGTCGGAATGACTGGATTTCCCTGTGTTCGGCACCGTGAAAACTTGGTGCTCTCATTTATATTAAACTTGATATTAAATCTGGAAGTCCTAAATGACTTCTGTCGTTTAGATTTCCTGATAATTTTTGTTGGTTTCTTTTTGAAACTAAAATAGAATTACTATATTAATAAAACAGTTGGATAATTCATTATAAAGTCGTTTGACTGTTTTGGTAAATGCTAGCTTGTCATCAGAAGCGTGTTTAGCTTTGCAAACCTCTTATGCTAGAGACTCTCTTACGCCGCATCACAGTGAGGAAATTCCTCCACTTCATTCAAATAACGTCAGCAAAACTAAAATCATTTTTCTTTCTACTTAAATTCTTGACGAACAAAAATTTTTCATTAGACAACAAGCTGTTCACTCTTAGAGATATTTTTAATTCTATGTTATTTAGTAAAATAGTTTTCGGAATTTTTACCTAATGATCTTAAATCCCTGAGCAAGAGCTGGAGTGGCGACCTATAAAGCAAATGCATTCTAAATTAAATATAATTTAATACTACTAAGTTTTTGCTAAACATGATTTGGAAAAACAATCTTGTAGGGTAGGGACACAATTCAATGTTATTAAGAAACAGGTATGTAATTCTATGAGTACCTGTTTATCCCTGGGAAGTAATTCAATAAGTACCTGTTTATCACCGAAATGGAATTCAATGAGCACCAGTTTATTCCTGGGAGGCAATCCATTGAGTACCTGTTATCCCGAGATGGAATTCAATGAGTACCTGTTTATTCCTGGGAAGCAATCCATTGAGTACCTGTTTATCCCCGAGATGGAATTCAATGAGTACCTGTTTATTCCTGGGAAGCAATCCATTGAGTACCTGTTTATCCCCGAGATGGAATTCAATGAGTACCTGTTTATTCCTGGGAAGCAATCCATTGAGTACCTGTTTATCCCCGATCCATGAGTACCTGTTTAAAAGATGGATTTCAATGGTTCACATGTTTATTCCTGGGAGCAATCCATTGAGTACCTGTTTTCATGGATTCAATGAGCAACCTTTTATTCTGGGAAGAATCCATTGAGTACCTGTTATCCCGAGATGGAATTCAATGAGTACCTGTTTATTCCTGGGAAGCAATCCTTGAGTACCTGTTTTATCCCGAATGGAATTCAATGCCAAGCAATTGAGTACCTGTTTATCCCGAGATGGAATTCAATGAGTACCTGTATATCCCTGGAAAGCAATCCATTGAGTACCTGTTTATCCCCCAAATGGAATTCAATGAGTACCTGTTTATCACCGGGAAGCAATCTATTCAGTTCCTGTTTATCCCCGAGATGCAATTCAATGAGTACCTCTTTATCCCTCGGAAGGTTTCGAGCGTGTTCAGTGCCTGGTTGGGTGACCGCTGGGAATGAAACAGATGTATTATCTATGTGTAGCGAATCGAGTCGAAAGAAGTGTTGCAGTATAAATTTAACGACTTACATATTCTGAGAGCGAGCGAAGCGAGTCCGAAGCTGAGAGGATTCCTGATGCGAATCCGATATGATGAAATAAGTTACGAGGCACACTGTACCCGATTTTTAAAGCTTAAATTCAAGAAAAGCTTTACACTATTAGAAATCACCTAAATACTCATTATTTTTATTCACTGTTAAGGGTGATAAAATAAAAACCTAATTACTTGACACTGCAGTAATACACGAATTAATTACACCCCGCGCAACCGAAGTCAAAACTTTTTTATAATTTATGAACTTAAAAGAATCTAAATTTTAAAAATGTATCCTTAAGGAAGTGGCAACAACTGAATAAAATTATAAAACCCCGAAAAATTCAGATCTTTGGAAGATAATTCATAATTATGTCTGGATTTTCACTAAAAACTTGTCTATTTTGATTGACGATCCTATTATACGGATCGGTTTCTCGTGTCGGCCTTTCATTAAAGAAAAACCTTATGATATTAAACTTAATAGTTTATTATATTAAAAAATACATTTAGAAAGTCCATAATATTTTAATGATCTTTATTTTTCTGATAACTTTAAATTTATAATAAATATTAATATATTTTATTTTAAATTACTTCATTATGTCACATAATTATTATATTGTAATTACCTGTTAATAATTATATTATATATCAAATTACCATAATTATTAGAAGTGTTATAATTGTACCAATTTTCAAATACTTTAATTCGGAAGTCATAAATTTTTATTAAAATAATGTATTACATTACAAGGCTCATTAATAAATTAATGACAATTTTACATAGACGTATTTAAAATTTATTAGGTTTAATATTAAAAATGTGTTTACAAATGTATTTGGTTAATAATTTCAACTTTAATGGAATTTATAATTTAAGAAATATGCTAAGTAGAGCAAAATAATTAAAATTAGGAAATTGTCTTAAGTTCATAAAGACTTTATCGAGAAAAAAACAGTGAATAAAGAAAAATGTAATTGTTCTTAACATGATGAAACTTTTATCATTAAAGTTATAATTATTTTATTTAAATTATTTCTTAAGTATTCATTAATGGTTAATATTAATTTCTTTGCCTGTATAAAAAAAAATATTAAAAATAAATAATGTAACTAAGCAGTAAAAAGAGATTTTATCGCTACGGAAATTTGTCGTAACTAATATCCAAAGCAATAAAATGCAACATGCTTTACAGCCATGTTGTATATACTGGTCATTTTTGGTGGGGGGAAGGGGGGGGGGGTTCAGTGAATAAAACAAATTACCTTATGTACCAATTAACGTAGCGGCTGTAAAGTAGAATTATACAGCTGGGAAACGTAAAAAAATATTATCGCCTTAGACATTAAATCGTTCTTCACTAACATTATTGAGGCTGTAATGTAGACACATTACAGTCCCCAAAATAAATTTTTTGAGCTTAGTATTAATGGACTTCATTTCGGTTATACTGGGAGGTATATGTCAGACCCTAACGTTAAATGCTTATAAATATATTGAGAAAATTTGATAGGGTTTTAACAAAGGTCTCTTCACTAAGAGAGTAATCCCGTGAGAGTTTAAACTGACCATTATTCTTTTGGTAATTACTACCCAAAAAATAATATTTTTTGTTACCGCTTTAAGAAACAGTCATAAATTAAATTAGAATGAACCATTAGATTAATTGTTTTGAAAACTAAACTAAATTTTTAGAAGTGATACCATTGATGAAACAATGATACCATTGTTACCACACTTTGGTAATTTACCTAGCTATTGTTAGATATACGTACAATGTTTAATATATATATATATATTATATATATATAATATATATAATATATATAGTATATATGTATATTATGTATATATGTATATATATATTATATATATATATATATATATATATTATATATATATATATATATATATATATAATTGTGAGGAGAAGTAAACTGCGTGTTATATCTAAAATATATCTATACTGTGTGCTCTAGGATGGGGTCACCTATAAGGTGTAAATGACAAAAAAAATCGTTTTTTGAAAAACAATTGCACTTCATAAAAAGTATTGCTTTATTTAAAATGAACATTTACATATTATACACCAAAACACCAGAAAAAGGATTGAATAACCCGCTCTTTTAAGATAATTTAAACAAATCTGGTTTCTCAAAGAATGACTTAAATCTAATTAAAATGTGACAAAAGATTTTTTTTCACACAAATCAGAAGACTTTTTGTAGAAAAAAATGTAGAAAAGACATGCTATAAAACTAAAAGACTGAGTACCGTAAATAGTTAGAAAACATTTACAAGGATAAAATAAGATGACTGTGCTTATTTCAAAAATTAAGCCAACTTCCTGGTGGGGAAAGTGTGAAGTTCATGCCATATCTGACAAAGCATTTGTTTTCCTGCTTAGTTTGTATATTACCTGATGCTAACTTAAATGGGGAAAGGCTTCGGATTCTTTCAAGGGAAAAAATCTTTATAGACCAAGAGCCCAGGGGTGTTTTGTTAATAAAAAGTGTAATGGCTGGAACCGGTCTCAATTTTTCGTAAATACCTTCCTGAACAAGGATCTGCAATTCTGCCGAATCGTATCGGTTGGGTGTCCCAGGCAGAACGCACTTAACATGTCAAATTTACCACCGAAGTTAATAAAAAGTGTAATGGCTGGAAACAGGTTTAATTTTTCATAAATACCTTCCTGAACAAGGATCTGCAATTCTGCCGACTCGTATCCTATGGGTGTCCTAGGCAGAACCTTTGACCTCCAAAGTGCGTTCTGTCTGGGACACCCATCCGATACGAGTCGGCAGAATTGCAGATCCTTGTTCAGGAAGGTATTTACACTTTTTATTAACAAAACACTCCTGGGCTCTTAAACTATTATATTCATAAGGTTTTTTGGGCACGTTACTCCAGTGGACACTAGAGTTACTCGGCGTAAGTACTATGTTAGGGCACGTCCTCGATTCAACTCCAACCTGCCCTAAAGTGGACTTTACTGTATTTTGTAACAAATCTCAGGCAAGATTAATCATACTCTAAAACTGCACTTTTTATTCCTCACAAAAAACGGAATAAAATAGAGTTAAATTACGTTCTGGCGGGAAATCATTTTTATCACATGTGATAACAATAATATATGTTAAGAAGTTTCTTATTTGTGGACTTGTAAAACAATATATAAATAAAAAGATTAGTTACACAATAGTCCTTTATTTTTTAATATATAATAATAACTAAGCTTTCGACTAAGCTTTAGTCATCATCAGAGTTTAACAAATATAAAATGAAAATACAATTTTACAGACTACTTCATATTGCACCTTGGTATGTTTTAGTAAGCTATGTTTAAAAAACCGTTAAAAACTGTTACATTGAAGAATTTTAAAAATATCAGTGTTACCAATAATATTAATTGAAAAAACAATATTTTAAACTAAATGAAGAATTACAAGGTGCAATATGAAGTAGTCTGTAAAATTGTATTTTCATTTTATATTTGTTAAACTCTGATGATGACTAATTTTTAGTCGAAAGCTTAGTTATTATTATATATTAAAAAATAAAGGACTTTTGTGTAACTAATCTGTTTTTATTTAAATAATATATGTGTTTTTTTATGTATTTTAACAATAATATATGTGTTATTTATGTATTTTAACAATAATAAATAATTTTAAAACTCCATTGATACTATTTAAAATTAATAAAACGAAATATTAGTGCTACTTTTTTGTTTTAAATTGTTTTGTGCTCATAATAAACTATCAGTAAGAAATGTTCAAGTACTCGTTGCTCACCATACTTTTCGTTTAAATCATAAAATTATTACGTGCAATTTTAAGCAACTAGTTAAACTTTATTTTAAAATTTTTTTAAAAAATATAAAAAAATTTTTTTTAAATTTATTAAAAAATTTTTAAAAATTATAATTTTGTAATTTTGTCAAATTTAAGAAAATAAAGATTTTTGATTTGATTTGATTTGATTTATTAATAAGTAGTCTCTTTAATATAAAATTCCGGTAAGGAAGTCCGCAAGCCTGACAAATTTTCTTTAATGCGTGATTACTGCTCATCAATCCATTATTTGCTGAAGCAGTTAATGTTTAAGCATTAATCAATTAATGCCTTAGCATCACAACTTTGTTATTTAATCTTTTCGATTTTTTTAAAAGAAAATGATCTTCTGTGCCATAAACTGATTCTCATGCTTGAAGAAATTTACTCTAATTCTGAGTAATAGTTTCATAATTTCAACAAAATAAATAAAACATTTATTTGCACATATAACAAAGATCATTTGACAATAGATATTAATAAATTCATTTACACATATAACAATGATCATTTAACAATCAAATAAATTCATAAATATCTATGAATTTATTTGCTCATATGACAATGATAATTTAACAATAGATATTAATACATTTATTTGCACATATAACAATATTTAAGTTAGCTAAACTTAAAACAAAGCTTGATATTATTTAAGTTATCTAATTATAATAAACCAAATCTTAAATAACAGTCAGTGAAATAGTACTTCCAGGCCTAGAGAGTTGAAACCGTAGTCCTATGTATTTTAAATATAATATTATCTCCCTAGGCAGCTAAATATGTTATCTGACTGCTTATTTTTGACAGTCAGGGAAATAGTAGTTCCCTACCTAGAGAGTTTGTAGTGTGATCCTATCAATGCTTTCTAAAATGAACCCGCTTCTCTTGCTACCACTGCAAGAATATCTCTTACTTCTTTGGGGTGCGGTGGTTATTTTAACTTGAAGTTATAAAAACACTTTTATCATTCACGTCTCGTGAATAGTTTAAGCTGTATTATCTTTGGATGTTAAAAAAAAAATAATTAAAAAAAAAATAAAATTTGTAAAAAAAACCAGTGCGATAAACATAACTGGTGTAGCGTAATCGAGAAGTATATCGACCATGTACTCGATATCGACCATGTACTCGATATCGACCATGTACTCGATATCGACCGTGTACTAGATATCGACAATGTACTCGATATCGACCATGTAGTCGATGTCGACCGTTTACTCGATATCGACCATGCACTCGAGATCGACCATGCACTCGATATCGACCATGTACTCGATATCGACCGTGTACTCGATATCGACCATCCGATATCGCCATGCAGTCGATTTTCGCTGCGTGTTTTGCTCGATTTTTAGGATTCCCGCCACAAAGTCAGTATTCCGGCGGCCATCTTCATTGGGAAACGTTGTATGTATTCCAAATGTAACTTTGTCATCATAGACAGTTAAATTTGATCTGACTGCTTATATTGACTCCCAAGGAAGTATAAAAAAAAATAAATTACTACAACTTACATTTTTTTCAATACTATGTTATTACATTTTTTTTCTTTAACCAGATTTTTTTTAAAATTTCTATAAAAGCCACTAGAGTCTAGACTGAGCCCTCACTCCAGCATTAGCTTTTGAGGGCTCACATTTTTGAAATAATACTATATGCTCACAAATTTGTATCTAAGAGATAAATTTAATTAATTTTTGTTTTCTCAACTATTGTAATTTAGTATGTAAATTTAAAATGGAAATATACTTATTATTATTATTATTATTATTATTACTTTCCTCCCAATAAATACTAAAGTAATTTTCTTATCGTGCTTAGATAGAAACTATTTACAACTCTACCCTAACTAAAGAAGTTATAAAAAGAAATCACACCTTTCAAAACATCATCTAACAAATTAAAACATCCTAACAAATTGAATTTAGCGGTTTCCTTTTAGAAAAACTTTTAATAACTTAATAAAATCCTTCTGTTCTTGTAACTCTTATCCTTTATATTTTATATTTAATTTCTTTCGTGATTTTGATTCTTATTATAGTTTTATGACTTATTAAATTTGTTTAAGGTTTATGCTGTCGAAAAAAAGGCACATTAATGAAGACTAAATGGAATTTGTTATTTTTATTACCTTATTTCGTTTTATGTTGGCCATATAGGTTTTTTTCTGATGTCGGTATTTCTTTTATATGAATGTTTTCATCTTTTGAAATAACTTTTTTTTTACAACGGACAAATTAACTTTATGATAATATTTCTCACTTTTTTTATAAGTTTTCAAATCGTATAAAGATGTTTAATTTAATTAAGTTTTAGGTTTGGATTCCACCCACCACCGAAATGTGTTTAGAAAGATCCTGAAAATCTGTTGAGGTCGGTTCCTTTTCCACCAGCACACCTGACGTTTCTATTTACAACTACCTCAAGGGAGAATTATGTCTTCATCACTTAAATCTTACCTGGATGTTTCTCTTTATGTTATTCCTCCGTAACCGCAAAAGGCTTTACTGTCTAAAACTATAAAATAAAACTTATTTATATTTTACATTATTAAAATAATCTTTTGGAGTTTTTAATGAGAATCTCTTTTTTTTTGTAGAATTATACTTTCTTTTATTTTATTAATCCATAACTCCTTATTAAAAAAATGTTTTAAATTTATTATATACTATTTAATAATTAATAATAAATAATAAATGCTTTTTTGCCCAACAATCCATGTCTTGCATTTCGGTATTTACTTTATAATCTATGAAGTAACGTCACAACTTGTTATTTCATTGTTTTCGGATTTTTTTAAAGATTTTGTTTTTGGATTTTTTAAAGAAAATGCGCATATTGAACCTAAAGTTATAGACAATTAGAGTCATCATTCCTGAATCGGCGCTGCAAGCATTATTTGTACAAAGACATGTTTACGACCACATTAAAAATGTTAATATTAGTGCACGGTATTCGCAATTCAAAGAGATATTTGTAACACAATCTAATTGTGCGAGAGACACCTAGGAAATGTAACAAGCAAAATGCAATGCTACATCTGGGAACTGTTCCATCATTCGACATTCGTCATCTTTGATGGCTCGACATAATGTCATGTCCCACTCTGTTTCGTTACGTCTAACTCATCAGGGCGCCGACAGAGCCTGAACTCACTCTGACCTTCAATTAATTCCGAAGAATATAATGTGAAGTATAAAGATGACGAATGTCGAATGATGAAACAGTTCCCAGATGTAGCATTGCATTTTGCTTGTTACATTTCCTAGGTGTCTCTCGCACAATTAGATTGTGTCAACTATTCATGTTTTGCAAAACTCGGTAGTATCAAATGATAGATATTTGTAAGGATGGCAAAACCAATGGAGGTAAAACGAAAGGAGGATAAAAAAATTATCATATAGGATTTACATGGGAGCCGATAGAAATATATTTTTTTTATTTCTTTATTGTTATTTAATTTATGATAAGTGCGTTAAAAATTAATCGGTGCTAAAAAAATTGACAATATTTTATAGATTAATACTTCGATAAGTTCAGGCTTTTAAATATAGAATCAGGCTTTTATCACTTCAGACTTGGATTTGTCTAATTTAACCTAGAAATAATAAAACCTAAACGAATAATTTAAACAAACACTATAAAAAACGAGCGAATTTAGTGAATTATTAATTATTTTAGTGAGTAAATAAAATTGATTAAAAATTACTAAATTAAAACGCCATTATGGTGAAAATCAGCTTGTTATCAGTTAATTTAAATACCAGTTAGAACTTATTTAAACAATTACATGCAATAAAATAGGTAATTTTGTGAGTTCGTGCAAACTACTCAAAAGTAAAATTAATTTACAATACATTAAATAAAACACTACTTTTATTGAATTAAACATCCCTATCAAGGTAAAAAGACTAATATGTCAGCTAAGAACTATAGGCAAAGTATACATTAAGTTTTACACTAATGCTAATCTACATAAGCTTTATCAGCCCAATAATTGTCAAGTTTGCAACTGTCATGAACCTGAAGACTTAGTACATGTTCTATTTCGTTGTCCTATATATCAACCTTTAAGATCTCATTACCTAGCTCTAAATATCAATAGATATCTCTTCCCTCAACAATCTCCTTATTACATTAATCAACTTGATGTAATACTCAATCCTATAAACACTTTCCTAGCTTATAACCTCTATAACTTCTTTCACCATTTGCTTCTCCTGAGAGCCTTTTGCCTCAATGAATAATTTTTATCCTAACCATATATCTATTTACTTATATACCACCTCTCTTAAGTGGTAAAATGTTTTACTTTTTCAACAATTTTATAATATTAATTAATTACAGAATATGTATCTATGTATATGTGTTCTGTATGTCTATATGTGTGTATGTATGTGTGTAAATGTTTGCAATGCATGTATATTGGTAATAATAGTAGTGAGTATAGTAATAATTATTACATTAATGTTATTAGTAAGTATATTTCTTTTTATATAGTTATAAATTTATATTTTACTTGATTATGATGTAATAAATAATAAAATAACACAAATAATTAAAATCTAAGTAATTGAAAAGTAAAATATGGAAAGATAATAAATAAAAAAAAAAAAAAAAAAAAAGTGTACTAACTAACTAAAATTATATATCATGGATAATAATAAGATTAATATTAATATACAATATGATTCACTTAAGAAAAGCTTAGTATTAATATTATATTAGCTATTGTACAAGCTATGCATGTTTTTATTTTATGTATAAATGTTTTGAACACCCTTTGTATAAGACATTGTCTTTTGAAACAAATATATTTCTTATTCTTATTCTTATTCTTATTCTAAAACACTACCTTCTTGTCACTCAATTTCAATACCCATTAAAACCCTATTTTTCAATGAAATAGTGATTCTACTGAGTTCATACGGCCTAAAATTAATTAAATTAAAGCACCTCTTGAAAAAACATTAAAAAAAACTTCAATGAAGACTTTAAAATGATCGCCTTTCGTTATCGATTTCTTATCAGCGACAGTGGTGGTGCAACCATCTTAGAATCGCGAATAAAGCAAAGAAAGAAAGAAAGACATCTAAGAAGAAATAAAAAGTCAAGAAAGAAAACTAAAAATAAAGAATTGTCTGCAATATTAAGTTTGGACATTAATCTGAAATTGATAGATAGAATCACGAATGTTAAACTGTTTAACTGTTATAATATAACTTTTACTTATATTTACTTATAAATATATGTAACAGCCACTTCGGATGTTTCCCGCGTAACTTGTCAAGGAAAAAAGACAAAGGGATGTATTATCATTCTATAATTCAAAAGTTAAAATTTATTTACTGGAAGCTTAATGCAAATAATTTTTAATGTAAATAATAATAAGTGCATAATACCAAGTCCACTTCGTGTGCACACTCTGTTCATTGTTGGGACTACGAACCATAAAAGGCATGTATTTCCATCCTTAATAGGATGGAAACGTTTAACTAATGTCAAACGTTAGAATTTATACACTGCAAGCTTAATAAAAATACGTTGTGTAAGTATACATAAATTCCACTTCGCCTGCTTCCCGCATACCTTGTTATGTCGCAAAAATTATTATATCCTACTATACATAAGAAATATGTAATCGGGTACATTTTATTTAGGGAACTTTTAATCCGGGGTAATTTATCAGAGGAAATTTTATTCGGGGACATTTCATTCGGAATTCAACACAACTATAGACCTAAAAATTGATTTTTGTACTAAGTTTCAACTCTCTGGGATAAATACCCTGAGAACTTACACACACAGACTCACACACATATACAGAGAGATAACTTTGAGAAAACTACTGAAGTGGTTTTTAGAACACATCAAACAGATAATTCTGGTTAAATCCCGGATTCGGATGTTTTTGCAAACACAATACTTTCCATACTCACGGAATAAATGAGGAAAAGTAAAAAATAAACCTACAAATGTTTTAAATTAACCTTTTAGCTGTTGGCATATTTAAATAATCATAGGATATTACAACATTAATATTATTTCAATTTGTTTAATAATAATGCATAATTTTAATTCAACTTCAATGTTACCAGGTGATGGTGATGCATTTGAATAGAATTAATTGCTTTGCTCGGAGCTACAGCTACCTGGGGACCACACGCAGAACTAAACACTAGGTTAAGTAGGGAACCATTGAAAATTTGTAATGATATTAATAAGGTATCTTGAGCTTTACGCAGTAGCTATTAGGTAGCCTCATCCTCCTCACATGTTAATTATGAATTCAATCACGATTAAAGGTTAGGAAAAGGATGTTTAATAATTAGATATTATCAACTTCGTGTGCCATTACATTTTATTGTCCAGTTACAGAACGTTGTGTGCACACACACACACACACACATAATATTATTAGTATTAGTCTCCATTCTATAAGCAATTGTAATTAATAGACACTGGATGGGACGAAATAATTAAACTACCACTTCTCTAAATGACTATATTTCGCCTGCTCCCAGGCTTATTCATGTCTCAAACAAGAATTAAGAAAATAAAAATTTTCTACAGTTTAGGTAATTAAACCGGGTCAAATCTTAAAAGTCTACATCTAACATTGCAGGAAACTGTTATGGTAGTAATTCCAATGCATATTAGTTAATAATCTACTAATAAACTAATTTTTATTCAAACATAACAATCTAAATTACATAAATTATAAAAGAAATAAATTAACGCACATCCAACACACAGAGTAATAGAACCTTACAGATTACAAACATATATATATATATATATATATATATATATATATATATATATATATATATATATATATATATATATATATATATATATATATGTATATATATATGTATATATTATATGTATATATATATATATATATATATATATATATATATATATATATATATATATATATATATATATATATATATATTATATATATATATATACGAAGTGTGTTCAAAAAGTATCGCGAAATTTGTGTTTTTCAATAATTATTTATTTATTTATGAGTACGTATTTTATAATCCATTGATATTATTCACTTGTGCCTGCAATGCGGAGGGCCCCCAAAAAGATAAAGTACAAAAAAATAAACTTATTAATAAAATGGTTCCATGCCCCAGTAGAGATTAGTATAGTCTGTCTTAACATCATTATGCCACGGGGCCCCCTAAAAGATTTGTTTACAATCTCTTCACCTAAAAATGGGGCCCTTTGAGGTGTTGCAAGTATAAAATTAATGACTCGTAACTTCTAAGGACGAATGAAGCGAGTCCAAAGTAGGGAGGATGAGCAGAGCGAATCCGATGTAATGAGAAAAAGTTAAGAGGTCCGAAGCACCCCGTACCCGATTTTTTTTGTGATAATATATATTTTACATAAAGTATATTTTTCATATTATATATTGTTCTGTTTATAAACTTTTTTTTAAATTGTTAATTGGCCCCAGCAGAATTATTTATTATTAATATTAATTTTATAATTATTATCTTGATAAGAGATAATGTGGTATTTTTTGAAATTAATCTTTTTCATAAGGAAATCCCAAAGGGCGCAGTTGGTAGGAAGATCTATGTAATTTTATTTTGCATATTCATCAAATAAAATGGAAATATAAAAACTTTGGTTTCGCGACAACTAGTAACACCCCTTTCCATATTCTCTGATTTCGTATATATTTATAGATATTTTTTCCCTTAATTCCCTTATTTTCTATCGCTACTTTTTATAGATGGCTAGTTGTTTAGTTGTTTTCTAATTTAAAAGTTAATTGTCGTTTTATGTTTAGCTTATACTTATCATTTATCAATTTTTCTGAATTAAGGTACGGTACGTCTTGTTTTTTTTGTGACTATTATATTTATTTAACAAATATATATATATATATATATATATATATATATATATATATATTATATATAATATATATATATATATAACTTTAAATGTAAAGTAAAATAAGTGATAAATTTTTAAAGATTTTTAAATAAAATCATACACATTTTCCCACTTCAATTGAAACTATAAATAAGCTATAAATAATTGAGTAAAATTAGTTTTCTATGACGTCATTAACTACAAATACATTTAATAAAAGGCTTAAAAGAAAAAAATATATAGATAAATATATTGAAAAAAATATATTTCTTTGTTATTCAGTAAACTTTAAATAATTTAAATTTATAATTGGCTATGTAAAATTATCCAAAAAATTGAAAAATTATTATTTATCTTTAAATAATAGAGAAATTAAAGAATGAAATTATAATTAACATTTTATGAAATAAATATGTCTGACAGAGTAGGAATATAATGAGTAGTTCCAAAACGGAAAATTATTGCTCTCAATACAGGTTGTAATGCTTCTGCAATTCATTTATACGGAGGGACAATGGCTATTGCGCACCTGTTGATGCTTATGTCAAGCCTTGTTAATATACAAGGCTATGTCTTTCAGAGTATGTCTTTTAATACTCTGAAAGAAAATGTGAGAGGAATGAAGCAGTCCTAAGTTGCGTAAAGTACGTCATGAATATCCTGTTTCACTTAAAGTCACTTATATCAGAGCTACTTATTTATTACTTTTCCTCATTTATACCGTTATGAATAGGAGTGTTAAGTAGTAAACACAGTAGTAGTACTGTTGGAGTATTTTAAACTTATTTTTTACTTTTTGGGAAAGAGTGTGTTTGTATTAAAATCAGGAACCTAGATTTAAAATTAAAAGGTTGTATTTACCGCAAGTTGAAGAAGCTATATGTTTAAATTATTTAAATTTCCTAATTGAAACCTTTTCTAAGTTATTTGTCATCTTTTAGCGAATTTCCTTTTTTTCTTGAATTCAGCTTTGATGATTTATTTTAAGTCTGCATTGAAGAGATTGGAAGCTTTAAAAAAATACGCGTATTTGTGCATATAGCTCAAGAGCCAGGACTAAAAAAATCGGGTACGGGGTACCTCGGAACTTCACATCAGATTCGCTTCGCTTATCCTCCCAGCTTCGCATTCGCTTTGCTAGTTCTCAGAAGTACAAGTCGTTAAATGTATACTGCAAGACGTGTCCGGACTCTCTTCGCTCGTCCTCTGGTAGTAAATACATTCGTTTCATTTCCACAGATCATTTATGCAGGCACTGAACACGCTCGATGTTGCTTAACTTTTATGATCCACCAAAAATCATAGATAGACTTATTGTATTAAAACAAAACTTAGACTTATGAGATAAAAATTATATTTGACATATTTTATATCCTTTTACATGGCTAAATGCGTGCCAAATTTTTATCTGATCGCATCATTTTTCCGTTATTTACGATTTTTCGAAATCTTTGCTGAGTCATTATTGCGGTTTTATGACGTTATAAAAACATTATTTTCCGACTAGCACAACTACAGCAGTAGATTGAATTTTTCAGAAAATTTCAACTCTCTAGCATAAATAAATACACTGGGCACTATGATGATAACAGACACACACACATACAGACAGACAACTTTGCAAAAACCACTCAGGAGGCCTTGAATGAAACGTATATAACCCCGTTCTCATCCCGTTTTCGGATTTTTGCAAAGACAATTCTTTTCCTATTTACCTACGTTATATAAATGAGGAACAGTAAAACGCTTATGAGGCCGTTCAAATGACGGAAGAGGGGTGGGGGGAGGGGCGGGGTCAGATGAGAATCATATGAGATGAGATCAGATGAGATGAGGAAATAAATCCATGGTGCGTCGTACTTGAATTTATTTATTTTTTGCAAATAACTAGTTTATTGTATAAAATTAATCGATTGACACCAATATTTACCAGATAATTAATTTTTGTACAAAATTTCAACACTCTAGGATAAATACACCGGGTGCTATGATAATAACAGACACACACACACACATACAGACAGACAACTTTGTGAATCGCACAAATCCCTATTTTTTGCTATGCGGTTGAGATTATTTTTTTAAAAGTGATAAAATGTTCTATAAAATGGATCTTCAAAATGATACCGTCAAAATCGGATAACTATACAACTAAAGTTATGGCATCATAGTCATCCGATTTGGATGATTAAGACTCTCGTTTTATAGAACATCTTATCACCTTTAAATACGTACTCTTCATGTTTTGCACACAAACCACAGGGAACCATTTATTTCGAGAAAACTGAAATTTGTGCGATTTTATAAAATTTTTAGCATGCGCAATCATATGATGGGCTCCACTCTGATAATGAGATAAAAATTATATTTTACATATATTATAGCCTTTTACAAGGCTATTTGGGCTCCACTCCTAATAGTCAGACTACTTTTCTTCATAATTTAGGGAAGTTAGTATAAAAAGACTCACATTTTTTCAGGTCCGGCTCATAGGACTAAAAATAATTGAGGGGTTTTTAGCATATTTATCTATCTATAAATATTTGCACGCTCAAAACTCTGGATCTAAATTATGATTACTAAAAATATTTTTACAGATGCTAACAATTAAATTTTATCCTCTCAACACTTCCTTTAAATTTTTAAAACTAAGCACTGAAGCATCAAAATGAAATAGAATGGAATTAAGAAATAAAAAACTATAATAACAGACTCTTAAAGAAAATTCTACCGCTCTGTCATCTTTCAAAGTTTAAACTTTATTTTTTTTAAAAAATCTTTATAAAGATGGATTTTTCAAAAAATATATATTTTGACAACCTTCTAATTTGAGCACATTATTTAATCATTATCACAGGTGAAAAGAAATGTATAAATATTTTATATTTTTTCTCGATTTTTTTTTAAAGGTATAATGTTTTTATTATAAGCGAATTAATAACACCCGTGTTTATTTTAATTCTTTGAGTTGAATGGTTAATGTACCAATCTTATAATTTGATAAGTTATAATTTTCATTATTAATTTGTACACAATGTAAGACGGTGTTCCCCGATCTTTTTATGACTTTTCTAAATTTCTCCGCGTCCCTAATTGTTAGAGAGATAACATTATGTGCAGATGCTCTACTAATTCTAGGATTCTGAATACTAGTTCTAGGATGTGAATATATTTGTGTATTTAGTAGTGGATTTTTTATCACAAGCTATCTTTTGTATGTATTAGCTCTGGGGATAAATCCTTTTGAAAACCTAGTTTTGTGACGTAAATAACCTGGATTGCTGAGCCGACAAAAAATTTGAAAAATTCTGGGTCTTCTTGGTTACAATTTTTCCCCTTGAAAAAGGTCTTTTAATATATTTTTTTTGAGGTAGTACGTAATTGAGCACTTTATTGGACCGTTTTTAGGATGAGAAGCCAATCATTATTGTTATAGGAGGTTATTTAGTACTTTTCACCTCCGAGGACAATAATGAATGTAAAAAAACTCGTAAAAGGTACGACGTAAAAGTAATTCATATGTTGCCGCCATTACTGTAATGTAGCGTGTTCAAAAAACAATCTGTGTTAAACCTTCATGAGCTTTATTTAAAAACATTCATTTTGTTTCTGTTTTTGTTCCTAGAATAATTTTTTTTCGTTTTTAAAAGGTGTTCTAATTGACAATTTTTGTGTGTTTATTTGTAAATCTTTTACATTTTTGAGTAAAAGTGTGAAGCTATGGATGAATTTAATGACGGCGATAATATGGAGTTAATAATAATTGGACGTTTTTTTTTTTCAATTAAGTATATAGCGCAGTTTAATGAGTGCTATTTTTTGATTTTTTTTAATGAGTGCTTTATTTAATGAGTGCTATCTCAAAAAAAAAAATAGTGTATGCCATCCGGCTGAGAATGTCTTTATGTCTTGGCAATTTTTCCCGACTCGCTTCGCTCGTCGGTAAATCTAATTGCCGTGACATAAAGATACACTTCAGCCTTATGGCATAAATAACTATTTTTATATATTAACGGCCACTATAAATAACCAAAAAATTGTAATTTCATTATCAAATTCATAATCAAATTACGAGTTTGGAAGAGCATATTTGTTTTTCATCTCTAAACCATCGTAAGTTTAAACGTCAACCTGGTGCGCGCAACAAGTTGCAATAGAGAAAATATTATAACAAATATGTCTGGGGGCACGGCAGTGCCCCCGCCAAGTCTATCTGTCACTGGTGTATCATCCTTTACAGGAAGTATCTCGAGGATAATTTTCACCCCCTCGTATATTTTTATAAAGGACATTAAAACATATAATTTTAATACTAACTAAAATATCTTGTTGAGCTAACCCATTATACCGAATTTCATATATCATTAACCATTCACAGATGTTGAGGTATAATGGTTCAAAGTTAGGTATAGTTTTGACACTCACTCACTACTCAAAATTCTAAGGCACTTCCAGCAATCGTTGACTCTTAAAATTTGGTATATAGACAAATGCTAATGTGAAAATCAATGAAAAATTGTCAAAATCTGAAATTTTTACTTCCTTCTACCTTATATGTTCTACCTAGGCTGAAAGGTAATCCTATCCTCAAATTTACGTATGAAGAAATATTTTGACAACTAGCACTACCTAGTGGAGCACACCAAAACTAAGAATATCGAGAGTTTTATTTTGACAGAACATAACAAAATATTTTTACATAAAAAATGGAACTGTTTAATAATAAATAATTGGTATAATATGCTGTAACTAATGATAATTTAATAATATTTCTTGGCGTATTTTTGTAAGAAATAATGTTTCAAGCTTACAAAAAGGAATGAAATCCCAACAAAAACACATGTCTGTAAAAAAAGAGCCAAGTCTAACGTAAAAAGTCGAGAGATCATTGAATAAGCCAAGTCGTATGTTCCTAATAATGATTTGTAAATATAAGAGGTCTTATATGTACTAAGCGTTTTCATTTTGTGACTTGGCCATTATGCAGCACACACAGAAATTTAATTTAATAAGCATAATAAGCTTATTAAATAGGTGAATATATTATTATAGTGTATGTCTACAAGTGTACTACTAGTGTATACAAGATGTTTAGTACCACACTACCTGAAGTTGCGTTATGGCCAAGTCACAAAGTTAAATCGCCATAAGACCTCATATATTTTCTTAAAGTACATTAATGTTTTTAAAAAATGTCTCCATATTTTATCTAAATTTAGGTCCTTTAGGGTTCACATTCTTTATACTTGGGCCTTTAAAGGTCCCAAGCGGAAGACTAAGGCCTCAAGGGGCCCTTAACATACTTGATCAGGGCCCTGTAAATTTCATTTAAATGAATAAAATAAGTTTTACTTAACTTTATTTTATTCTTAATTATTTATTTTATTTACTTCAGTTTATTTTATTCTTAATTATTTTTTTTATTTAATTAAATTTATTTTATTCTATTTTAATAAAAAAATATAACTTTATTTCATTTTATTAAATATAACAATAAAATTAAATAAATAAAATTAAGCTGGCTATAATCTTTGATACCACTCTAGTTGAAAGTAGACCCCTCTGAGGAGCAATATAGGAACCCCCCTCCCCCCATTAGTCCCCTTGAGATCTAGGTTCTGGCCCTTTTAGGCTGAACCCTCCTCGGGACATTTTTGCTCAGTCCGCCACTGCATGGAACGGATAATTTAAATGAAACCTCGGTTATTTAGTTCTAACACAATAATTCTCCTTATTTATATATACCTGCGGTATAAATAAAGAAAAGTAAAATAAATATATACAATTGAACAAAACTACTAAAAGTATCTCTTGGAAGGACTTGGAATCCCTTATTATTCTTAGAGGTATTTATGAGTTTTTAAAATAATAAATCCATCATATTTCACATCCTGTCACGAGATATAACCATATATAATGTAATATACCTTATACAATTTCCTCATTTATTTATTCAATGAGATTTTATAATGTATTTTTAATAATAGGAAATTTTTCGTCATGAAATGATTTCTCCTGAAAAGGCTAATATAATAAAATTCTCTTTAAGCCGAATTATCTATTGTTATATGATTTCATCAAAGTAACAGAATATCTCTTTACGGGGTCCGCTTTTACAAAAGTTGTATCAAATTGTATTTCGCGGGGGATAATAAGAGGGCAGTGTCCTGTGGTTTGTTGTATACAAGTGGCGTATGGAATTACTCGTCGCCTTTGAATTAGGCAGGTGAAATTTTTTTTGTACGTTGTCATTTTTGTATGACAGTAGGTTGGGTACGCTAAGGAAAAAAAATTGACGTCTTCATTTTGGACTGGAGTTCTTTTGTTAACTATTTTTCCATGGTTAGAGTGGTACGACACGGCTGAATTAGATATATCTATTAAGGCCTAATTTTTTTTGTATACAAAGAAAGGAACACTATAGAAATATAAAAAGATTTTTTTTGTTAAAAAGACATTAATAGAGATACCATATGACATCTATATTTCCTGGCAAGTGATACTTATACTGTCTTAAAGAAGAAAATAACAAATCTATGAGAAAATACTTCTATAAAATTTTACACTCCTGATATTTTAAGGAAACAACTGCTTGCAAAGGATATTTTTGCTACTTGAAAACCCTTTATACCTTGCCATAATTACGATGATATTCCTGTCCACTTTGTGTTGACAACATGACATCAATGAAGTTTAAGATGTTCTGTTGTGGGGATCTTGTCAAAATAAGTTTGAAGGAATAAACAATTTTAGACAAATACAGTTGTACAAATAAATCAGGCTTTCTTTTATCAGAAGACTTCTACTGCCCTTTGTGACAGAATTTTGTTAAAATTAGGATTTATGCATCATTAATTATTGATGAATGAACTATAGGTTTCAAACTTAGTAGGTTTAGGTCTGAAGGATGACAATGACGAACCGTCTGCTTCAGTGGAATATCATAACCTGTTGCATGAATTTTGCTGTTGGAATCTCATAGCTTATACTCCAATGCCTAAAACTTTAAACTCTTTCAAATATAATATGAAATAATACCTTATCTCCAGAAAGTGTATAATATAAAGTTTATTGACTAGTTTTTAGAGAGTAAAGTAGCACTTTTCACTTCCAAGGGAGAAAAAGTTACTTTTCACTCCCTTGGGAGTAAAAATTAACTTTTTCTCCCATGGGAATAAAAAGTGTTTCATATTATTGGGTTATTAGAGCCAAATGTATCAATATTTTTAGGGGAGTGGTATTCTCTAAATTTATACAGGTTATCGATCAAATTTTGTAATTTTCTCGGGGGTGGCACCCCCAAAATTGATAAGGGGGACCATTTAATAGCCCCAAATCTGGATTTTTTTGCAAACACAATACTTTTTCTATATACCTATGGTATAAATGAGGAAAAGTAAAAATATACGATGTACAAGTCAGATATCAGTACACTTATTTAGAAACTATTTCACTCGATATTTAAATAATTATGGCGCGAAGGTCCGCAAGCCAGCGAATTTTTATTGAAAGCGCGCTTGCTTGCTTATCAATCCAATCAAAGCTTTATTTCTCGGTATATATTTTATAAACTGAGCAGTAGCATCCCATTTTGTCATTAAACTTTTCGAATTTTTATAAAAAAATGCACATATTTATTTCATTGATTATACACTACAGATCAGTAGTGTAGTGATCATTTAAAGATCAGTTAATGCTAATTTTTAGCGCATTTCCTTTGCGCTAAAAATTAAAAAACAAGTGGTGACGCTACTGCTCAGGTTATAAAATATATTCCGAAATATTAAACAAAAATTGGATTGACAACCAAGAAAGCGCGCATTTTAAAAAAAGGCTCGGCTTGCGAACCAGAATTATTTTATAGTTATAAATTAGCTAGGTTTAAATAGTATTATCGACTTAGGACCGGTTTTATATGGTTCAGCACCCCAAAAACTGGGGTCTTTTATATATATATATATATATATATATATATATATATATATATATATATATATATATATATAATATAATATATATATATATATATATAATATATATATATATATATATATATATTATATATATATATATATATATATATATATATATATTATATATATATATATATATATATATATATATATATATATATATATATATCTGTGTGTGTTACGTATGGTATGTAATGTTTTGCAAAAAATATTTTTTCGTGATCAGTGGCCTCTGAAACGGATATTGGGCTCATTCCGGGTGGCCCCCCACGAGCCATCTAATTAGCGATTTTTTAAAGAAAATTTTACAAAATCCAATTCGGGGTACCTTGATATTTTTTGTTACAAAGTTGGACTTCCTTCCCTTATTCTTAGAAAGGCGTGATTAGTTCAGAATCAAGTTCTAATAATCAATGTTTGTTACTATTCCTCAGTGATACCGTAGGTATATAGGAAAAGTATTATGTTTACAAAAAAACCAATTCTGTGATGCCACCGGAATTATCAGTTTTAGGTGTATTTAAGGCCTTGTGAGTGGGTTTCTCAAAGTTGTCTGTCTGTATTTGTGTTTGTCTATTATCAACGTAGCTCCTAGTGTATTTACGCTAAAGAGTTGTACAAAGTCAGTCAAAAATCAAAGTAATGAACTTTTGTTGTACAAAGAGAAGAGTTGTACAAAGTCAGTCAAAAATCAAGTACAAAGAACTTTGTACAAAAATCAGTCTACCACTGTAGTTATGCTTTTTGGAATATATTTTTTTATATGGTCATTAACGTGCAAAAATGACTCAGCAAAAATTTTAAAAAATTATTAAACGCGGAAAAATGATTTGGCACCTATTTAGCCATGTATAAGACTAACATATGAGCCAAGTTTTATCCCATTATCAGCATTAGTTCAATTTTTATTGAATGACTTGTGTACGTTTTTTTAATAAATGTAAAAAAAGGAAAATATTTTAATTGAAGTTTAGTTCAAGTATAACCTTTACGTAATTAATAAGTACTCTAGGATTCGTTTTAATACAAGTATCCATGAGTTTTGGTGCATCTTAAAAGTTTAGCAACATCGAGCATGGTCAGTGCCTTGATGGGTGACCGCTGTGAATGAAACAAATGTATTTGCTATCTGAAGGCGAGCGAAGCAAATCCGATTTAACGAGGAAAAGTTTCGAGGTACCCAGTAACCCATTTTTTTATAATTGTTTACAGATGTTCGTATTATTCTTTAATTTGTTTTAGTTTATATGTAATCCCTTTGTTTAAGGATTCTAGACAAATCATGATCATGCTTATGAAATTGCTTGTTCCTTTTACTGTCATTTTTACTGATTCTTAACAAAAACATATTTTGTGTATTACTGTATTCAATTGGTTTGGGTTGAATAGTAGGAATAGGAAGTTCTTTGTTCCTGTGATAGCGCCCTAGTGGACACAATAGCAACGAGACATGTGAGGTTAGCCCATGTCTAATAACTAATCTTGAGAGGGTCAGACGTGATGAACTAGCTCATGTGAACCATCTCTATTCAACTCGGATTCAATTACCTAAATAAGATGTAACCTGGATGTCATCTTTCATTTTCGTCATTATTTCCTGTCAACCGATGATGGGTTCGTAACGAGAAACGTCTTCATTTGATGAGATCATCATTCTAGTACTGGTTCCTTTATAGAATTTCAAAGTCAGAGTTTTATTTAATTGTATTTCTAGTTGAGAATCAGTTTAGGACATAGAACTGATGCCTAAACTGATTCTAATATAGTGTTATGGAGACACAAACGAGTATTAATAGTATTTCTTGTTGTTTTTACCAGAATTTTAAAGCAATCTAAACATTTTTGCTCAAAAATATTATTAGTTTACGGGGTGTCTCGGAACTTTTCTCACAACTTAGGTTGCGATTTACTTGACTTTTACATCATGTATCTAAAGATTTTCTTAATAGAGGTAATTCTTACAATCTTTTAAAGTAAAGTTGAATAGCTATCCGATTTTTTCTGATTCTCTCTGAAATTCTTTTAATTTCTACCTTTTGAGATAACTTATACTCAAGTAACACAGGCCTGTTTAATTAGTATATGCCTAAAGGTTTAAACGTAAATCGGGATAATTTTTGGACCTGTGATTTTTTATTTTATGAAGCACTTTGATAACGTTTGTAAAGTACAGTTCCTCATTTTATCTCCAGTCACATATTATACTATGAGTTACAAGTCATCTGCAAATCACAGAAGTGGTAATATGGATTTGTGTATGCATTTAGATTTGATTAATATCCAGGTTTTTTCGGTCCAAAATACATGTTGTTATCCAGTGATGACAGTATGTTCTCACATATCTTATATTCATTTGGGAAATACTTGTGGTCCATCCTAAATGCATGATTATTCTTCAGTTGTTCAGTTATTAAACCGTGGCTAAATAGTTGTACTTATCAAGCGCCTTCATGGTGGAGGTAGCGTCAACATTCATATCGCTTCATAATTATTGTTCAAATAAATTATCGCCACCTTCAGTTAACATCATATTATGCTATCTATGTTTATACATTCAGTGCAATAATTTATAATCATTTTTTTTTTTACTTTCCCTCATTTATACCGTATAGGTATATAGGAATAGTATTGCGTTTGCAAAAAAAAATCCGAAACTGAGATGTCACCGGGATTATCCGTTTCAGGTCTTTTTAAGGCCCCCTGAGTGGTTTTCGCAAAGTTGTCTGTCTGTATGTGTGTGTTTGTCTACCGCTGTAGTTGTGCTGTTCGGAAAAACAAAAAATTATGACGTCATTAACCCGCAAATACGACAGCAAAAATTTCGAGTAGTCATAAATACGAAACAATGATGCGATCTGATCGAAATTAGGCACGCATGTAGCCATGTATAAGATATCATATGTGCCAAGTTTCATCTCATTATCACCATTAGTTCAATTTTATCGAATGATTTGTATATGTTTTTTTTTTAATTGTGAAAAATCAGAAAATAATGCAATTGAGTTGAAATTCAGTACAAGTGTATCCCTTGTCGTAATAAATACGTGTACTATAATACAACAAGTCTATCTATGATATTTGGTGGATCATACAAGTTAAGCATCATCAAACGTGGTTAGTGCCTGGATAAATGACCACTGGCAATGAAACACTGGAATGAATGTACTTACTATCTGAGGACGAGTGAAGCGAGTCCGAAGACGTGTTGCAGTATACTGCAACTCGTCGTTAAATTTAAGAGGACGAGTCTGGAGCTGGGAGGATGAGCGTAGCGAATCCGATGTTATGAGAAATAGTTCCGAGGTTCCCTGTACCCAATTTTTTTCATTTAAATTTAAAATTGTGACAATTGAGATAGTTGTAAGAAAGTAACCTCAAGTATAACATTTATACTTGTATGTAAGAAAAACATTGTATGCGTATCTTTACACCACCACCTGAGACAAAAACCTCTTCTAATATATCTCTTTAAGGGAGGGTCCCAGTGTTGTGTAATAGTTAGCACGTCCGCCTGCCCCCAAACAGTCCGGGTTCGATCCCGGTCGGGGCCTCTATGATTTTTATTAGAGTCATGGAATTCCTTACACGTGCCGTCCTTCAAAAGGGACGTTAAGCCGGTGGTTCCGAGCCTGTGCGATGTCAGGTATTTGTGAAAAATCCCTTACCTTGAGCCAAGTTAGCATTAGTTCAATGTTTATCAAATAACTTATATATGATATAAAAAAGGTATAGTGAATCCGATTCGATAAAGAAAAGTTTCGAAGTATCACGTACTCGGCTTTATGTAAACTAAACGATTTTGAATCTTAAAAAAAATCAAGTGACTTAACAAATTAATAACATTTTTGCATGCATCTTTGTTTGACAAGTATCATTTAATTAAAATGTTTATAAACCGTAGCAAAACGACACCAGCTTTTAAATTTAACCAAATATTTATAAATTTACAAATTTTGTAACATGAAGTATTAAAATAAATTGAAACTGGTTTGGAACACGCGATACTCGTGTGTATATTGTTTGCGATCACAATATAGCTTTAAAATATTTAATTAAGATAAACTGATTTCTTTCACCATCTTATAAATAAAACTATTGGCTAATAAAGATAAAATAAATTAAAAGTAATAATAAATTACACAAAACTGGATTCAACCAAATAAATAATAACTCGTTTTATTCGATCATTTATTATTTTTTGTTACGCCAAACTGTTTTTTAAATGGCATAAAATATACAATAATTAATTTCAACTATAAATTATGGAACGGTTAAAATATTGAAAACGAACGAATTGGAATATTTATAAATAAATGTTGGGTTGATTTATTGTCTTGATTAATTTAGTTTGTGTTATGCATATTGATGTTGATGGAACAATTAAAATTATTAACATATGCGTGTATGGAAAAGAATAAATAAAATCTGGTAGGGTGAACCTGGGAAATTGTCCTCTTGACTGGACATATTTTTCTCATCTCGAGTTCATGATGATTTGGCGACTTTCTATTACCTTAGTTTGAGATTTTCTTTGTCATCGGAGGGGAAACGTGATGATCTTTAGAGGAAAAGCTGTTTTCCTCGGAATCAAGTAGCAATCCTCTGAAAGGAGATTTCTGATGATAACAAGGTTTGTCTACCTTAAATGTGACCCCAGAACGAATTTGTTTTGGCAAAGTTTAGCTTACGGTTTGAGCTTACCATGAAGTGTGGCGTCTGCTTAGACTAGCCCGGTTCCAGACCATCTTACTTAATCTTACTACTGATCCGTGTGGAGGTAGCTTTTCCGACTTACCTTTACTTTGAGCTTCCTTATTCAGCCAGAGAGGGTAGGGACCAGCATTGTTGGTTGCCTTATTGACTGCTGGTGTTGTGATGAAGTGCCTCTAAATTCAATAAAGGCGTCTAAATAATAAGGTAGAACCAAAGAGTATATAGTCCTATATACTCCTTGGTAGAACCCTCCTATGTGGTAGGCCTACCATTCCATCTGTTTACCCAGTAGCTTTTCAGACTCCGATGTATGTGACCTTTTAGTCGAGGGTTTCCAACGCATTTTGTTTGACAGGACTCAGCAAGACTACGAAACCCCCAAACAGCTCCAAACTCACTGCACGGGCTAGTTCTGTCAAAGCTACAGGCATCAATAATGATAAAGGAAGGCGAAAGGTCGCTCGGTAAAATTGTGCGAGAGAGCTTAATAATTTTAATGCTAATTTTTCGTGAAATGAATGGCTTTGTCCATTTTATTTTTTCATACAAATTTCAAATTTACAAGATTCAAATTTTGAAATTCGCAAGCACGCAACTGAGCAATAGTTTCTGTTAAAGTTATTATTTAATTATAACAACGGAACATACGTGAATTACCCTATACTACAGGATATCTGACTATTTAATTGTAATTATCAAAACCAATTTCTTAACAATTAGACCACTTAGTAAAGATACCCATCGTAAAAAAATAATTTGGAGTTCATTAAAAACAACAATTACAGACCTGTTAGCATTTTAATCTTCATATTTAATTTTAATTAATCACTAAGATCCGAAAACACGATTCCTTAACACCACATCCCTATGTGAGAAACAACTTAGCACATCTTTTTATAAATTATCAAGATGGCGGTATAATTTTTTTATTATTATTTCGAGTTTAAATAAAATCGTTGTAAGTACATAGATGGGAACATATCGAGAGTTGTAAACCTTAGACAAGTTTTTCGAACATACAATTAATTTTATCTTCTGCAAGTAGGATAATATAATTTTTGTTACATCCTAATGAAGTTGGATGAGGAATTATCTCTCTCGAGTCCTGTACGTGTTCAATCAATCAACAAATTAAAGTCCCCTCTTATGCTTAGAATGTTTTTAATCTTATCTCTTAAAGTTTATTCCTTGTAGTTTACCTATGAGATATAACAGAGCTAATACTCTTATATAACGTAATACAAACGCGTGACTCACACCTTTTAACATTTGCAATCCATCAAAATCCCCGCCGTTACTTTTTTCAGCGGTGGATGGTTCACTGAAGTTTTATCGAGACTTTTATCAATTACAAGAGATTCGGGTACTTGACTATAGAAATGACAGGGGAGTTATTCTTATTTTATTTCTTTTGGTTGTGAGCCGCTGTGCCGAGGTCGGGACCTGTGTCCTTTGGGGCCTAGTATTTTTTTGCACCTCGTGCTCGGTACTTAATTCCCCCTTCGTCGTCTAAACTTAATCAGATTGTTCACGATTTATATTTTTTTTCTTTTTAATAACTTGTTAATAATTAAAAACGAATATGACTAACATTTTAATATTATTTCGAGGGCAGTTGCCGAGAAATTGCATACGTATATTCAGGAGAGAAAGAAATTCGGTACGTTACGTAGTCATTAACTAACTTATCCTTTGCTTAGCTCGCCTTACTACTTCTGCTTAAATCGTCTTAGTACTTCAGCTAGATCGTCTTACTACTACTGCTTAGCTCGTCTTACTACTACTGCTTAGCTCGTCTTACTACTACTGCTTAGCTCGTCTTACTACTACTGCTTAGCTCGTCTTACCTACTACTGCTTAGCTCGTCTTACTACTACTGCTTAGCTCGTCTTACTACTACTGCTTAGCTCGTCTTACTACTACTGCTTAGCTCGTCTTACTACTACGCTTCTTAGCTCGTTACACAACTGCTTAGCTCGTCTACTACTACTCTTAGCTCGTCTTTACTACAACTGCTTAGCTCGTCTTACTACTACTTGCTTAGCTCGTCTTACTACAACTGCTTATGAAAGTTATGAAAGTGCTGAAAGTATTTGATTAAGTCTTGGCTACCGTTGAGAATCAGATAATACTTTTTTCTTTGATTGATCTACTGAGGTCTTTTGAACGCACAATGATACGGAGGAATCACATTCACTACGCGATTCTGGTTCCCAAAATTAATTTATTATAATCAATTGCAGAAAGTCAATACAAAAACGGCTACATAGCTTCCTATAGCACTCATTCAAGCTTGGTAGATTCTTGTTCAACTCATCAGAGTTTTATACTTTTTTTATTTCCAGACTATGTATACTGTGAAGTTTATTGACTAGTTTTTAGGGAGTAAAGAAGCACTTTTCTCTCTTGGGAATAAAATATATTTCCTATTATTAGGTTTAGAGCCAATTATATCCATTTTTATATCCATTCCAGTTATACCTCTAAATATATTAAGGGGGCCGACATTTTTTTAATTATTGCAGAGGGACGTCCACCCCAAAAAAATTATGTGTTGAGGCTCATCCAAAAAAATATTCGCTCGAAATACGTTTTAGGTCACAAGCAATCGTTTGGGTGTTTACATTTTTTTATTGTTTGGGGGGGGGGGCCAGTACCCCAAAATTTATAAGGAAACACAAAACTGCGGACTCTCATGCCGACCTGTTAGTTATAGTTAAAAAAGGCCTCTTTCTGACGGGGTAGTTTTCGTCAAAACATATAGTTTTCAGTGATAGTTCCTTAAAATCATCAAAACATTCGCCTTCCTCTGGGATTGGTCCCCCTCCCTAAACAAGTGTCATAGCCACAGACTGATTATTTCATAGGTCTCTGACAGGTGCGTATTGTATTTCATTAAATTCACAGATACTTGGCCACCTCCCTCTACCTCCTTATGCTTACCACCTTCTACAAATACTTATTACTGCCCCCTATTATTATTCTCCTACCTAAAGCCTAGTAACACCCTGATTCCATACAGATTTATTTTACAAATAAAATATTAATCTAGCTTTTTTACTCCCACCTGCATGGTTTAATTCGTATGTCTGTTTACATTTTCCCACCCCAAACTTAGGTTCCCCCACAAGGGAAATTCATTTTTTAATTTTTGGGGAAACCCCCATAAAAATTTGGATTTTAACTTATTGCTAAACAATATTGAGGGACATATGTTATTTAGGAGGTTGTGATCGTAATGCAATAAG
>JACMZG010001908.1:49638864-49710975 GCA_018340805.1 Microvelia longipes | reverse complement strand
AACATTGTATCACTATATTATGCTTAAATGAAATTTAAGAAATACTTTTGCTCTAGGAAATATTTTTGTTCAAGATTGGAAGATGACAATCGTTGATGACATGATGAATACAGTTTGATAGTAAGGAAGTGGCTGGAGCAGATCCTATATTAAGGATGGTATCAAAGTGCCACTTCTGACCAATGCCACTTCTGACCCCAAAAAAAGATAAATAGGCTTTTCTATGTCTTTAGCTTTTTGTTTTAATATTTATTTTCATGGAATCTGTGATGATTCATAAATTTCTATAAAAATTAGAATAAAACATGTCCAATTTCAAGTTTGCTCCATACGGTTCATGCTCAAACAGATTCACATTAATCTTTCACGAAGGTAAAGCTTTTGAGATTTGCTCTTGTGATTATCTTTTGCGGTCGTGCCGTACTCTGACATTCTAATTTTTTTTTTCCCTGGGGTTTTTCAAAGGTTTCAACCCCGTGAAAGTGATTGGATGTTTTGTGAAATCCTCGTTTAATAGATATCATAAAAAAGCTTGCTTTTAGTTGCTCTTTAAACATCATCCATCACAGATTTTGTTATCAAGTTAAATTTATCTCAATTCATCTGTGCTTTATCTAATAACTTTACAAATATAGTGTATATTATTACCCTACCGTAATTCATTATTTTGATTATAATAACTTTAATGTTTTTCACACTAATGGAACTGAGTTGGATAATGAGATGGAAAATCTCAATACTTCTTTTTAAATTCCGTTAATTAGTTTTCAAGAAAAACTGCAGTATTTTGTCGACTCAGCTTAGATCTTTATAATTTTTGTATGCACTTAATCCAACACGAAAAACGACATGGCTGTACAAAAAAACAAGTCTAAGCGTAAAAAGTTATGAGATATTGAATAACTAGTCGTAGGTTTCCCATAATGCTTGTAAAATATGGAATTATGGGCAACAGTTGGCGGTGTCGCTTTACGCTTTGTAATTTTACGCCAATTGTAAGGTAGTGTGGTACTAGAACATCTTTCTATTTATTAGAGTCTGAATACACACGCTCATAATCATATTCAGCCTATTTAATTAGCTTATTATGCATTCTTGGGTGTGGCTGCGTAATCAAGCAAATATTTTACAAGGCATTTATTGGGAAACCTACGACTTGCTTATTAATGAATCTCACAACTCTTTAGCTAGACCTTGGTTATTTTTTACACGCAATGTGTTTTTTTGTTTGGATTTCCCGCCTATTCGTAAGCTTGAACATTATTCTTTTCAAACATAGCGCTAGTAATATGATTATAATTATTTTTTCGTTACAGGTAATAGTTACACTTCTTATTTATTAAGAAACAGTGTCATTTTTATTTTATTTAACCATATATTTTGTTTTGTCAATATAAAACTCTTGAATATAATTAGTTTTGTGTCTCACACTAGGTAGCAGTAGTATCAAAATTTTTCTTTTATACGTTAAAAATTGAGGTTAGGATTACCTTTCAAACTTAGGTAAATACATATTTGGTAGAAGGAACTGAAACAATGTGATTCTGACAATTGTCTCATTAAAATTTCACATCAAACATTTATCTTTATACCGAAATTTCAAGTGTCTACGATCCCTGGAAGTGCCTTATGTATTTTTAATGAGTGAGTCAGCTGTCAAAACTGCCTAACTTTGAGTCACTTTATCGTCACATCTGTGAATGGTTAAAGAGTATGAATCGGATATATAGGTCGGCACAAAAAGGATCTTTTGAGTTAATATTAAAGATTATATTGTTAAGATGTCCTTAATACAATGTTTCTCGTCTTAAACCTATCAAATGTTTTCTCCTCCCTTCTTTAAAGTTGTTCTAGCTTCCCCATTAGCTCCTTACACGCTACATACTACTTTCCCGTCCTCTACTCTTATAACTGACTTTTTAAAAAATTGAAAAATAATGTATGTCTAGTTGTTTAGTTTTATTGTGTATTTAATATTTTTTTTAATTTTTTTATGATTTGTATATTTTTAATATGACGTGTTTACATCCACATAAGTCTTTTTGTAATAATTAATAAATAATAAGTAGAATACGACGGGTGAAATAGCTGGAGAATGCTTCCTAGGGTCTAGATAGCAAGGCAAGAGTCGAAGTTGGAAGTGTGTCAGAAATCATAGTGTGGAATTTAAAAAAAAAAAAATTCAAGAACGAGAAGGATTTCCCCGAGAAAAAATTTCTTGATTGGATGTTGTTTTTTGGAAGCTGGATCTAATAAAACCTGTCGGAGTCCTGTTTAAAGAAGCCTTGTAAAGAAAGCCTGTTAAAGGAAGCCTGGTAAACGAACGAAAATTTGTAATTTTCTTTTACATTATTAAGTTTAATACCACGAAAATAATTCTCCGCTCGATGGTGCCCTGTAAGAACGAAATTGTCCTTTGGAAACGCGTGTTTCTTGTGGGCTTAACAATCCATTTCTTGCTAAGGTTCTGTGTTTACTGCTTTTAAATTGAGCAGAATACTCAATTCATTAAAGCATATTGAGACTCTTTTTTTACTTTTCCTCATTTTACGTATAAGAAAAGTATTGTGTTAGGCAAAAAAATCCCAAAACCGGACTAAACCGGAATTTTCCCGTTTAGGCGTTCTTTTAAGCCCTTCCTGAGTGGTGTTTGCCAAAGTTGTCTGTCTGCATTTTGTGTGTTTGTCAGTCTGTTATCATCGTAGTGCCCAGTGTATTTATGCTAGAGAGTTTTAAATTTTGTAAATAACATCAGTCTATCAGCTGTAGTGTTTGCTAATAGGAAAATAATTTTTTAATGACTATTAACCCGCAATATGAGCAGCAAAAATTTCGAAAATAACAAAACGCGGAAAATGATGCGACTGTATTGATATTTTGAACACGCATTGATCTATTTACAAATACTATATAATTGTACTAACATGTAAGCAAGTTTCCATCTTATTTCAGCATTAGTTCATTCTTATTGAATGAACTTGTGTATGTTTTTTAAAATATGGGAAATGTCCAATTGAGTTGAATTGGAAAAAATTGTATGCTTTACTATATAATAAGTAGACTTGAAGTTTCGTTTCACAGAAACGACAAGTGTACCATGATTAATGTTGGTTCATACGAAATTAAGGAACAAACTGGCGTGGTCAATGGCTGTTTGGGTGATCACTGAGAATGATACATGCATTTACTATCTAAAGACAAGCGAAGCGAGTCCGAAGCAGGGAGGACGAGCGTAGCGAATCCGATGTGACTTAGAAAAGTTCCGAAGCACCCCGTACCCGATTTTTTCAATTTAAACTTTTGTTGGTATGGTAATATAATGTTACTAGCACGTGAAGTGATCAAAATATTTTGGCACAGGGGTGTGTAAGCCTGGCATATATCTGTAATTCTGGCGCAGGGATCAGTAAGCCTGGCATATATCTGTAATTCTGGCGCAGGGATCTGTAAGCCTGGCATATATCTGTAATTCTGGCGCAGGGATCTGTAAGCCCGGCATATTTCCTTTATAATGCTATCTTTTTCCTCTACAGCCATCTTGCTTTAATGATCATGATTCATAACCTGCAAGAGATTGCTAACGAGCAGTAGTAACGACTTGGTTCCAATGTTACTTCGAAAAATTCGATGTTTCGTCGCTTTAACATAAAGTGAGCCAAAATTCCTAAGAACCTGTACTCGATGTGTTTTCCCAACTGTAACTATTTAATTTAATAATTACCATCTAATGTTGATTTAATTATCATTAATCTATATCTTAGGCAAAATTAAACTAATAAATTATGAAATAATACAAATCCGAGAGGCTTTATTAAACCTTGCCTGGGGGTTTTAGGTGACTAAAATTATCTTAAATTTAATCATTACATCCGATACACTCTGCTAATAAGATACATTCTTAAAAACGAACTTTAATAATTATATCTATTTGTAAATTAAGACAATTTAATTCATATCAAAATTCATTTCATGCATCCCTATATTATGGGGGCAACATAAAATTTATAGGGGGGCGTGCAAGTATTATAAAAATCTTAAAATAGGTATGAAGTGTAATTACAATAAAAAAAATCCCTATAATATAGAGTTCGTCTTTTTAAAGAATATTTACCGCAGGTGTAGATTTAATTACATAGAATGAACAAAAGCGGCCCAAACATGAAATATTGGCTCCTTGAGATAAACCCTGAATTGAAAATAAAAGTTTAACGTCTTAATAAAGGAAAAAATGTTAATAGATTCTTTAATAAAGAAATTAAAACAATAATTAAAAAGATATCAGATAAAAGGATAGGGAAAAGATTTATAACATTATTATAGTACTGGAAAATCCTAATAAAAAGTAACATGGTGTGAATTTTTTAAAACAAAATTAATTTTCTTCTTATAAACATTTAATAAAAACAAGAAGCTAAAATAAAATAATTAATAAAAAAAACTTATGAATTTATAATTTAAAACAATTGTAAAGATAAACATCATATAGGTTGAGATAAAAAAAATTTAAATCTAATCCAATGTTCGTTGTTAATTAAAGTAATTGGTATCTTTGGATGAATGTTTTTTTTATTTATTAGTTTATGTAATTAGATTTAGTAAGTTTTAACGTATTAATAAGAATAGAAATATAAATAATTTCATTTATAAGAATGATAAAATAAGAAGATGTGTTTTCTTTTTGTGTCAATTTTAATTTTTTGAAAAGTAGTTTTATTTATTAATTATATAATATAACATACGGTTAAAGTCAATTGACAGCCCGCCACAATCTCAATGCTTTCAACCCCTAATTTTTAACAATAAAATACCTTCTTTTTAAAGTTAGAAAAATCCCTATCTGGCAACACTGTAAGTCAGGTTATGTTTTACATTTTATTGTTTTTTTTTATTTTATATCGTATTTTTTAATTTTTGAAAAATTATTTATTTACTTTTTAAGTAGAAATATTGTTTTATCTTATAAATATACCAACTAAGTGTTGCTTTAAATTTGTTCGGAAGTATGAATTAAGTGGAGTTAAAGTTTAATTACGTAATGCAATTGATCATTATAGTTCTATGATAAAAGTTCATTTAAATTGTCAGTTGTAATTACTTATTGTTTATAGATAGATTTTACTTATTTTTACTGCAATATGCATTAAAAAGCACAATTGTTTATTATTAACGGCATACTTTGTTTAAATGACGTTTTAATTTTCCATGATGTATTGCTATTTGATCTATTTATATTTTACTTTTTTCAAAACCAAATGCATTTACCCCTATCTTTTGTCTGACGCTCTCGTATATCTTCTGACATTCTATACCTGTTTTATTCTTTGGGAGGTACATCTATTTCTTGTAAATACTCTAGAGCTTAAACAGTCCTATGAGAGGAATGGCTAAACAGATTTATGGGTTATTCTAACGCGGCGTATTAAAATGGTTACTATAAAATTAAAAAAAAAAAATATAAATAATTACGATAAAATGATTTGAATTTTTCTGAATAGATACCTAAACCACATCTGTGGTCAGCACAGTACTTTATATATTAATAGATGTTCGCTTTTCTTGTACACTCTAGCTTTAACGGTAGTATTTATATGCTTCTTAATTAATCAAATATAATTATAAATTTGATTATTGGTCTCCATGATTCTTCTATAGTTTATAGGTTAGGACACTGAAGGGACTTTTATCGGGCTGTTAAATTATTTTATTTCCATACAATATGTCGCTTGTATTCTCCAAGCATATTAATGTACTACATAGTTAAGATGAGTTAGGAGAAATCTAACTTCATCATATATTATTTAAAAAAATGATGGTTCTACACTACAATGGGCAGAACAGAATGGGCATGACATTGTAGCGTAGAACCATCATTTTTTAAAATAATATATGACGTAGTTAGATTTCTCCTAACTCATCTTAACTATGTAGTACATGAATATGCTTGGAGATTACAAGCTAAACATTGTATGGAAATAAAATAATTTAATAGCCCGATAAAAGTCTCCTCAGTGTCCTAACCTATAAACTATAAAATATAATGTTTAAGCCTAGGGAAGCCTCATTCCAAGATTGGCAGCTGAATTTCGTTATATTTTGTACAAATTCTTCTTTAACTTATTATATTCAATGTTTGAGTTCATTAATCATGAACGAATTAAAAACGAAGATGTTTTTAAGAAAAATTACGTTTTCTTACGACTTTCCACCCTAGTAAATCTATTCTAAACCTTTGAATTGCGTTTAAAAAAAAGTTGGTTTGAAATGCAGCAATTTAAATATGACTATTAGCGTTTTGTTTCATCGTCTTATTTGTTTGCTTCATGAATTAATTAACTATATTATTTATTGATTAAAGTTTGAATGCTTGAACAAAATTGAAAAAATAATATTAGCATGAAATGAATTAAAAGATAAATGTGTTTTGCTTTAATACTTTTGCTTTAAGTATAGTTTATTGGTTTATAGTAAATTTATTCTAAGGAAAATATATTTATACAAATACCATACAGGCTTTCATGTGTGCTTATAAATAAATTTGTTTTTCCAGATAAGAAAAGAAAGAGAATAAATTTAAATGTCACGTATACGGAGATAAATTAATACTATTTTATTTTCTCTTTATCAGGAGTAAGGGTAGGAAGTGTATGCGTATTTAATAATATACTTCTAAGGGAAGGGATAGAGCAAGGGGGAAAAATACGGAGCAATAAATAAAGGGAAAAAAGGGCTGTTTGAAACCAACGGGTATATAGATAAGAGACCTTTGTGTAAGACTGCGCAGAGACAAAAAGACTATAATCTATCTCCAGGGCCCTTCTATCTATGGTATGGGGAAAAAGAAACGGCTTCAGATTAAAAAATCATCTCCCCCCCCCCCTCTTATGCTTTGATTTAAGGGCTATACTCGCAAGACATTTATATATGTGACCCAAGGGATCGTGGTATACTGCGGAAACAGTTTGTTGCGAGTACCCTTGTAGAAAACTCATAGAATGCGGACAAACTGTTTTATTGACTTGCTATTATTTAGGATGATTTGATCTTAAAAAATAACTCTTTTTTTGGGGGAAGGGGGGATAAGATAACACATCAAGAAGAAAATATTGTTGTCGCACGAGAAAGAGAAATGTTTGGAGTAGTAAATTATCACTGGAGCGTACATAAGATATTGCAATGGTATGACACACGGTTATAATCTGTTGACAAGGTGGGAAAATAGTGTTTAGGAACCAATTAGGTTGACCTGCTATAAAATGGTGGGCGTGGTTTAATATCAAGGAATAACCTCATAGGCTCCCTCGCATTATTTTCCCACGATGCCAACTGATCATATTCATGTGTAATACTATACGAGTTTATCAGTTCTTTCGTTGCTACGTTTGTGCTTATAAAGAAAGCATAATAGCAAATAGGGCTGTAAGTTTGAAATAAAGGTACATGGTGTTCGCTTTATGGAATGAAATCAAAGAGACGGAAATATGAACCCTGATTCCTGATTAGAACCAATATTCTAAATTACTATTCTCAATTTTTGTGAAACATAAGAAAGTTGACTTGAGAACGACAACGAATATTGTGGAGTATACAGCGCATGTTGATTTTACAGCATAATATAAATAAGTGACTCCTGGCAGACACGCTGAATTATGAATGAGTTAATTAAGACGAAGGTTACCTTCTAGGTGTACGTGCCGGAGGCATGCCCTTTTAATTGTTAACGTATATAAAATATAATTACATTTTAATGTTCGTGAATGTAGATTCAGATTCCACCATCAAAGCTATGTTCTGAACTCCAAATTAATCCTGCGTGTAAAAAAAGGAAAATAGGAGGTGGGAGGTGATGAAAAGAATTATCTCTACTAAACATGTCCTATGCTTAGTTCTCACAGTCTATTAGAGATTTTAGTGAATTTAAATTTGGTGATGGATTAATAAATCAAATGTAGTAAGGAAAGGTTGCGAGGTTCCTCGTACCTGTTTTTCCCTCTTCTACTAAGTAACTTGATAATATATCGGAAAAGTTGAGAACAATAAATATTTTTGTACATTTCAAAAAGTAGCAAACCTTTTCTTAAATAGAAAAGTTTTATTATTTTTGTCATTTTTTCCTTCTTAAGTTTTTAAATTAAAAATTATATCAAATAAATATTTTTCTGGGAAGAAAAATCCTCGGAGTATAGACTTTAAAAGAAAATACCAATTGTTGACACTGAAAAAAATATATTATAACTTTACTGATAAAATATAATTCTCTTGAGAAAACTTTTTTTCCTTTCATACTTTTATTTATGGATTTGTATCTTAAGAAGGAAATATTTTTCGGAGAGTTTGAAATGAAGTTTTTTCTGTTTTCTCGAGACCTCCAAAGTGTTTCTTGTCTTGACTTGTTGGTAATTTGTCTGTCAGGACGGCTTCTGGTTAAAAAGATGGAAGAGTCCTTTAAAGGATGAAATAATTTTGATTGGCTCCAAGTTGGATATCTCTTCAAAAAATATTTTCCATCTCTGATAACTTTTTCCCTGCAATCCTCCTGGGAAGATGGAAAATATTTTTTTCCATTTTCTTTTTTACTTATCCTCTTGATTTTTCCACAAGATGAAATATACTAAATCTCATTTCTCAAAATGAAACAAGTTGATTTTATATAAGAGAAAATAATATTAGGTGTTTTTTCCTAATTTTCTAATATAAAAATATGTAATTAATAATTAAAAATATATTCACAGATTTTTATTTCGTACACTAAATACTCTGCAATCATGTGTGCAATGAGTAATGGAATATTTTATTTATTACGTACTATGTATTTATAATATATAACACTTAACCAGTGTTATACACTGGTTAAGTCATTAATGAAAGAAAAGAAGTCTCTCCACAAAATAAAACTTTATTGGCAAAGCGCTTTCAACCTAACTAGAGGCCATCATCAGTGCAAAACCTAACAAACAAGCAAATAAAATAAGTAAAACACAAAAAATTACTTAACAAATGATGAGCAAAATATACTCGTTAAGTCCGTATATTTTTATATTATCACTTAAAATGATAGCAATACTCTTAACATTTTTGAGTATGGGTATATACTAATTATTATAAAACAAATAAAAACAAATTACATCTTTTTGAAAAGAAAAAAAATAAGGCAATTATTATTAAAAAATTGATTATTTTGATGGTAAAATACTTGCAATTAGCTCTAAGCAATTATAAACTAAGATTGGCAATCTAGTTAAATTAATTAAACAAAAAATAATTCATGCACGTATGTTGTGTACCTATGTATGTATGGTATGTGGATGTTTGTATGTATGGTGTGAAATTATGTATGTAGACTGGATTTATATATGTATGGTGTGGATTTAGTTATGTATGGTGTGTACGTATGTGCACTTTTCTTGTTAAAATCTGATGTCAGGTTTCTTAGTTAGTTAGGTTTCTGAAAGAGAGGAGTGTTGATGCCTCTTAAAAATGTTTAACATTACGAATCCCTGTTGGGTTTGGTCAGATCTCAATTCTGAGACCAGAGCCAGCTCTGGGCGTGGTCAGGTCTCAATTCTGAGACCAGAGCCAGCTGTTTTTTGGGCGTGGTCAGGTCTCAATTCTGAGACCAGAGCCAAGTACGTATATTTTAAATTAGATAGTATATTTTAAATATTTAAAATAGACCTACGTATAGCCAGGTAGGTCTATTTTGGTCGTGGACCTGTACAAGCTGAGTGTAACGTCATTTTATTTTACTTGTGGAGAGACTTTCCCTCCCAACACAGACGTGATATGGTTGACTGATGCTATGCTTTATGTTTATATTGGTGTAGTAAAATTAACTCCAACAACACACCAGTATGGTTGACTGTTGCGATGTTTTTTACATATTTGGGGAGATACTTTTTATTTTTTTTTAATTTATAATTAATGGACTTCTCACTTAATTTAGTTCTTCATTTTTTTACATGATTGTTTAATACTTCGGATACAGGATCTCATTCATCCAAAAGAAGCAACTGCACCAACTTTTCTTTTTCTATTTATAGATTGTTGTTTAACCTCCTAGAGGTTTAGCAATATCGGAAATCAACATTATTATTTCCAATTAGCTATCTACGAAGAGCAACCTACATTTTTTAGCGAATTTTGTAAGTTAAGAGACATGAAAATAAATTTTTGACTTTTTGAATTGTTACAAAATGTAAGTTGTTGGTTGAATGATCTGGGCTAACAAGCAATAACCTGTCGTGATATAGCTGACTCCAGATCTGGGCTAAGAAGCAATACCCTATCGTGATATAGCTGATTTCAGATCTGGGCTAACAAGCAATAACCTGTCGTGATATAGCTGACTCCAGATCTGGGCTAACAAGCAATACCCTATCGTGATATAGCTGATCCCAGATCGCTTTCAGGAATAGGAACCTACGGAGGGTCTCAAAACGTGTGTAAAATATAAAGTATAAGCTAGTGGCGCAACCTATTAAATAAAGGAGGAATCAACTAATTTTGACCAGTGCTGCTATCTGAGCTAAAGCTACAGTACTAAATAGCCTCTTCACTACAGATATATAATTATGTTTTTCTCTTCATTACTAAACGTTATTGTTCCTATTTAAAAATTGCAGTCCTGTTTTGTACACAAGATTAAACTTAAATAAAAAACGAAGTACATTGTATTACTTATAATTTCTTAAACTTAATAAAAACATACTTTGTAATTCATATTATGAGATAAATATTCATCTCCTCAATTAATAGGATCTCGAGTTTAATTATAAGCCATAAGTTACGGTTGACTGTTTGTCTAAACTGATTACTAGTTAATCGGTTATCTACTGTGACGTTGATTAAGTGATTATACACCACGCTGTTATCTGTTGAAGGCTATTACATGGCACCCTCCTGGCACAGCTGATTAGCATATTGATTGAAGTCTCTCCCTTAGTATCATGATAGATTATACTTAGCTTTATCAATCTAAGTATTTTGTGTTGAAAGTTATTATTTTGTCATCAATTTTGTTATCTTGTAAGGGTATAATATGTTTTCTTTGTTTAAAGTTGAGTTATTGGTGTCTTTCGTGTTTTGATTTGGTTAATGTAAACATTAAGCTAATCGGCATTATTTTTGTTGTTGTAAGAGATAATTCCACCTCATCCACTCTCAAGCCGCCTTCGTGGTTGAGGTTGATAAAGCGTCAGTATTTATACTGACCTCTGACACTACGAAGGTTTGGGGTTCGCATCCCAGATCACTCTCTCAATTAATATAAGATGTTAGTTCAAATAAATTGTGCCCAACTTTAGAATTTACTTGCGACTATTACTTTGGGTTGTTCTCGCAAGGGTTATCCTTGATTAGCCGCAAGGCCCTAAACAGATATTTTTATTATTATTATTAAATAAAACAGATTAATTACACAAAAGTCCTATATTTTTAATATATAATTATTCACTAAGCTTTCGTCTAAAAATTAGTCATCATCAGAGTTGAACAATCAGTTATGGAATATATAAATAGTAATGGAAATATCAAAACTAAAATTTATAAAAAACCGACAGCTTCAGATAAAATGATCAACTTTAATTCAAATCAACCTCTGTCATATAAAATAAATAGAGCTAATAACTTGATCTGTAGATCTCTAACATTAACTGATCCTGAATACCACAACGAAATAATGCTGGATGTTAAAAAAAACACTGCAATATAATAATTTCCCAAATTACCTAATAAACTAACTTATAAAACAAAACAAAACAAAAAATACAAAATTTAAATAATTCTAATAATATAATTAATTCAAATAATATTACTGACAATAATTATAATGCTAATAATAAAGAGCCTATAATTCATAATCATTTCAGTCAGTTGAATTGTTCAGAGGATAAAAAATATCTGGAAGGCGTTCTCTCATTTTCTGGGTTTGCACTAAGGACCTAACTACGTGGTATAATGCTCTGGTTTCACCCCCGGTCTTAATAAAATAAAAGAAAAAATTTTTCTGGGATCAGTCAGAAAAAACTGGTTCATTACAACTCTTGGACCTCCCTCTAATAGTGAGTACTGATTCGAGTGCGGTATGTGTTTTGAGCCACCGGTGTTCAATTCGATTGGAACCAATACTTCCTTAGCCTAGGCATCTAGACTAGACTTTTAACTAATGCTGAGAAATATATATATATATATATATATTATATGTATATATATATATATATATATATATATATATTATATATATATATATATATTATATATATATATATATATATATAACCAATTAGCCTTCCTATTAAAAAAACATTTCCCTCTCTCCTCCTCTCTATGACCCACACCTCATTAGCTTATATTTCCTTGTAAAATGCACTAAATAAACTTTTAAACTAAATGTTTAAGTGACATTTAAAGAGGGGGGCAAGAAATGACCCATAGTGTTTTAGAGATGAGGAAACAACTAAAAAATATGTATTATATGGTCTGTATAATTTGTTTTTGTTACTTAATTGTTATCAGTGGATATTATATGAAGGCTTACACAGGAAAATTGTATTTAATAGTGTTATTGTCAAGAACTCACTACTGTTGACTCAAATAATGCGGGTCAGCTGTTAATTAAATTATTTTTTTTTTCTTTTGAAGCTATTATACTTGAATTTATTTTTTATGCTATTTTTTGCATATTAATATCCAACGATTAAAGAAATTAATTATTTTTGTATAAACATGACGTTCAGATAATTGTTTAAGTTATTTAACATTTGTCAGTATAACGAGGAATTACTCTACGTTTTAGAGTAATTGTGAGAAAATGTGAATCTAATTCTGGACGAAGGTCCGCAAGCCCAGCGAATTTTCACACCTTATTTGGCTGTTTTGATAACAACATTAATTCCTTAGGAATTTGATTTCAATGCCTAAAATCGATAAGATTTTTATTTAACCTAATGAAACGAGAGACGCCTAGAAAAATTCAATGATAATCTCCTAAGAAAATGCTATGCAAATCTCGCAGGGAAATGCTAATCTGATAATCCCATTGTTTGTCATATCTAATGGCTTGACCTAAAATAATGATACACTCACTCACTCAGAGCCTGAACTCACTCTTACAATTTCGATGAATATAATGTTAAGTATTTATGACATATGAGCGGTGCGCTATTATATATGGCATGCAAAATATATATAATTTGATACTATCGAGTTTTTTAATCACAAAACTTATTTTTCTCGTCTGTTTCTGGTTTAATTACTAGCAGGATTGCTAAATTAATTTCCCTCTTGGTTGTGTTCTAGTAGATTTGTAGTACAATTCAAAGTAGTTAAAATAAAAAAGTGGTCTAGAACAAAAACTCTTGAGGTTCTTGTATAAACATCAATAAGAACTTAGTTTGGCTACCCCCCCCCCCCATTGATTTAATAGTCGACTATATATAGGTTCATTTTTGTAACTTAAACATTAAATTGATATATTCTATTAACTTGTTTATATTCTAAGCTGCATTAAGGGAATGGGCAAATGGTGCATTGTCTGTCTTAGAATTTTTGTAGTCATAATTAGATCTGGTGACAGGATGTCCAGGACCCGAATTCAAGAAAAAGCCTTTGAAAATATATCAAAATACTAAATCCGCAAAACTTGCAAGTATTAGAATTGAGTCTCGAAGTAGTTACCAACAATTTGTTCGGGTCCCAGGTCGAAAAGGTTGAGAACCGCTGTTCTTGAGTAATCTGCCGCTTGCTTCCGAGCTTTATCGGTGATGTTACTCAGTATCATACAGAGTTCAGAGACTGATCTATTTGTATTTGTATCTATATCTTTAACTATATCTATATTTGTATCTATATTGTATCTATTATCTATTGACTCATCCTCGTTGGCCTATAATACTCTTCCTGCCCTGTCAGTGAATTTCTAAGACTCAGCACAAGGACATTTATGTCATGAGACCGGACTAAAAAGTACAACATTTATTTAAATTATTTATAAAGTTTTAATTATTTTTAATTAGTTTCAATTTATTACCTACAACATTTAATTATAAAAGTTTTAACACCCTCTACCCTTTACATAAATTTGTCTGGGAAAAGAAACGTCTTTACCGATTAAACCAAAATTCGTTACGTACTAATTTTTTCAGGTGTAAACCTTTCGTTTCCCATTAATATGGGGTTTCCTTTAAAATATTTGTCTAATTTATTCTTCGCTTTATTCTGTTTCATTTTATTTTTAAAAAGGAGTATAAATTGAAAATAATAAATTGAAAAGAAATGTAAAAATCCATTCGTAAAAGTGAAAAAGTAATACTAAAAACTTATAAAAGATAAGAATAACAAAAAGTGAAAATATCCATTTAAAAAAATTTCCTTTAACAATTATGCTTTTGTTGAAAATATTAATAATAAAAGGACAAAATAATATGGTTTATCTGATAGTAACTTTATAAGAACTCGTTTTCAACTCAAGCACCGTATGAGAGTCAAGGAAAAGGAAAGTAGAGGAAAGCTGTAGAGAACTGTGCGGCTATTGATTAGCTAAGCTAGGCTAAAACTTTGAAACGAGACCCTAGAGAGTTAGACATCCTAGGAAGCCTTACACGCTAACACTCGCTAAACCAGTCCTAACTAACTTTCTAAGAGATTTTTCAAGTTTTTTTTTAAATCTGTTATTTTGTTAAGTCAACGAAATAAGTAATAAAATATTAATTGATACCTTTATTTAATTAACGAATTCAATTTGAACCTTTACATTGATACGATTTAATTGGAAGTCAATACTGTTTAAAATTTTATGTTTAACATGAAAGATGAATAAGGATAATCTTTTTTTCCAAACCCTAAGCATAAGATTTTAGATTACATACCCCATAAAATGACTCTATACAAACAAAACTCCACTAGACCACAATAAAGACTTTATTAATTTGTTTAGATAAACATGCTTTCAAACTCTAAATTGCATTAAATAGGCTCTATTTAATGTTTTGGCTATTTAATCAATCTGCTAATTCCAACATAAATTACTACTCAAATAAACACCTAGAAATTTCACACAGGAACTTTCCTCAACTTTTTCATTACTTAATTTGATAGATATCTCACTTGATACACAATTTTATTGATAAAAGTTGATGAATTTAGTTTTGTTTGTATTTATTTTCTATTTATTTAATGTGGTCCAAAAATACAAATTTTGAGTTCACAATTATATAAATAAGTTGTGCGGAACCGTATTTTGTAAAAATTTATTAAAGTCAAAAATATAGTCCTGCATATTAGACCTACAAATGTTCTAAGTTTTATTTCATAATCAGCATTAGATGAGCGTTTCATATTTATACTGTATATAGGAAAATACTTGTTTTTACTAAAAAGACCGAGATTACATCTAAATTATCCGTTTTATTTGTTTTTAAGGTCTTCAAGGTATTGTATTAAGAATTTTTTTTTTATAATTCCTTACATCAATAAAATACATATGATAATGGGTAGAATTTATTCACCCGATGAAAGGACTCAAAGCCAAATCGAGTTAAATTATTAAATTATGGCTGGTATTGTATTCAAATGAATCGGACTGAGAACAAAGAACAACAAATAAATATCTATCCATAGAAACTAATTTAGATTTGTAAAAATCATTCATCGTGTAATGTTTAAATCTTATGTAAACTTTTATTCAAAAGGAATTTAATTTTATATATTTTGGATCCATACATGCTGAAACGTGAATGTCAGGGGATTAAAGTGATATTTAATACGTAATTACGTCACAATACATAATTATATGTACGTTGATTTACGTAATTGTGTCGATATTTGTGATTGTAATTCACAATTATTGTAATTGTAACGATAATTCTCAAGTAAACATTGGCGCCTCTTGTTTCAAAAGTTTGACGTCGATTTTGTATGGCGTTGAAGTATTTAAAAATTCGGTGGAATAGAGTATGTGAAATTAGTTTTGTTGACAATAGAGTATGTGAAATTAGTTTTGTTGAGAATAGAGTATGTAAAATTAGTTTTGTTGAGAATAGAGTATGTGAAATTAGTTTTGTTGAGAATGGTGTCCTAATGGGTTTCCTGAATATACAAAAATCAGTTTCAGTTCAATCGGACCAAACGCTTGTCTTTAAAATGACATTTTAATATTCGCTAAAATGTGCAAAGTGAGCCTAGTAGAGCTGGCATGTGGTGCGAGGCGGCCACTAGATTAAAATTTGCTAACATGTAAGGTTTTTGAATTCGCCATGAAACGACAAATCGTTCAAAACACCATCCAATAAAAAACAAATGAAAAAACAATGAAACACCTTCAGCTATTTAGTTGTTTTGTAGCAGCGCTGGCCCCTCAAGGTAGGGGAGAAAATAGTAAGCTAGTTGGTTATAATCGGTTAGACTCGAGTATTTCCGGTGTGACAGAAAAACTCGAGTACACAATGTTTATTCAATTATTACACATTTCTTTTGACAATGTGTTAATTTTATAACCACTTGTGTTCGTTTGATTGAAAAAATCTCTTAAATTTTTTCCTTTAATAATTTCTTTTAATTTTGCTTATTAAATTCAATAAGGCATTAGTACATGCTTTTACTATTTGTGTAACATAAATTTATACGATACATATAGCAGGGCGCCGAGTTTTTGACTTTCTATAGTGTGACATTTTTTTCCTTTGGCCCCTCTTTTATAAATGGGAAACAAAACAAAGCATGCTACGCTGAGCCCATGCTAAGATTCCTGTGATGTCCCAATGCAGCTCAAAGAGCTAATTTGTACCAATTTACAAAAGATTGAGTAAAAAGACGGGAGGGAGTGTATATGTATAATATACACTCCAGTACATAATATTAAATAATTATATAATTATTTTTTATTTTTTTTCCATTACATATATTTTTACATTATTATTATTATTATTATTTTTCTAGGTCTTAGTTAAATAACTAGTAAGAGATGTCAATGGAGAGGAAATTCATCCTATTCCACTGAGAGGAATTTACGCACTGCATTGCAGGTTTGGAGAACTGTTGCACGTTGTAATGGTATTATTATTAAAATTATTATTATAATTTCTCACTGGAGGCATGACTTGGGCTGTGATATAGTATTTTCATACCTTCCGTCAGTGTGTCAATAAATAATTGTGACTTTACTAATAGACTTTGTACGCATCTGTAATTCATATTATCTCCCGGGCGGAAGTTAATCAACTAGCCGTCCTAATTATTGCAACTGAAATCCATTTCAAATAGCCCAATGATTTGGGATAAATTTATATTTTTAAAATCATTATTCTCTTAACAATCCCTATGTTTAATTGGAACGTCTTTGATTACTAAATCATTTTTAACAAATTGGTTTACGTGGACGTGAGACGTGGGTGCACCCACAATTCTCTCTTTGATTTAAATTCAAAGTAAAAATCTCCATCTATAATGCGTTTAATATCGCAATATATCACTATGATAAAACCATAATAAATAAGGATAAAAGTTATAGCCCAATCAAAAATTTGTTTCGCTTCCCATAACAACCTGATTTCGTTTCTAAACGAAAATTTATTTGGATTCTATGACAGAATAATAACGATGTTAAGGAAATTCTGTCTCTTTATTTTTTTTTATCTTTTTCTATAGTTTATATAGTCGTCCTTCTCTTTCTATTTTAGGGTTAGGTATACAAAGTGGTTGTCAATAAAGTGGTTTTTAGGGTTTTATCCTTTTTAAAGGTTTTTTTTCTTAGGAGAAGGGGCTTAAATCTCTTTGATCCTGTTATAAAATGGAAGCCGATAAGTCCATTTTAGGGTCTACTATTTCTCTCTTGTTTTTAAAGAGTTGGTTTTATATTTGGGGGTGGTAACCCTGTGGGAATCAGTAGGTTGCATAGGTCTGCTTGCCCTGACCCTAGGGACAGTAGGGTCCTTCCAATATGTTTACTATATCCTAAGAAAACCTCTCTTTTAAAGAAATAAAAAGGATCTTGTAGAAAGGTTTAACACTGTTACATTCCTATAGTTCTATCTTCATGGAAATCCATGCTAAAATATCTTTTTTCTCCCTAACTTGTTTCATGCTCTTTGAATATCTTCAAGCACAATGTATAAAAACTAACCTTTGTAATTCCTTGAGGACTACTTAGAGACAATGGCTCAAGCAGTATCACTTACATTAACTACCTGCTCTACTTCTTGTCTCCTTATTCATGGATTTTGTTTACAAATATTCAGTTATAAAATAGAACGAGCTGACGATTATGATATTGAGCTACACAAGCCGACTTTGCGACCCGTGCTGGACAGCATGCTGATCATCAGATGGATTAAATGCTGGAAAAGAGGAATAAGTGGGAGAGGAGAATCAAGGCCGCTTTCAATAACTCGTGAGAGTGCTCAGGTTCAATTATATCAGGGTGAGGAACAATAAAGTTAGATGAATGAGGAAAAAAAGTTCAGCTTTTTCTTCATAACATTTTGCCCATGCTCAGGTATTAACAGATTTTAGAAGTGGTGAGGAAATAGTTTCACGACCTAAAAGTTTGCGGGTAGCTTGCCTAATGATTATTCTTTAGTTGTCAGTTTGTTAGTGTAGTCTTAGAATTGCTTTGGATTATAGTCGTTGACTTGAGTAGTCAATTTTTTAAATAGTCTGTTGTCTGTTAAATGTTTTTGTCAGATGGAAGGCGGGTACGTTGGCATTTAGCCCTAGCTGGTTGCTTTTGTCTGATTAGCGTGCGTAGTAATGTATGTCTGAGTTGTATAAGTCTTTCTGTCAAACTTGTGTAGTTAAATCCTAAACACTGTTCTGTATTGAGATCTGTACAGCGGGTAAGATCTATCATCAAAAGTTTTTAATTTTACATTTATTTCTAGTGTGTCATTTACTAATTGTCCAAAACTGTCCCAATGAACAGATCAGTTTATAAGTGTCTCCTTGGGGGTAATAAAATAGGATTTATATCTAAAACTAAAAGAAGTGCAGAATGGTCGGAGGAATCGTCGTGTAGATTAATACTTTTTGGGTGAAAAATTAGTAATACTTGAAGATACGAAAAAGTCTAATAAGTCTGGAAGGCGGTTAGGATCAGTAGGTCAATAATTATAATCGGTAAGAGAATGAACTTGATAGTTAAAAGATAGGAGAACTAGCAAAAGTTTAGAACCACTTGGGTTTCCAGTCCTACATCCCCAGCATCCTGGGGGATGCTTAGCATTGTAATTCCCTCAGCAATGAACTTTGGACCGAAGGAGCGAAATTAAGAGTCGAAGTCATTGCGGGACACAATTTTACTAGGCGGACAGTAAACAGAGGAAATAGTGTAGTCAAAAGAAGAGGATTGGAGGTAGATGTTATAGATATGGACGATATGGAGGTAGACTGAATCTTCTATTCTTCTCAAGTCTTTATTTAGTCTAAGTAATAAATATTTACTCTAATTAAAAATTAATTAGATTAATTAATTAAAATTGAAAAAGCTGGAAATTTTAATTTTGTTAAATAATTTAGTAAATTAATTTTCTTTTCTTAGTCATTATTCTTTTATTAGTAATAAGTAACTAGTTTTTATTTAGTCTCTAAAGTTATTAATAAAAATAAAGAAATGATAAAACAATGTTAGATTACGATAGTAATAACTACAAATTTTAATTGTAAAATAATTTTGTCTTTATTTAGTTTTAGTAATAAATCTTTATTTAGTCTTAGTAAATGCTTTCATTTTGACTCCGATTATGACAGTGTTGATGAGTTTGGATATAATAGGTCTTGCATTAGATAAAACTCGTGCTCGGAAATCTCTTTATATCTTTTTATAGAAAAATCTAATCTGATTTGAGTGAGAGGCATTTAGGGTAACACTGATTGAGAGGTTATTTTACTGAGCTATCAACTTGTTATGGATAATCATGTGGTGTTTTTATTTTTTAATAGAAGTATTCTGAAATGTTATTAATCTATCTGTCAGGAAAATGAACAAAAGTTTATAAGTATTGTATTTCATTCAATATAATAAATATCAAACATAAATGATTGATATTTAGTTTATTTCTGTCGAATTAATAGTTACGAACATATATAATCTTCTGTATTTATAAAGTGTTAATAAATGTTTACTTAAATTAGTTTAGTATACGATTGGTAAATTTACTTACATGGTAAATTACTGGACTAAATGACTGAGGTGTTAGTAGTTTATCTATTTGAAACGAGTAAGTTAGGAAATTATAAATTTTTACTTTTCTTATATTATACTATAAGTATATAGGCAAAGTATTGTGTTTGCAAAACATCTGAAACCAGGACTTCATCTGAATTATGCGTTTTAAAGGCCTCCTAAGCGGTTTTTACAAAGTTTTCTGTTCGTATGTGTGTGTCTGATATCATCGTAGCTCTCTGTGTATTTACGCTAGAGAGTTGGAAATTGCTACAAAAATCAATCAAATAGAACAACTGCACTTGAGAAGTTGTGCAATCGAGAAAATAATTTTTTATGCCGTCATTAACCCACAATAATGCCAGCTAAAATTTCGAAAATTCATCAAAAATCATCTTGGTTTTATCTGTCATGCTTCCTAAGCCAAAAGTTATTTACAAGATTTCTTCGAACTCGGACGCGATGTTAGGTAAATTTAGGATAAAATGCTCGGAAAAAAGTTTACGAAAAAAGCACACCGAGCAAAGTACTCGGGTAAATTACCGAGGTACCTTGTAACCGATTTTTTTGTTTGATTTTTCATACTGAATTATTTGCTAGTATATAGACCGTAATTCCAATTTCTTGAACATTAAACGTAAAATATATGTTTTTTCAAAACTTCAAAAGCTGCTTAATTTCGCAGTCTTGATTCTATCATAAAACATCTTTAATGCCTTAATAAAATTTTAACATTTGAGGATGATAAATACAACTATAATAATTCTTAACTGATCTTTAAAAAAAATGTAAGCTTAAAATAACTGTGCCTTGGCTTGCTCTATATTTTATGAAAATAATTATTAACAGTTTTGTTTTAAAGTAAAGTGTGCTTAGTTTAATATGCTTTATGATCTTTAATTCTACATCTGGAAGTAAGCATCCGACAAAGAGATACTTTTGGCGAATTTCTTTTAGATAATATTTGTTAATTAGATTGAGGGATGTAAAGTAATGGCTTGGAAGCTTGAATTTTTCGCGAATAGGTCTCTAAGCCGATGGAAAATCAACTTAAACATGCTTTCGAAAGTGTTGTTAATCTGGTAGCAGCGAAAATATCGACAAAGAGTGTAGCTATCACCATCTAGATAGACAAAGAGTGAAGCTATCACCATCTAGATAGACAAAAAGTGAAGCTATCACCATCTAGATAGACAAAGAGTGAAGCTATCACCATCTAGATATACAAAGAATGAATCTATCACCATCTAGATAGACAAAGAGTGGATCTATCACCATCTAGATACTATAGGAACCTCTCCATCCTCTTATTTGATAATGAAAACTCTATTAAGCAAACAAAGCCTACGGTAATTGCTTCATCTTATTAAAATTGTTTAAATGCATTATCAACACTATTAAAATGCCCTCGGTTTTGATTACGATGCCTAGTAATCAGACCTCAAAGTAAAGAAAGTTCAATCTCAATTTCACATAGGAGCTCCTGTTGTTTCGAGTTATAAAAGATTATTTTAGTCACAACTGTATGAACGGTTATATTAAGATGCACCTAAATTTAAAAACATTGTCTTATGACCTTTTTAGTAGAAATGGTTTTCGACCATAAAGTGGTTGAAAACAAATGAAACAGTTAAATTTATTTTAATATTTAGCTAATATTATAAGTAATTGTCTCTGAGAAGCCCTTAATAAATTTCAGGGACACACTTTTCATGAAGCGGCTTTACTATTTAAAGATGCAAGTAGTTTCTACAATAAAAAGATTTTAAAGTAATGATAACTTTAGAGCTTTTAGACTGTTATCAATTGTATAATATTAATTAAATTAATGAAGACTAGTCCTTTTTTATTAAAATTTATTGAAAATAAATTGACGAAGAGCTTTCGCCCAGGGATCCTGAGCTTCTTCAGTTCATTAAAAAGACAAAAATTAGAAAGTATGAAAATTAATAAAATTTTGAGTGTTTTTAAGTCACAGTATTAATAAATACTGTTAAGATTGTTAATGTCTTGTTTTTTTTGTTCATACTGTCTTTGTCAGCTTTTATATAGACAACTCTAACCTTACGGCATAATCAGAACATAAGACAAAACTTTACCACCGACCAGACAAAGAAAACTGTCGTATACTTCATACAGAACCACATACAGACTAAAAATGCTCTATATAAAAGCTGACAAAGACAGTATGAAAAAAAACGACATTAACAATCTAAGCAGTACTTATTATAATATTATCTTAAAGTCTTCATTTTTCCTTTACCTTTTTTGTAATTTAATTTTAAATTTATTTGCTTAGTTAGACACGTGACATAAAAAACATTCAAAATTTTATTAATTTTCAAACTTTCTCATTTTTGTCATTTTTTTAAACAAGTTCTTTATTGGCAAAAGTAATACAATATTTATTTTGTGTATACCGGAGCCATATTATATTTATTGATTAGGGTAATTTGTGCCTCTTTATTTATTTATTTATTTGTTATTTTGTGTATAAATTTGATTATTTTTTGGGTGAGGGGGTTTGTTTGGGTCAAGGATAATTTATATTTTTTGGTTTGGGTATTTTATTTTTTTTTATTTTTTATTTATTTGTTTATTTTTTTTGGGGGGGGGGATTGTCAAAAGGTATTTTTGGTGGTGTTTTAAATAGAATTATATTGTATAGGTAGTTTGCAGGAGTTTCAAAAAGGTTGCCTATGCAGTCTGTTGACTGACTTTTAATGATTCAACCTGGCATTCGCCTGTAAAATTGAGGGAAACCACAGAAAAACCTCAGTCAGGTTGATCGGACACGCGGGTCCTGGGTGTGAAGGAGGGGGACCAGAGTTTAAAAATTAGTCGGACGTAATCCATTGTTAGTACTATTTACAATTAACGACGTTTCGGGAGCAGGTACTTCTCCCATCATCAGGTTCGTCTTGAGAAAGACGGTGTGTGAGTCAAGTGTTGGGTGTTAGGACTTTAACCTAACTTCGTAGGCAGGTATCAACGACTTGTTATGCGCTTTGAAACCTTGTCTACGATGGGGCCTTCCCCCAAAAATTAAGTGCTCCAGGTGAGGCTCGAACTCACAACCCCGGCATTGCTCACATTATACTGTCTATAATTGTCATTTTTAAGAACTGAAGAAGCTCAGGATCCCTGGGCGAAAGCTCTCCGTCAATTTATTTTTAATAAATTTTAATAAAAAAGGACGGTCTTCATTAATTCAATTGATATTAAAGTAATGATTGTCAGATCTATTATGGAATGGTGGTTATACTGTAGGTCTGACACTGACACTGGATAAGTACTTAGACTTTGACAATTTGTCTCTTCTTGCTTATACAACATATGTATAGAACTCGTTGCCAGTCCCTTCAGAGCTGATGATGATTAAGACGACAATGACTACGACAAGTAAGAATATTATAACTTCTTAAAATTTAAGTTTATAACACGTAAAGGATTCTAAATCCCTAGTGAGCCTTTTAAATAGTCTCTTGTTAACCAGCGTACTAATCCTTCTTCATAACCTAGAAGAATTTACCAACTGAATATTATAACCGCTACACGCAACTGGATTTAAATTAAAAACTTCCTTCTCGTAAGTAAATGATTCAACACAAGAAGAAGTAATGATTCACCGTCTTTTATTTGATTAAAAAATCATTTGAAAACAATAGCGTCATAAATCAGGGGGTTATTGCTTTGCTAAGTTTAAACGGCTTATTTTTCATTTGGTTGTCACAACTTTATTTAAAAACGTTACTTTAGCGAACGCTGCGTTGTCATCTCTTGTAAACTTGTGTAAAAATATTTTTGTAATTTAAAAAGGATTCGAAAAAAGAAAAAGAACCCCAGGTGGAAGCATATTTCATCTTTTAAAAACTAAAATTAAAAAATAAATATATTATGTTGTTTCCTTTTTTATTATATAGAAAAAAGTCATCGCATTTTAAAAGATTATCGTTTCTAAAAGAGGTATCTTCATCTGTTAAAGGATCACTTTATCTCGCTGGAGGTATGGGTTATCAATAAGGCATAGTGCCGGGTCCGAGGCAATTAGGACTGTAGTAGAGGATTCTAACACCTCCGCTAGATTGGCTCGCCGTGTTTCTCACACCCCAAAACCGCATTAATCATATTTTGAAAGAGGTTCTTTTTCTGGACCGAGCTCGTATCCTAAGGAGAGAGTTTAATCCTTACAAAGCATGTTTATACATCTACAGACCGGCGAGTTAAAGGTACAAAGAAGCAAATTAATAGTCTAGTGGAGGTATACGATCCCTGTATTATACCCCCGAGCCAGAGTGACTTACAACAAATAGTTGTATACACTCCTTGATTGACTGAGTTAACTTCTTTACAACTATGCTCAATGTTGTAATTAGCTGTACTCTCTCACACATATATCACGTGTGCTTCAACCGTCATTTGTTCTGCAAAAACTATCTTCCCATTTGACCATCTACTTGAAAATCACAAAGCTCAGCTTCCGCCGTTATTATTATGTGCAGTAAAAAACCACTATGCAGCAGAGATTTAATATCTTCTTTTAATCTTTGGAGTATCCTTAAACTCTGTTTATAGCACCATCATCAGACCTGCTGCAAGGTGATTTAGTACACGATTTTAATTCTAGTAGTTGCTTATTATAACCATATTCTAAGGATGATTAAATTACAATTTTCCACCTCTAACCTTTTAGGGAGTTTGAAGTGTAAAATCCAGTCAAACACATATACTTACTTTTCTGAGATAGAGCTAATAGCCTGATTTTTTAAAAATCCTTACTATTAAATTATCGATGTTGTAGTTTGGCAGCAGTATGTATGAAATTATTCTTGGTTAACTTTTGTTTTTATGAAGAAGGATTTTAACTAAGCATATAAAACATCCTGGTAAAAAAGTGGAATGTAATGAGTTGGATGTTTCGCTCGCATCAAAGGGATGACATGAAGTAAAAAGAATAAATAAATTTCAAACTGTTTCACTTTATAGTTCTTTGCCATGATCTCTATAACGCCATTGAGATTCATGACGCGATAGATATACACGATTGGTCGTTTAAGCAAATCGTCTGATTCATCATCATATCTATCTTGACCCTTAAAACACTTTTAAAAGGCTCCTGTTTAACAGAGTTAGCCATTTTATTTACATCTCTTTAAAACCTTCTCTGAAGCTCTCTCATTGTAAGCTGTATTTACCGTAAAGTTACGTTAATCTTCGTGCACCTTTTTTTGACATTCTTTAAACCATTTCGTTAAAAGGTTTTAAACTTTTGAACTTCATCTTTCTGCGCTTTATAGTTTTAGTATGATTTGATTAATCTTTCTGCGCTTTATAGTTTCTGTTCGTTTTGCTATTGATTGTTATAACAAAACTTATTTTCACTTTGATATAACCTCTAACCTCTAATTCAGCCTTGGATCATAATGCTTTATTTATTATAACAGTTATACATTATGTACAAATAGTTCCTCGTCAAAGTTATTAAAACTACAACATACTATATAAAATTAGAATTAATAAATTAAAAATCCAAAATTAAACTTTTATGGCACTAAATTCAGAAAAACTGTACAAAGGATTATTTATAAGAATAAATAATTACTTTCCTTAAATAATTGCTGAATTTTGTGGAATCTAATGCCCTAATACTATCTGGTATCAAATTAAAAGAAATTAAACCAGCATTAATAGAATTGTACTTGGCTGCTTTAGTCAGTCGGTACTTCTGTACAACATACTGACCAGTCTGTCTATTGTAGTAGGAATATACATATTCCACTGTGGACAAACTGGACTTAATGTTGTGGACAAATATGAGTAACTGATAGCAGTACAGAGAAAATGTTCACCTTAATGTTCACTTTTAATAATTAACCCTGTATGGCTTATTGGATAAAAACGCTTTATTTATTGGTGAGCTGGGTTTTTAAGAACTAATGTATTGTTTTTACTCAAAACATCACTGACAATTTATCTTGTTATTAAGTTATTACTGTTTAGTTTAGGTTAGTTTTTAAACTTCCTTATCGGGTTAAAGCACCTTTATTACTTATCATGATAAGTACTAAACAAAAGTGTATGGACTTTTGTTTTTAGTATTTATTATTTTAGTATTATATTAGTATTTAGTATGGGTTTCTTTAAATAATAATGATATATTAATTGCTTTTTGTGTTACATTCGTATTAATGATTTTTTAAAATTATATTCGTATTTATATAAATAAATAATATTAAAAAAAAATCGTGCTTGTAAGAAGTCCATATCGTGCTGGTACAAAGTTCATATCGTGCTTGTACAAAGTCCATATCGTGCTTGTACGAAGTCCATATCGTGCTTGTACAAAGTCTATATCGTGCTTTTACGAAGGCCATATCGTTCTTGTACGAAATCCATATCGTGCTTGTACGAAGTCCATACACTTGGAACATGTTATACATCATGATTTTAAAGCTCTTTAAGATTATAAGTAGTTTTATGTGAATCAAATTGTGTCTAGTCTAGTACCTTTCAATGTATTATTTTAAGCAATTTAAAATGTAATTTATTGGATGTATTACATAAATGTTTAGAGTTAATGTGACTTCAAATGCAGTTAAATTGTAAATAATAACGTGAGACGAAAGAGGCTTGAGCCGGATTGAGACATGAGACCAATTACAAAACCTTTCTCTATTTATTAAATCGTTGTTTAGTACTGTCCGCGCGTCTAACAAACAACTATAATCATCTAAAAACGATGAAGATACGAGACCCGTTAGGGATCATTATTTCCACGGCTTTCACGCCTTTGGTGTTGTACCTTCTTCTTCTACTTTTCGAAGAAAACCACGATCACGCGTACATCACCCTTAAAAAATATTGTTTTATAGACTTCCAACCCATATTTTCAAAGTGGAAAACAACACCTTATGAAAGATTTTTTTATTAGATTTATAATCCAAGTTTAAACAGAAAAACTGCCCCATACATCAAGGAAGTAGAGCTCCGTGACATCGCCTATCCCACCAAAACACCTCTTATATCAGCTTTATAGAGAAAGAAGGGAGATAATTTTCTTTAGCTCCATCACAAATCATTTTGAATCTGAACCTGGGGTATCGTTAACATTATTTACAGTTTCTTTATTCTCTTATACCCTTTCCTCCAATAACAACTTTATCATCTGAAATCGACCTCTTATTCCTATACAGCCGATCCAATGTGAAAATATACTGTAATATACTGGTCTATATTTTTAGTTTTATTATTGATGCCGTTTCCCTGACAGTATTAATCGCTAACACGCCGGCTCTGTGGAAACTTAACATCTTACAAATAATTTATCTCAATACCTTTTCAATATAAATCTTTATATCGATATTTCTTTAGAGGTTTTTAATAATTTTGAAAATCGATTTGTTATAATTTGATGTTAGGGCCGGGTTAGACTAAGCTTTTTGAAATGTAATTAAATCAGTCTACACTTTTAACCTGGTTAGGTAGTTTAACTTTTTCTTTTTCGCATTTTTTTTTACTATTTCTTTCTAATTTGCTCTTTTCAGCTGTGTATTTCTGTTGCTACTTTTTTTGATTTAGTAAAAGAAGAAATGTATGCATCTGATAATTGTTTTCTATGTACATATAGTATATATATATATACGTATTATATATTTATATATACTATATATATATACTATATATATAGTATATAATATATGTATATATATATATATATATATATATATATATATATATATATATATATATATATATATATATATATATATATTATATATATATATATATGTATATATATATATATATATGTATATATATATATTATATATTATATATATATATATATATATATATATATATATATATATATATATATATTATATATATATATATATATATATATATAATATATATATAGTATATATATAATATATAACATAACATAAGGCACTTTTAACATATGTTAAGAGACCATGTTTTTTTTATTAAATTGCATCCGGGGTCTATCGCACTATTTTCCTGAAATCTGGGCTGAAACAATCAGAGGGTGATTCAAACAGGTAAAATAATAAATAAATGAGTTGCATGCCTGTTTTAGTAATTTTTAGTGCATGTTCAAGGAAAATTCGTTTCTTGATACTTGGGTGTCAAGAAGATATGCATATTATAGGTAAAAAAGACCCAAATTTTTCACCCAATTACCTGTCTATGTATAGTGTATTCGCTTATTACAAGCTTTAAAAAACGCAAGTTTTATTGCCAGATTGCAGGAGATCGGCAATCTTGAGATTGGGCTCTGATTGGGTGCAGCCAATAATGGTTATTGGCCACCTGTTACACTCAATACCGAAAAGCTCTAGTTAGGTGACATCGCATTGTTACAGAATAGTAAACGTTAGGAGACTTTACCTTTTACTGATGAAGTTAAGAATAAGGAATGATTTAACAAACTTCTAGGAGATAATTGTCATCATTTTAAAGAAATATTTGTTTCAACCCCATTTTTACGAATCATGATAATTCAGTATTGCCAAGGTTAGAACTAGAAGATTTTTTCTGTAATAAGGTGTTGGCAGTCCTATTTATTCGACTCAAATTTCAAAAACTATCAGACAAACTATAATTTGATTTAAATTTCACACTGGTTTTTTGCACATTTATTCCATGTAATTGTACACTTAAATGATAAAGTTGAAAATAGATTGCAGTTTTTTTATCTTTTAGCACTTAAAGAGATAAAAGATTATTGCTAAGATAAAAGAGCGAAGAAACTTCTTGTTCTAAGGATTGATAGCGTATCTAATCTCTTCTGAAGAAGACCGTTCTCTGAATGAATGTCTTGCTCACTATCCTCCAGCTATTAGAACACTTCTTCTGCTCTTTCGTTTTTTCTTAACGTTAAGATTTTCTTCTTCTTATTTTAAACCTTTTACCTTAATAAATCTTATTTAATAGAGTTGTACTTTTGCTTGGAGCACATTTATTGTTTCACACTTTTAAGCAAAAAATAAGAGAAGTAAATCTCAAATAAATGTCTCAGAAAAACTTAAATTAGAGTTTGGTTTTTTACTTAGAAATGAACTTTTTGCTCTATTTTTAGTCAAAAAATAAATGTTTTTGCATTAAGAGTCGAACCCTCTTAAATGATATTGTTACGTAGATTAATATATCCTTATTAATGCATAGAAATTTTTAATTTTTTTGACGTTTGCTTAAGGCAATCATATACATCATATATAAAAATAAATTTTTATTCAAATTTGTGTTAGTCTCTATAGTCTCATTAGTGCCCCATCGTCAATTAAATAATTTTTTATTCAAATTTGGTTCGTCTCTATAGACTCATTAGTGCCCCATCGTCAATTATATAAATTTTTTATTCAAGTCAAAAAATTTCATTAGTGCCCCATCATCGATTATATAATTTTTTTTTTCGAATTTGTGTTCGTCTTTATAGTCTCATTAGTGCCCCATCGTCACTCATATAATTTTTTTATTCAAATTTGAGTTAGTCTCATTAGTGCCCCATCATCAATTATATAAATTCTTTATTCAAAGGACCCCGCAAAATCCTTATGAAAAATGGCTCTCGGTCAAATTTGCTGAAACTTTGCATAGATACTAAACTTAACATGCTGATGAAAAGTGTCAATGGGCACAACGCTCTATCTTCAATCCGAATTTGACCGAGAGCCATTTTTCATAAGCATTACCCTGATGGGGTGAGTTTAAGTGGCCTTACAAGGCTAAGGGTTGAAGATAGAGTGTTGTGCCCATTGACACTTTTGATCAGCATGTTAAGATAGTATTAACATACATATTATTAACATATTTATATAACATTAATTATATAAATTTTTATTCGACTTTGTGTTATTCTCGATTAGTCTTATTAGTGCCCCATCATCAAATATATACATTTATTATTCGAATTCTTGTTAGTCTTTTAGTCCCCAATCATTAATTATATAATTTTTTTTTATCCAAATTTGTGTTAGTCTCCATTAGTCTCAGTAGTACCCAATCATCAATTATATAAGTCTAATGACTTAATTTTTTTTTTAATTTTCCCTCCAAAGTTGAAAAATTGTTAATTTTTGTTAATTTCCCTTACTTAAAATTGTAAATTGTTGGCATTAGAAATTAAAATTGTTTCTATTATTGTTTCTTATGAATTATTTTTTACTCTTCATTAGCGTATTGTTTGTAATAAAAATTCGCTTAAAGGCAAAGGGCTAAATCTCTGCAGCTTAAAGCGTAAGCCTTTTAGCAGGGAGCTGACCTTATTTTGTTTAATGTATTTATGTATGAATTATCTATCTAATAGAGGTATTCATATACAAAAATTATTTTATACAGTTGAAATAATTATACATTATATGTATAATTTAATATATTATATTATGTTTCAAGACTTTGAAGAAGGGTCTTTTTTTAACATGGCGATTATATTTACTGTCGGGCGAAGCGAGACAGTAAAAGGAGCCGAGGTAAAATAAATCCATTCCCAGTCGGGTAGCATATGTTATTTTTTCGGGTGCAGTAGTAGTAAACAACTGAAGAACTAAGGTGAGCGTTATTGGAGTTCATCTTAATATCTTAGGAGTCTATCTTTGATATCTGATCTATAAGACTCATCTATCCCCCTCTTCTTTATTCAACGGCTAGCACTGATGATGACCTCTTGTTAGGTTGAAAGTGCTTTGCTATGAAGAAACATATTTTTGTGGAGAGACTTCTTCCTCTTTTATTATAGCTGAATCTTCGTACGTTTTGATTTCACAAATAATGCCTCTTGGAGCTGTTCTTCGTGTCAAGTTCCAGTTCTCTTATCATATAAGCAGCGGGAATACGTGACAGACACACAGGCAGCAGGTTGAAACCGTTTGCATGAAATGGATAATTATAACTCCATGGCTTCGGGTTTTTAAGGTGAACACAATAATTTTCCAATATTTAATTTCTACATTCTACACGACAATTAAAATAGAATTTTTCAAATTATTAAATGGAAAGAAGCATTGCGGGGAGATCACTACATCTATATATCTTCATAAATTTTATTTCACTACTGGAATTTAAAACTTATAATCTTTTCTTCTCAACATCAAAAGATGCTTATTTAAATTAGTTATTATTTAAATATTTTATACTTGTATATACATGGATTTAAGTAATAAAAATTATTTGTTGTGTAAAATTAAATTCCAAAATATATAATAGATTGTAAAAGGTGAAAATAAATCTGTATTTTATTAAGATTTTCGTTTATAATTCGAATATTGTTATAGATTTTTTTGACGTTTTTAATATATCTTATTATGGGGTCAATACAACCTGCGTTCTAAGCTTTTTGTGACCAACGCATTTCTTTTTACTTTTAAATCATTTTTTTATTCTTCTTCATTTACTATTGTAAGGAAAAGTATTGTGATTGACGTGTGATGTGATGTGTGACGTTCTGATTGGTTTGTATCATGCTGTCTGTGTGTGTGTGTGTTTATTTGTGATTTTATGTATGCCTGTTTGTTTGTGGGTTTATTTGTGATTTTATGTATGTCTGTGCGTTTGTGTCTCAGTGTCACGCACAACTTCCTCTGTGTTTATGCAAGAGTGTTGAAACATGGCAAACATTTAGACTTTGGATTCAGTGGTGCTGCCCGAAAAATATTATTTGTCAGACTACAGTCAGTAACCCATTTTAAAAATGTAAAAATATTGACCATTCATGTTAAATTTTTAACGGCCTATACATTTTATTATTTTTACTGGTTTTTGACGTTAGGAATATCGTCAGATAGTGAAGCACATAATGAATTAGCTGTGAAAATTTAATAGCTCTTCAACTTTTAGTTTTTAAGTTAAACTTTCGCCAATAACTTTAAATTTTCTTACTGCTTTTTTACGTATGACTTATACTAAAACAGCGTAACATATAATCAATATGTTAATAATATAGTATGTCATTTGATACTACCGAGTTTTGCAAAACATGAATAGTTGACACAATATAATTGTGCGAGAGACACCTAGGAAATGTAACAAGCAAAATGCAATGCTACATCTGGGAACTGTTCCATCATTCGACATTCGTCATCATTGATGGCTCGACATAATGTCATGTCCCACTCTATTTCGTTACGTCTAACTCATCAGAGCGCCGACAGAGCCTAACAACATATATCAAAGTCTTGGAATGAGGTTATTCCTAATGTTGAACCACGCCCTTAATTTTAAACCATAGGTTAACCTTATTGGTTTCTCAACACTATTTTTCCGCGCTGTCAACTGATTTCAGCAATGTGTCGTACTATAACTATGTAGTTAGACTTTTCATTTTTTGACAGAGAACTCCAATTATGTTCATCATATAACATATATATTTTAATCATTTATAACATAGCTACCATTCAGAGACCAAAATTTGTTGGATTTATTTAATCAGTAATCTTTCAAACTATAATATGCGCTTTGGATATAGTTGTTTAAAAATTGTCTTTTCCTTTTTAAATTTCGTGTTTTTAATGTCTCTACTGATTTTCTCGCGTAAAACAGTCTTAAACACACAGATAAAAAGTATAAAGGTTTTAAAAAATATATTTCAATCACTTTGATATATATATTCACAATAAAACGCATTTTTACCATAAAAATTCGTTCTAACAAATAGAATTCTTATTAAGTTATAAATTCAAGTCAAACCAAGTTTTCACGTAGTTAAAAACCAAATAAAATTATTTTTACAAAAGAGAACGCAAGTTTTATTTATAAGAATGTTGTACTTAATCAAAATTTATTACTTTCTTCCTAATAAGCTATGATTTATTTTATGAATATTATTAAATAGCTGTATTATCTGATTTAATATCAGTGGCTAAGTTGGAATTTAAAAGTATTGATTTTACTTTATTAATGCGCGCCAGAATTTATATTTTATTTAAAAATTTCGAGAACAGGATTTTTCGGTTAAGTAGCGTTTTTAATTTAACTATTATTGTATTTTTTTATTTATTGCCTGTCTTATGTTTTATTTATTGTATTAATACCAAATTTAATTATTAAAGTTAAACTTATTGTATTATTTAATTGATGTATCACTTTTGTACAGTTATGTTAATTATTTGTTAAAATAACTTTGCCTTTTCTTTTATAATAAAAAGGAAAAAGCAATAAAATAGGACAAGAATAGGGCTCCGACTTATTATTCTAATTGACAAAAATTGCTGTATATATTTATCCTTTGATTACAAAACATTCAAACAAAATATATTACTTTTGCTATATAATTTTTTTGCCATGTATGGCCTTACAGGTGTGACTTCTCACAATAACCTTACCAGAGATGGAAAATATTTTACACAAGAAAATTCCGTCCGGTGTGAATAATTTATGTCGAATGGCTCAAACGTCGAAAATTTTGTAAAATATTTTTAGACAGATTATGATTTATGCGGTTTGTTTTATATTAAGTATTAGTCCAGAGAGGAGGTGATAGTGAGTACTTGTATATAGTACTCACCGTTTTCCCACAAGGTCAAATTTGATATATTTGTTGTACAGTCAGATTTTAACTCAATTAATTTACTTCTCGTCAATTTAAAAGAATTTAAAAAAATATATGCTATTTGATAAAAATTGATTTAATGTTGCCACATTTGTTGGTTTAATAATGTATTACCAAATATTAGAATACTATACATATAAAAATCACCAAATGTTCTGCAGCACGTCTTCAGTGCATAGTAGACAGTAGTGACAGTGATAGTAATTAGGGAGAGGTGATAGACCACCTAGCAATAGGCCGCTTTGTTGGGCCCTTTTTGCTAGCTCCCTTAGATAGAAGATAGTGTTCTACCTTATGAGTTCTAGTGCAGGCATTTTACGTCTAATCTACAGAAGAGCCGTGATTTTACTCTAAGATTCTATAACTTTAACTAGAAAAACACGTGCCCCACTACCAGACGAGACTTTCCTGCTCTCAAAACTACAAGGCAGAAACATATATATTTAATATTAACTACTATAGTAAGGGTTCTAAATTTTGCCTAAACCCAGGTTCATTTAGGGTTAGGGATCTTTTACGAGTATTTGACATCGCACAGGCTCGGAACCACCGGCTTAAAGTCCCATTTGAAGCACGGCACGTGAAAGGATTTCTATCCCTCGCATAAAAATCCTAGTATGGTCCCGACCAGGATCGAACCCGGACTGTAGAGAGTCCGGGTGCTGTAATGGTTACTACGTGCGCCTGCCTGGGTAGACAGTCCTTACACAGTAAATACCTTTGTTTTCTTCCCAGCTGTTACCCATCCATGCACTGACAAAGCTCGATGCTGCTTAACTTATATGATCCTAGAAAAACCGTAGAATTACTTGTCACACTGAAACGAAACTTACGTAGTGTATCTATTTATTACGTCAAAAGATACACTTGTACCAAAGTTCACTCGATCGGATTATTTTCAATTTTTCAAAAAGCGTATACAAGTCATTTGATAAACATTAAACTTATGCTGATAACGATATAAAACTTGGCATATATGTTGTCTCTTATGAATGAGACCAAACCAAATGATCGATTTTTGTGACAAGTATTAGACCTCTAGTATAAATACCATTGGTCTACTATTATAGCAAACATACACACCATACAGACCGACAAGAAAACAACATCAAAATCTAGTATGATATAATACACTATTTATCATATTAAAAAATATATAAATAATTATTATTATTTGTAAATTATATTATTTAATTATTATTTTTTTTTAATTTTACCATTTATACCGTGGTATATAGGAAAAGTATTGTGTTTGCAAACAAAATCCGAAACCGGATGAACCGGAATTATTCGTCTCAGGTGTTAAAGGACTCCTGAGTGGTTTTTTAACGTTGTCTGTTCTGTCTGTATGTTTTTTTTTTTTTTTTTTTTTTTAAATAATATATCCTTTTTTTTCAGATAAAAACAAATTAAAACAGATTATCAATACAAAATCAAATTTTGGTCTTTTATGTCATAACATTTGATTATTCACCAATTAAGGCATTAGCCTTGTGCTGTGGTGAACAGTCTATAGTCTGCCTTTATATCTAATAAAATATATAACTAATATACGCATACACACATATACACACATACCATATACATACGTACACCTATATATACATACACACTACTATATATACACATACACAGTATTACACACATACATATACATAACATAACATTATTTACATATACATATACACACACACATACACATCACTACAATATACTACATAATTTTATATATATATATATTATAATATATAATATAAATTAATATTATATATATATAATATTACAATAATATAATATATATATTATATATATATAAATATATATATATATATATTTATTATTACATACACATACATACACACATACATTATACATACATATATATCACACATGTACATACATATATATTCTTATAAATAATAAATTACAGATAAAATACAATTTAAAAAGAGATACCTGATCATAAAACAAAATCCAAAATATTTTTATAATTATTTTTAATTCTATCAATCACGATTCTATTATTTTTATTTCTATGTGTTTTTCTTTTTTTTCTGTTTCCCTTCAATAGTATCCCTATTGATGGGCCGTATATTTTAGCATGTTCCACACACTATGTTCCATATGTGTGTACGTCTGTTATCATCGTAGCTCCTAGTGTATTCATGTTAGAGAGTTAGAACTTCGTACAAAAATCAGCCTACCGTTGTAGTTGTGCTATTCAGAAAATATTTTTTATGGCGTCATTAGCCTGCAATACTAACTCATCGAAATTTTCGAAAAATTATAAAACACGAAAAATGATGCGATCGGATTGAAATTTGGCACGATATGTATAAGACTATCATATGTGCCAAGTTTCATATCAGCAAGTTTCATATTTCTAGGATCAGCATTAGTTCAATGCTAATCGAATGACTTAAGTACGTTTTTTAAAACATTGTAAAAATCAGAAAATGATCCGATTGTGTTTAAATTTGGTACAATTGTATACCTTAACTTAAAAAATAAGTTTACTGATTCGTTTCAATACAACTATTATATCCATAATTTTTATTGGATTATAATAATTAATTAGCATTGAGGATGGTCAGAGCTGTATGGGTGACCGCTGCGAATGAAACGGATGCATTTACTATCTAAGGACGAGCAAAGCGAGTCCGAGGACATGCTACAATATAAATTCGGCGAATTTTATATTCTGAGGGGGAGCGAAGCAGGGAGGATGAGCGTAGCGAATCCAATTTTTTATGTTTAATTTATAATAATTTTATTATATTTTTATTTAAACTCAGTCGTAAATAATATTCTCCTATATATATTACTTTAAACATTTTCCTATTTATTAATTTTCTTTCGCTGAAGTGTATATATTCCATATATCATGATACTAAAAAACAGTTTTCCCAAAAACCTTCTATATTAATAAAGTTAACAAAAACAAAATGATATATGGTATCAAAATGCTGTTTTTCATTTTATTTATTTTGCTTTTTCTGTGGAGCTTTAATTTTTGCAGCCGCTTTCAAAACTGGATTAAATGAATTACACTCTTTTTCTTTTAAATACAATAACCATGTTTTATCATATTTTTCCCAAAGTCCTTTTTATTTGTCCTCATTTTTCTTTTTAGTTATTTTAGCGAGGTATTTCATGTGAAAAATATGTTGCTTTTTGTTTAGTAATTGGAATATATATAGTGAGCATTAATTTTAGTTTTTTGTCGCTTTGAAATAATACGAAAGACTTCTTTTTCATTTATCCTTTTTAAGGAACGGTGTCTTTTTTTATTTAAATTTATTGAAAGATTTATTTGGCAAATACAAATAATAAATATATTGATTACCTTATATCGTGGCTATTCTAAATAAATTAGCATAATGTCATATTTTCTGTTATTAATTCTTACCAAACGTTTGAGTGTAAATATTTAAATTTATGTTTTTTGGTGCAATTCGTTCCATTATGTTTAGAAACATAATGTGTACTATATAAGGACCACTGGTGCTGGATAAGGAGGTTTCAAGAGGTCCGAATACCATTAGATGAGGTATCTAATAAACCATGCCATACTGGTGCTCGATAAGGAGGTTTTAATTAGTCCGAATAACACTGGTGGTCGTTGAGGAGGTTTTTAATAAACCATGCAATACTGGTACTCGATAAGGAGGTTTTTTAAATAGTCCGAATACCACTGGTGGTCGTTGAGGACATAGAAATATATTACTAGAGAGGCCCTATAGATTAAATTTTGAAACAAAGTAACCTGATCTCCTTTGCTTATAAATATAATCAAATAATCAGAACAAAGTTACTGAAACTTGTATAGTAGAATGTTAAAAATACAAATCAAAACTAAAAAAATGTGCGGGAAGCCATAATCAATTGATTTATTATAACCTTAACCCACTCTTAAATGTGGTTTTAATGAGGTTTCACAGAGCCCCTGAGAGTTCCAAAAAGATATTTCAGGCCTCTCAATGTATTGAGATAGGCTATGCCGCCTCTAGTATGTATCTCTATGGTCGAAAAGGTTTCTAATAAACCATGCAATACTGGTGCTCGATAAGGAGGTTTCAAGTAGTCCTAATACCACTGGTGGTCGATGAGGAGGTTTTAAGTAGTCTGAAAGACCGCTGTAAGTGGCTAAGAAAATTTAGAAGTGGTTCGCAGAAGAAATTAAGATGTCATAATGCAATGTAAGAAATTAATATTATAAAATTATAGAGAATTATGTGAACTTCAAAGAATATGAACTTAGTAGAAAAGCATTTTCTTAGACATTTTCATCTAATTTTTTTTCAATAATTCATACGGATACAGATTATTCTATTTCTGTAAAAATAATAGAACATCAAAAAAATATTAGTTTAATTTCAAAGAATAATTTATAAAATGTACATTTAAAATGTAAAATTTGCTTTTTACATTTATTATTAAAAGTTAAAGGAAAATTACTGGGTACTTACTTTTCTCTAAATATGAGGGCGGCGGACTTATAAAGCTCAAAAACACAGTATTTTCTTCTTAAATTCAATAAAATTAATCATAAAGGGCTAAGCCTTCCCCCTTCCAAATTTTTTAAGGATAGATTCTTTTAGACGTACAGCAATATGAATTTTGGGAACTCAATGTTTTTAAGGCGAGAGGAGCGAGTGAGGTTGAGCGTTGTGAGTAAGGATAAACGTAGAGGATCTAGTATGTCAAGGAAAAGTTCTGTCGTATCCCGTACTCCAATAATTTTAAAAAAAGTTGTCTGTCTGTGTGTGTGTGTTCGTCAGTGTGTGAATGAGTGTGCGTGTGTGTGTTATCATCGAAGCTCCCAGTGTATTTATGCTACAGAGATGAAATTTTGTACAAAAATCATGCTACCGCTGTAGTTGTGCCATTCGGACATTTTTTATGACGTCATTAACCCGGAATAATGACTCAGTAAAAATTTCGAGAAATTATAAAACGCGAAAAAATAATGCGATCAGATTGAGATTTGGCACGCATGTGACTATGTATAAGACTAACATATGTGCTAACTATCATCTCATTATTAGAATTAGTTTAATTTTTATTTATTGACTTGTGTACGTTTTTTAAAAATTGTAAAAAGTTGGGACATGGTCCAATTGAGTTGAAATTTAGAAAAGTGTATATTATTACCTAATAAATAAGAGCACTAAGTTTCGTTTAAATACGACTATTATATCTATGATTTTTGTTGGGATATAACAATTAATTAGCATTGAGCGTGTTCAGTGCTGTATTGGTGGCCACTGAGAATGAAACGGATGTACTTACTATCTAAGGACGAGCGAAGCGAGTCCGAAGATATGCTACAATTTAAATTTGGCAAATCGTATAATCTGAGGACAAGCGAAACGAGTCAGAAGCAGGGAGGATGAGCGTAGCGAATCCGATGTAATAAGGAAAAGTTCCGTGGTACCCCGTACATAATTTTTTTCTTATCTTGTAAAAATCAATTTAGTAACCTTTTCTTTGGACTGCTTTGACATTCTTTGAGCCTTTGAATCTTTGTAACGTGCTCTCCTTCCCTACTCCCGGAGTTATATAGGAAAAGTCCTACTTTTACCTTTCACTAAAATTTCAAAACCGAAATTTTGTCCGAATTAACTGATTTAGATGTTTTAAGACCTCATGAGGGGTTTAAAGTCTAAGTCTGTCTGCATGTGTAAGAGTGTGTGAATGATATTATCATAGCTCCAGATATTTGTGGGAAAGATTTGAAACTTGGAAAATCATCTTACCCCCCTGAGTGTGTAAAAGCATCAGTCTGTAGGTATGGATTGTGGCTTCCTGAAAATATTTTTTTAGGAATTTATTAACCGTCATTATTGATTACAAAAAAATTGTAAATTCATTAAACCCGGACAAATGTTACGAGGAGAGCTACCTAAATTACATATTACATAAATTTAATGCACAAATAGTCTTATTTAAGAACAAAAAATGTGTTAACTTTGTTATACTTATCAGCATTAGTTCCAATTTGTTTTATTAGCTCTCTCTAGTTTTTTTCAAATATCTAAACCATGAGAAATATTTTTTTATATATTTTTTTTTCAACATGAATGAATCTTTTTTTGCAACCATTAAGGACAAACTTTTTTCCCATTTCCTTAATTTAATTTTAAGGTATCATTAACTCTAACAAACCGCTACCTATAGATTAAACCAAAAAAATAGATTACACCCAAAAAAACTTTACTCGACCTTTTTAATAAGTTCATTAGCCAAATAACATATGCTCAGGTGTTCTCCCAAATTAAATTGAGTTATCAAGCAGGTGCTTTTAATGGTTTTCGCTATTATTTAATGATTAATGATTCGACCCAGTTCTGACGCGATGTTCAGACGACAGACCTGATAGAAGCTATTATACCTCTATAAATTATACTTTCCATTACTATACTGATTTTCCCGTATAAATAAATAAACCGTTATTTATAGTTATTGCATAATATAACATGACTATATGAAAATGTATAATCCGTTATTTAGTTATTGCATTATATAACATGACTATATGAATATATATAAATCGTTAGTTAGTTATTGCAAAATATAAAATAACTATGAAAGTATATAAACCGTTATTTATAGTTATATAGTTGTGCATAAGTCATGTTATATTATAACATGACTAATATACTAAATATATAACGCAAATATTAGTTTATTGCATGGAATAGCAGTTATTTATATTTAAATTTTTAAATTAAAAAGAAATAAAAATTATTTGTTTATATAGGCAGCAAAATTCTATTTAGCTAATATGATTTCTTTATTTAGGTCCTAACCGAAGGCGAGGATTGACTAATCATATTTATAGTAGTTGCGAAACCGAATATGGCAAAACAAATTTAACTGACAAGACGAACTAGAGTTTGGTAAATTCCGTTTTTACTGACTCGGCTTCGCCTCGTTAGGCTCTCTTCGTATACATGCCGAGTGGTTCCCAAATGAAAAAAATTATTTCTTCATTCACGTATATATGTATATAGCACTGAAGCGAGCGCAGCGAGCCCTTTCCATTATACTTAGTACATCTTTTTAATGTAACTAATTTATATCTAAGTAATATTGCGAGCGTAATTAGCTTCGCTGTCGTTATTCATCTGAGTTCCTGATGCAACTCATAATTAGTTTATCATACTGTGCATCCAAACATTAGGAATCACCCAAAAGATGTTTTTGTTAATTTTGCTTTAGATAAGGAATATTTGATATATTTCTTTTAACGTTGCAATACATAGATTTGCAAACATTTCTTTTAGCGTTGCAATACATAGATTTGCAGACATATATTTTTGCGTTGCAATACATAGATTTGCAAACATTTCATTTAGCGTTGCAATACATAGATTTGCAGACATTTCTTATAGCTTGCAATATATAGATTTGCAGACATTTCTTTTAGCGTTGCAATACATAAATTTGCAGACTTTCTTATAGCGTGCAATATATAGATGTTTGCACGCCATTTCTTTAGCGTTGCAAATACATATTTGCCCCAACCCCCCAAAAGAACCCCAATTCCCTCTTAAAATAAAAGCGGTTTTGCATTTATATAGATTTGCAGACATTTCTATAGCGTGCAATACATAAATTCAGACATTTCTTATATGCGTTTGCAAATACATAGATTTGCGACATTTTGTTAATATGAGTTCAATACATAGATTGCAGAGCATTTCTTATAGCGTGCAAACATAAAATTTTGCAGACATTTCTTAATAGCGTTGCAATACATTAGATTTGCAAGACATTGTATAGAGTCAAACATTAGATTTTGCAGACATTTCTTATAGCGTTGCAATACATAGATTTGCAGACATTTCTTAACCAAATTGATGTATTTTATATTTAATTTATAATAAATTATTTAGTCCCCGCAAACGTGCACAAATTTGTCTTTCAAATTTATTTAGAGATAACCTGAAATTAAAAAAGTCCTCTTATCTAAATTTAATATACAGACCTCAAAAGGACTTTTAAAAAGGTTTGAAATAAAATTGCGCTCCTTTTGGTAAAAAAGTATCAAATAGGAAAATTGGTACTTGAATATTTGAGGCTTAGAGTTATAGGGTGTAACCCGAACCTTGCGGCGCGTCGTTCGTGGATTAGAGATGCCTTGATATACCAATAGACTGCCCCACACTGATGAATATGGCCATCATAATGGTAGGGAAATGTGACGTTGAGCACGTTCATTAAACACAGCTAAGCAAAAGAGTATGAGGATGTAAAATTAGAGCGAGTTACAAGAAGTTTCCCATCCTTTTCTCGCCAATCATTATTCAAACAGATGTATAGTATGTAATTAATCATCTTGAAATTGTGCACAGAGCTCAGGTGAATTTCTATTAATATTGTAACTAACATTTTTTCATCGAGGCTCTGTTGTAAGTCAATAACTTTCTTGGTTCCTAGTATAGAATCTGAGAGTGCTAAGACTGACAAAGCTTCTCTATATACAAATACTAAAATTAAGACTCCCTAATCGTTAATAGCTTGTACAATGGTTAGTATTTAGTTCAGTATGTTGTTTGAAGATACGAAGAATGACACAATGTTAATTTTATTTTATTTTTCTATATAGAATTTTTATGTTAATGATATATATATCGACTATGGTGAGCATCCCTAGAAACTATAGGAGAGCGTTTAAAACACAGTAATACACTACACACCTCTCGATCTTTGTACTCATTTGAAGTCTTCTATCTATCTTGTAGACTATTTTAGTAAACTTGACTAGATGCCATTACTATCACGCGTATAGACTAGTTTAATTCACAATAATTGAAGTCTCACATAACATATAAGGAAATTAAACACTATGCTTGAGTTATTAAAATGTGAAGTCAATATACTAAGGATGATCTACATGAATCGTGTGCGTGTGCACCGTAATAAACGATAGAGGATGATCTATATAGAGTCTTGTTGTTGACACAGTCAAAATAATAAAGGAGTTGTTTTTCACTCATAGCTGTTCTCCGTTAGAATAGACTATGTCGCGAATCTTACTTAGGTTAGCATCCAGATCGACGCGTGCGCGACTAGAAGATACTAGCCCTTCATTTTACTTTACATATTCTTGTGATTAAACAAACACATGAGATAATCGCGTTTATTAACACATAGATCCTCTGTATTTTAACTTCGATTAAATAATTTATAACTAAAATGATGTTTAAGCGATTTACCAGTCTGTTAATCCTAGACTTTACAAATGGAAGCTATACGAAGCGCGCCCCGAAACGATATATTTCTTCGAACTGCTCACTATTGCACAAATTCTGAAGAAATGATCTCTATAACACGACTAAGAATAGCCGTCTATTCTTGACACACAATTGTGAGGCCCGGCCTTATACACCACATACCTTGGAGAGGAGCGCTCACAATCGAGTCACTTATCTGTTTATCATTGGATGCTACAGCGACCTATTGTTCCATGTACTGTATCACATATTGAGAAAAATAAATAGAGAGAGAAGTCTAAATCATACACTTATTAACTGTGCAGTTAAATAATAGATTTCCGTTGTGAGACACTTAGAGTCTAGGCTCTGCGATGCACTACTTCAATAAAGGCGAGTTGTGTGAGTCTATATGGGATTTTCTTGCTCTATAGATAAAGGAGATTACGCAGTTACTATGTTTGTTGATTCACTAGAATTTGGAATAAGTCATACAGACTAGTAGAATTTTAGTTTATAGTTTCATGAGTGGCAGAATTGTTATATATTAAATCATGCAAATTTCTTTATTATAATTAATTGATAGTGACATGTACGTCAACAATTTATGAGAGTAAACTCTTGATTTCCACAGCAGCATTTTGAAGGAGACGATCATTACAAATAATCTATACATAATTTTAATAAAATATATATTACTAGTTATTATAGCGCTGAGCCATATAAAAATTATATAGAATAATTAAAGTTTTCGACACTTATAAGACTTTCGCCCAGTAAGGTACACTGAAGCTTCGACATTATTTCAGATGTCTTTTACAGCATCGAGTACAAAAAATTAAAATTATTCTCACTAATAAAATATTAGATATATATAATTTATTTCTAATAAATATCAATCTGATTTTATTATACTTGAGACGTCAAAACAATTACAATTATTTAATTTGTTTCGACTATTTTTGGGTAAGAATACGGGTAAGAATCCACAGAGAGAGATTCCTGGTCTGATAAAGCTTCTGCACCAACACGAGATTTTATATTGTTCAATAAATAAATTTTATAAGGAACCACTATAATAGCCTCTTGCATTATCACATTGTAATTAATATACACTTAGTCCCTCTATTTTCATAAATATATAACCACACTAATCCTCCCTCACTATCATGTATACAAATGCTCAAGAGCACATGTATCTCACACACTATACGTTTGATATAGTTTGGACGCTATGAAAAACAATCCACCTTTCATTCATACTCCTAAGTATTACGTTCATCAAAAGCATGGCAAAGCTCTATGCGTATGTAGCGTGGCTTTTACCTAACACGAATTAGCTTTTACAACTAGAATATCTACAAACCAACTCATCCTTGATTTTTAAATAATAGTTTTCCTCTTTCTCTGCGCTTTACTTGTGCATATAATGAGTTATACTCATTTCCATGTTCATTTTATATGAATGAGTGTATTGAATTATATTATATCTATATGTGAGAGTATCTTATTTTCTAACTATGCCCGTATATATGAATATAATAACTTAGTATGATTTAAAATTTCTTTATGATGTTTTAATATTATAAAGGTCAAATGAATTAGAAAAGACATTATTATATTTGAATAAGAAACCAGAAATTAAGTCATATTTAATTTTTATAATTTTATAATTTTTCTATGATAATTTGTTATATATTTATATTTAGCGTAATAATATCTAATAAGATGATTATTTTATTCAACGCAAATATATATATGGAATTACTAAGAGTTGTCTATGTAAAATCTTTTACTAACACAGGTTAGAAGAGCATTATGTCATACTTACCTCCTAATAAAGGAATACAATATAAGGTAAGATACAATGAAAAAGAGGCAATTTCATCAAAGGTAAAAACATCACAATGAAAAGTGAGAGAAGACGAGAGACGAGACTTCAAGCACTAATTATTTACTTACATAATACAATATAGACTAGTAAGTATAGTAAACTACCGTTATTATGACCTTTTTTAAAATATGTTAAAATTGAAGGTTAGTTTATATGATCTCTATTACTTGAGTACAGCATATCTTTGAATTTCAATTCAGCAATATGTACTTTATATAAATTGTATAAGATATCATATTAATACTAGAAACTCCACTTTGAGTTAGTCACTCCAGCTATAAACCCGATAGCCTAAGTTACTGAGCGAATAGTATCAATAATCCTTCAGTCTATATGGTTTTACCTAAAGAATCAATAGTTATATCTTAGTGTCACTTGGTTGGCACACATAGGTTTAATACTTATGTTTATATCACTATCGGTAATCGATCCTGAGGGATCTGAGATCCTTTGCAATCTAACTTTAATATATTCATTATTGTAAATCCTCAAGTTTTATTATTATTAAACACTAAACCCAAGTTTTGTGGGTTTGCAATGAAATGTAAGATCTAAGTATTTAAGACTAAATTAATATTAAAGAATCATATTATATTTATTATTAAATTATTATGCTACTTAAAGTAAACTAATAACACATATAGCATGATAATTATACTACTTTTATAATGTTCAGTTAGAGGCTATGTATATATATATTATATCTTATAATTAACTACCAACTCGTTCATATTACTTTTTATATAACCAATGGTTAGTTAAGAAAGAGCTTATAGATTCATACTACCTTCAGATTAATACATATTATCTATTTTATACCAATGGCTAGTGATAAGTTTCACTCACTCGTTTACTATATTACTATTTTAGCCATGGTTATAGTTAATAGTAAGGCTTGAGTATATATCATCACCTTTACGTTCATATTATTCACTTTTTACAAATGGCTTTATAGTAGAGACTAGTTATCTCTCGTCTCAGTTATCATATTACTTATATACAAATTATAACCTCATATGGTAATCAAGGTTTATTTTGGATAATATGAACTCAGACCAAAATCTCACCACCAATATCTGAGTTACTAGAGTATAGATAAAGTAATAAGTACAGTTTTTTAAAAGCGCTAATGAGAGATATATAATATTTAATATGTATTGAGTACTTTATTAAAACCACACTGAGTCTAGTATTATTACATATAATAAGTATATTATACTTGTATAAGCACAATATGGTTTAGTTATAAATAAGATACTTATGTATATCCTATCACTCGTTAATCATATTACGCTTATATACTATGGTTAAAGTAAGATGAGTACTATATATATTGACCCCTCGATATTCATTATAATATATACTTATTTACCATGGTTATGATTATAAAGAGTAATACTGAGTTCTACTCACTATCGTTACATATATAATACTTTACCTATAATATAGTTAGTAGAGGCTGTGTTTTTTACCACCTGACATGGGGGCGAGGTGAGAACCTAATTTTATCACAAAACACTCTCTCAGGTAAATGAGGGGGGGGCAAGGCTGTTCCCCGCCCCCCGTTCAGAAATTGGCCTATGTAAAGTTAAGTAACTGGTGTTTTTTTAATTATTCCAATACATCGTAGGAGCCTATAAGATGATATTTGAAGACTCTACTAGAGTGGCCTCCCTCGTCTTCTATATTAAACTCTTGATATCATTCGAATGAGCAGTTAAGCCTTGATCTAAGAAGCACTCGTTCAGCTTCTAACAAACTAGAGAATCCAATAATCAGTCACGCAAAATTCAAAACAAATGTTAATCACGTAGAAAAGTGTTAAAAAATACAATTCAAAACACAACAATGTGTGGGAAGCCGAAATTAATAGATTAATAATAACCTTGTCACTCTTGAAGGAGGTTTCAATGAGGTTACACACAGCCCCTGAGAGTCCCACATAGATGTTTCAGGCCTTTCAATATATTGTGATAGGCTATGTCCCCTCTAGTATATATCTCTATGCATCACACATCTAAGATGTGCTGTTTCCTCTTATTCTATCAGATCGTATTAGAAATTATTGTCAATTCCCGCCTATGTGATTCATCAAATCATAAGTCTCCAAATTTTCGACGAATAAGCTTTGCGCTGCTTGCCAATGTGATCAAAGACGTATTTTTTAAATGAAATATTTTAATTGATATTCTAATCACTATCAGAAGTAAATATAAAAATTTCACTTAAGTTTAAAAACTTGATGCATGAATCAATTCAGAATTTCTTAATTATTGCAATTGTAAATCATAGTCTTAAATCTTAAGTCGTTAGATTTTCTGTATTTAGAGGTATAACTAAATCATTAGGATGTTTATCTTAAGATTTTATGACAAAACAGAGGCGATGGACAAAAATCTAAACTTTCATAAATATTTAGGTCTTCCAGTGGTGACTGCGTCAAGTAGATGAAGAATTCGACGTTTCGCTTCTACTGCGGAAGGCATCTTCAGGGATATAGGACATCATGGATAGAAACAAAATGATCTACAAAACTAAACAGTTCAGTTCAGTTGTGTAGAGCACTGTGTTTCTATCCATGATGTCCTACATCCACAGTGGAAGCGAAACGTCGGATTCTTCATCTACATTGACGCGGTCACGACCGGAAGACCTAAATCTTTATTACAATAATCGTGGAAGCCTACGCAGTTTATTATAAAACTCCATTCATTAAAATCATATTTTTCATTCTCAGTTCTTAATTATTTTTAAGTAGTGTTTAACTGGAATTGTGTGTTAAAATTATTAGATATTATTATATTTTTCCCGCGAATCCAGACTTTTTTCTGGCTGATTCCTAGGAACCTCACTTAGGCCTCTTATGTTGGTCCATTGTGCCCGAAAAACTCGCTTATTTATAGTGTGTTAAGCAAAAGCTGATGCATAAAAGAGAATTTCTTAAAAAATATAAGAAGGGTATTTGAGGTGAAACTGGTGAAGAATTCGTAAGAGATGACCTTCCAGATTACAAAACAAAGGAGGAACTTTAATTGAATTAATATTAAAAGTTATTATTTTGCAGCAAATGTTACTTGAGGTAAAGATTAGTCAGATACACAAGTGAGAAGTTTTTTAAACCTAATTTTATTTAAGGAGTTGTAACGAGTTTGTTCAACTAAAAACTTTCTGCCAAGTCGAAGTGCTTTGTGATAAGACCGAAATATCCTCAAAAAGCGCCAATCAGGATAACGATGGAAAAGAGGTCCTGGCATGAGGGTCGGCCATATTGAATTAGTCGTGGGGCGCTGTGGGGGCTTAGTTGCCTGGAGACGGTAGATATTGATGCTTTGAAAAGAGAGTGCATTGGTGTTTATGTTTGTACGAGTGGGATAGTCGAATAGAGAGAAGGGGGCTTTCTGGGTGAAAATGATCTTGTTAACTGAGTCGAGCCTTAAAGACTTTACCATCTCTTTCTTACTTTCTACAAATCCTTCTCTTTCCAACACATTCTATCCTTTATTAGTTTTTCATTCCGTTCTAAAAGAAGAAAGTATTTAGCTAAGTGGAAAAAAGAAAACTCTATTTTCTGTAGATAGTCATAGCTTCCTTATGTTTTTACTTAGACTTTTTTTGTTTCTAAAAATGTTCCTTTTTCCTTTCTTTAACTATAATACTGAACTGAAGATAAGATTTTCTAAAAGTGAAATAAAACGAGAAACTAATTTAATATTAACATTTTCAATATAGTGCCCTTTTTACAATTCACTTTAATTCTATTTTTAACTAATAACATTATTTTATTTTAAATTAACCAAATACATTTTTATAACCTTGTTAGAGAATTGAGTAATCTGTGATAAAAACTGATACAAGTCAACAATAAGTTATTAAAAATGCTTTAAAGTATAATTTCTACTTATATGGTCTCAAAGTAGGACTTTACGAGCGAACAAGCCATGTTATACTCTAACGATAATTAAAAAAAACAGCTACAAGGTTTTGAGCAAAATATAATCTTGACGCCCCAATTGCGCCCTATTTAGCTGCTACGTTCGCGGAGCTCATGGAAATTAGATGAAATATGACGCGTTAGTCACAGTTATAGTATGTTAGTCTTGCCAAATCTATATCCGATCGCATCCTTTTACCGATTTTTATGATTTTTCGAAATTTTAGCTGAGACATCATTGCGGGTTAATGACGTCAACAAAAATATTTTCCGAATAGCACATTTACCGTGGTATACGGATTTTTCTACTCAGTTTCAACTCTCTTTACACTGGGAGCTATTACAACTCTTCAAACATAAATACACTGGAAGCTACATTATAACAGACACACACATACAGACAGACAACTTCGTGAAAATTACTTAAGAGGCCATAAAAACTCCTGAAACGGATAATTCCGGTGACATCCCGGTTTCGGATTTTTTGCAAACACATACTTTTCCCGAAAATCAATGATATAAACGTGGAAAAGAAAAAAAAAATTCATTACAAAACAAACTGCACATGCTTGGTACTAACTGCACATGCTTGGTACTAACTACACATGCTTGGTACTGACTGCACATGCTTGTTACTTACTGGACATCCTTTCAATCACTACAATAACTGCGTTCAACTACAGTTGAACAGATAAACTAAAATAACTAAGTTCTAAATGTAGATGCAAACTTATTCCCAATGGATTTACTAATTAAAGGGAGAAGGGTGTACACTAATAGAACAAGTAATTTATTTTCTTTTTTAATTGTTTTTAATGACTTAATAAGCTCCAAAGGGAAATAAATTCACGACAAACACCGAACGACATGCACAGAAGAATGGTTTAAACTCGACTTAATCTTGTTACATGACCTGAGTATCGCGCGTTTGCTTTGATTTTTTTTAAACAAAAATCATTTGATACATATGAGTTTTGCAAAACATGAATAGCTGACACAATATAATTGTCTACATAACGTCTATGAGAATTGTTCGGCTCATGAACTGGAGTATACTACTCTACTCTACTTCTTATCACATTTGCAACTATTTTTTATCTTTTATAAAAAAATTTAAGGTATTAATAACATTTTCCATGTCCTATCATAAAGATAGTTAGTTTGTGAGAATAGTCCCAAGGTCCAAATTTTAAACGATGATTAATGGTAGGGATAAATAATTTTGTCATCGATCCATTGGTAGAATTCGTCCAAATGTTGTTCCATTTTTCTGAATTTCGTTTTCTTTCCTTCTGAGTATCTTGCTTTTCTGCCATGTGAGATTTCGAGTATAATTTGTAGCTTTCTGTTAGGGATACATTTTTGGTTGCATCTTTGGCCAAAGAGTTTGCTTTTTCATTTCCTTCTACTCCAGAATGTGTGTGTGTGTATCTGAAATCATCGTAGCTCCCAGTGAATTTATGAAATTAAGTTGAAGCTCCCATGAATTAAGTAGAAATTGGGTTCAAGTATATACCTTAATAATAAAAGAGTACTTTAAGTTTCGTTTTAATGCAAAAAGTATATCCATTATTTTTGGTTGATCATAAAAGCTAAGCAGCTTCGAGCGTGGTCAGTGGGTGTTCGCCGGGAATTAAACGAATGTATTTATTATCTGAGAGCGAACAAAGCGATCTGATGAGGAAAAGTTCCGAGGTACCCCATACCTGATTTTAAAAATATCACCCGTTTACCAAATAATTATTTTATTTTCATGTATTTTCATTACTTATGCATTGCTATGACGTTGTTGCTGTTTATTAAAACAGTTATTAAAGCCTTCAAGACAGTAAATCAGTTCCGAAATTAAATGAGCAAGTAATTATAAATTATTTAATCCAAATTCTTTTCCTTTAATAAAAATTGAAGGTAATATTGTTAAATTTATGCAATCAGTCAAAATATTGAAATACTAAGCCGCAACCACACTTCCATGTCGTAAAGTCATAACAGTGGTTCTAAAGAGGAAGTCATATAAAAGAGAAAGGGGGGGCTCAAAGAATTATAGGGTGAGATTCAACCATGAAATTAAATTTCCTGCAAAAGCTATGTTTAGACAATGTTAGAGGGTAGACTCAACCACCACTTGGTCCAAATTTCACCCTCTTTAATAGGTAAAATTTCATTATCTTGCATAGCTCTACCTTTATATATTATTTAAATAAAAATAACGGCTTGTAGCATCAGGGCGTGAAATAATGTAGCTTATGCTTCTCTCGCGACAAATTCTAATATTAATTCAATCTTTTACAAGATAGGACAAAATAGGGTAATTTAAAGTTATACGCTAGAATATAAATTAAAAATTAAATTAAATCTTCTCTTAAAAATCATTTACCGAATAGAACGACTAAACAGAAATTAGATTTTACATTTTATTTATAAACTGCAATAAGCAATTATAAATTTTGGTCGTTTAAAGTTAATTCTAAATTGCTTTTTATTTATATTAATTTTCCATCACGGTATTCAAATAGAATAAAACATGACCCCTATATGGTTACCATTGAGTTAATGTTTAGGTTAATTAATGTATTCTATTTTATAAATTTTATTCCACGATATAACATTTAATGTCAAATTATAATTTTGTAATCATTCACATACATATTTATTTTTAGCCTATTTTCAAGAAAATTACGCTTATGAGGTTAACTATATATTAAAAAAATCACGTCAGCACGACTTCGTACACGCTTCGCTCGTCCTCAATTATTATTGCTATTAAAAATTTAAGATGGTAATACCTGGTTTCGCTTCGCACGATCTCAGAATTTCGGGTAAATATATATCTAGTGTAGTATAACTTAACTACAAGGGTGTTAAAGCTTAGAAAAGTATATCTAATACAGCAGATTGGAATTCAATTAAATAAATAATATAATATTACATAAATATAATATATTTCATTATATTAATATTACATATATAATATAATATAATATTGTGGATTATACTTTAATATAATGTTCAAGTTCAAGGGTGTTCTTAAAAACTTGTGGTCATACCTGATAGTAGTTTTATTACTAGATTTAGTAATTCTTAAAATTATTAACCCTATACTTCATCACATGATTTTTTTTTTTTTTTGTGGTAAGACGTCAAGAAATTTTATAAGTTTGGTTACAAAAATTATGATTTTCTAAGTTGATTTCAGAACCGGGATTGTTACGCTAAAGATCAGACTTTGTGTGTCAAGATAATAACAACTTCGAAAGAAGAAATAATGAAATAATTTTACCACTGAATAACATTTTCTTAGAAGCAGGTGATAACTTTATGTTTCGGTGAATTAATTGTGTTACAATAAAAAATATAGGGTTGATTTTGGTTTTAGTTGTAACCACTGTTCTCGCAGTTCACTCGCGTGCGAATACTGCGAACTGATTAAGATAACAAACTTTTAATAAAGTCTTTGACTGGACTGAAAGAAGATGACAATGAAATGACGATAGACCCTTGTCAGATGAAGTAGATCTATATCTCTGATATTAGTTGTAAAAGGGAACAAAACCCAGAAAGTCCCGACACACCACATGTTGACACCTAGATAACACAATCCCCGCTCTCGAGTGATAACAATGATTACAATGGGATGTGCCCTTTTGTTGTTAAAACTTCTCTGACCGCGTGTAACCCTAGGGAGGAGGATACAATCGTCAGGATTCCCTCGAGGTGGCTGGAATCACGGAATACTTGACTACAACGAATAATACGTAACATCTGTCCACAACTTGCTGACAGCTCTCCCTCTCCAATCTATTATTGATGTAATCGTAACCCATAACTGCTTATCTCTGATACATCTAGGGGAGATATGAGTTTCTCTCCTTTTATTGCCTAAATTATAACCCTCCCTATTGTAGAGGTGTCTCTCAGTAGAAAGGAATTACATCCAATCATTATTTATTAAATAAGCGTTTTGTTTATGATGAGTTTTAGTACCACTGTGGTAAAGCGATTATTAAAATAAGTTTTCGTCGGATTTAATGTCCCTTAAAACTTTTCTTCTACTTATTATTGAACACTGCTTATATTTATGACTAAACTAAACCCTAGCTCTTAAACAAAACTTAAATATTAATATTAAGAAGTAATATCTATTCTATCACGAAATTCATTGAAATTATTTCTTACGTTTTTATAAACATCATGAGTAAGCACTTAAAATAATTTTCTCGTGAACTTATTTTACATTGGCCACAATTATAAAGTGTCTTGTTAGGAGTTGTGTAACATATCATGTCGTTCTCAGCGTTACCTATAGTCTATGAGCCGTACTCGAAGAAATGAGATTCATTTTGTACTACTTCAAACCAAATATTTCTGAAAGTATACCTTAAATTATGAAGAAAAAACATAGTCTGCCTATCCAGAGTGGAGCCCTTCGTATGATTATACGAAGGGCATAATCGGGGGCATAATATAAAGTGCGCATGCTCAAAATTTTAGAAAATCGCACAAATTTCAGTTTTCTTGAAATAAGGAGTTTCCTGTGGGTCGTGTGCAAAATATGAAAAAAACATAAATATTAGTATTAGTCTCCATTATTATAGGTAATTTATGATGAGACACACTTGATGGGACGTTAATTACTAAATTAAATGACTATATTTCGCTACACATTACATAGCATATTCATGTCTATAAAACAATTAATGGTTACATGTTAGGATAATTAACACAGTCAATGAAGAATAAATTGACACAATAAATTGAAGAAAACATTTTTAAAGGTAATAAAATGTTCTATAAATCAAGTGTTTAATTATCAAAATCAGAAACTGCTAATAATAGTTATTTAAAAAACACAACTATACTAAAAATTTGTTTTTACCTCATACGGCATGAATGAGGAAAATTAAAATGTAAAAAAATAACAAATGTGTTTCCAAAAACCTAAAACATCAATTAAATTATTTTATTCCTTTATCATTGTAATGTCTTAGAGTTGGCTTGGCGTTAGGACCATATGCAAATGACGATGTTTTTCTTATTCATTTTTTAAGTTTTTAAAATAGTATTTATTAAAATTATAATTTACATAATATTGTGGTTTATATTATAAATTGTCGGACAATATTTCTTATCTAGAAAATTTGAGGAGAAGCTTATAAGTTAGAGGAGGGCGCAGATTGTGGCGAATCGCCAAGCATTAGTTTGGTACTTAAGGTTGCGGGTGGTAAGATCCTCGTGCCTGCAATTTGTTAACTCTGCGGTCTCGTCTGGAGGGAGAAGGAGTTCTTGATGGCTCAGGCTTTAGCACGATAAAAACACATTTTCCCCTTCTAGAAACCCTGGAGGCGATGATGCCTCCATTATGTATATCGGGGGTGTGGGGAAGATTTTCTCCAGCTCGGATTAAGAAGGGAGCCACCCAAATTGTCTACAAACATCCGAGAGTCGAGTTGAATTTCAAAGAAGGCTCGTAGAAGGAAAAAAAGTTGTCGGATAAAAAAAAACGGGGATTGAAAGTAAATTCCGCGGCGAGATGAGAAGGAAATCTCTAATGGAGGGGAAAAGTATCTGGTCCTGGATGTGGGTGAAGGTGTATAAAAACTTGAAGACTTTGTTATGCAAAGCTCGAGCAAGAGCTGAGGACAAACCGTGAGGAGAAACACCAACAGCCTCAACCTCCTGAAAAGCTTCTTTAAACTTTCCCCGTTGTATCAAACGAGTGTTGGAGGAAAAAACTTAACATTTTCTCTTTTCCCAAGAAAATTTCCATAACTGTGTCTAAGACTATTTCCTTGATGTGGCACGCTTCACTAATACTCTTCTGATACATAACAGCCAACCGAGCTTGTCTTTTTATTTTATTTGCTTCTTCGACAATATTCCATTGCCACCCTAGACTAATAAAAGATAAAGCCAGGGGAGTGTGAAGTAAATAATATAAAAGGACTTTTTATAGAATCCTGACTTTTACAATTCTATGAATACAAACCATTGAAAATGCTCCTTGCATACTAAGTTTTTTCATTAATATTGTTATTTAAAGCTATGCTTCTAAATATTATATTAATTGATTTTTTACCAAATTTAAATTTTTATAATCACCTACGTATTATTAGCATTTACTTATGGCAACCGTACACAACTTCATAACTTCTAATTTATATTACTCTAGGAATCTTGTTTTCGTTAAAATGCCATAAAAATGGGAACTGGCCCGGGAGTATTATTGCTTTTCCTCACCTACCGTCGAAGGTTAATCTTGGTTAAGGAAAATGCGCATAATCATCTAGTTGTTGTACAAAACTATGCCTCTAAAATTAGAAGTACGCACTATTATTTGCACTAGTTTAAAGATTAGTTACTTATCTTTAAGCTTAGTCAGTTATCTTTAAAGGTTTTAGCGCATTTCCTTTGGAAAATACAGACAAAATGAGTTACGAGCAGTGCTTGACAATTGAGTAACTGCTTAGGTTCTAAAGCATGAACCGGAACCACGCAATGGGCATGGTTCATGCATAAGCAAGAAATGGGTTGTTTAGCACGGAAACACGCATTCTAAATGAAATTCGCCCGACAGCGGACCACCGCGCCGGAATTATTTATTTACTAGTTGTAAACTTATATAATGTAAAAAGCACGGAAACACGCATCCAAAGGAAATTCGCCCGACATGCGGACCACCGCGCCAGAATTATTTTTAGTTGTAAACTTATATTAGGTAAAAAAAACGATAAAAAATAATTGTCCCTACTAGGATTTGAACTCAGGGACTCTGGGTTTGAGAGCTCGCATCCAAAGAAAATTCGCCCGACATGCGGAACACCGCGCCAGAATTATTTTCTAGTTGTAAACTTATATTAGGTAAAAAAAACGATAAAAAATTATTGTCCCTACTAGGATTTGAACCCAGGTACTCGGGGTATAGTGCTCGCATCCAAAGGAAATTCGCCCGACATGCGGACCTCCGCGCCAGAATTATTTTCTAGTTGTAAACTTTTATTAAGTAAAAAAAAAGATAAAAAATTATTGACCCTTCCAGCATGTGAACCCAGGTACCTTGAGTTTAAGTGGTCGCATTGACTCCGGTCCACTGGCATTTAACTCAGAGCCCCAAAAAACATTGAAAATGACACCCTACTCGAAATTTAATTTTCAACGACCGTAATTTTGGTTTTTCTATAATTTTTGTGGTTTTTCGACTTTTTGGTAACTTAAGTAGTCGTATCGACTTCGGACCGGTTTCATTCGATTCAGCGCCAAAATTACATAGAATAAGACACCCTACTCGAAAATTTATTTTTTATCGACCTAAATTTTGGTTTTGGTCATTTACAATGGTTTTTTTCGATTTTTAGGTCACTTAGAAGGTCGTATCGACTTCGGACCGGTTTCATTCGATTCAGCGTCTCAAAAACATAAATATGACCTTTTTGCGGCAAGAAATATTAACCCTGAATTTTGCCGATTTTTTGAAAATTTTGCTGACTCAGCAAACCGGGTTAATGACGTTACAAAAACCTGGTTTTCAATAGGGTTCGTGTCCTCCCGAAGGTTGATTTTTGTACCAAGTTTGGTTAAAAAATATTAATCCGTTCGAAAGATAGAGTGTTTACAAGAAAGTGTCTAGAAATACATATATATATATACACTAGATAATATATATATATATACATATAGATACATATATATATATAATTATATAATATATATATATATATATATATATATATATATATATATATATATATAATATATATATATATATATATATATTATTATATATATATATATATATATATATATTATATATATATATATATATAATATATTTATATATATATATATATACATATATATATATATATATGTATAATATTTAGCCGAATTTCCAAAGGAAATTCACTAAAACTGAAATTTGTTCGATATAAAAATTTTTGAGCATGCGCAATCATATGAAGGGCTCCTTTCTTGATCGACAGACAATGTTTTTTCTTTATAATTTACGGTATGTTTTCAGAAAAATTTGGTAGTACAAAATGAGTCACATTTTTTTTTTATGTTCGGCTGTTGGACTATTACGCTTTGGGTAGGAACAATACCGATGTACCCCGGACTCTATTTCTATAAGTTTCTATGCAGAATATGGTTACTCATGTATCGAAAGTACACAATATTATCTAAAATCTAAGATTTTGAAGAATGAAGAATTATTTCATTCGTCATAGTATTCGTACTACGAATCTTGACAATTAGGTTCACAGTTAGGTTGACAATTGGAACACCAAATTCGTAATCAATGCTACGGCCTTGCTCCTTCGAGAGCTCATACGATAGTAATCAATAAGCTTAAACTTTGCATAGAGTTTTAAGCAGAAGAAAATAGACAACTTAAAACCATATCTATAACTAAGTATAATCTTAAAACTGTATGACTACAGATGAGCCGTCTTCTATTTTACCCTAATTTAAAGTATAAGTTTTTAATTAAAGTATATTACTTCGTAAACAAGACCTTCTAAATACCATGCTTACCCCTTTATCCCTTACTTAAGGGCCTAACCCTACAGGTAGATCAAAACTATAGCGGTAATAACGTAAGCGCCATTTGTTCTGCGCATTTGATCCTCTACTAAACATACCGTTATTAATCTCGTACAACGACTTATATTTATACTTAGTGAATGATTAATAGTTTGATACTATGGTTTAAAAATAGATCAATAGCATGTGTTAAACGACTCTCTCAAGGAAAATCATTATTTCGGTATTGAAAACAGGATATTGGAAAATTAGATTCTAAAGATAGGTTATTCTGTTAACAAGCGGTTTAATTTTTATTTTTAACGGTTGATTATATCTAATAAAACTTTTTACTGGTGTTACATAGAAAAGGGTAAACATTCGGGGATATTTCAATACTTTTTAATAGAACGCGAAGAGAAGTAAAATAATGAAAACACATTTGTTTATTTCTAAAAAGAAGTAACACATAGATGGTTTTTTTTAACGAAATGATTTTTTTTATTAATATAGCTTCTAAAAATTAAACTTGTATTAAGGATATAGAAACAAGGGAAATAATTTAATTACATCTTTTGGTTAGGGAAAAGGGTAAAGGTGATTACCAGAGGGCTGCAGGTAAGCTAATGACTCCATTAAGAGATGCTATCTACCTCTAGTAGGCTCGCCTAGCGGCAATATCGTGAATCATCATTACGTTTAACATATACAAATGTAGAAACAAACCTTAGTACAAGTATGGAACTTGACGATTAATTTGTTTTTAGATGGTGGCTTTAAAGTAAAGTAGAACATGTGTTTCCCCTTAGTGTCGACATGACTTTTATTGCTCTTAACTTGTTTCTGAAGATATTTTTTGCGAAAAACATTTTCTATTTAATTAAAGTAAAATAGTTTGATTAAAGTATGACTTAATTTTCTATTTAATGGTAGGTTTAAAATATTACACTAAAATTACACTTATATATATATACATAAATATAATATATATAATATATATAAATATAAATATATTATATATAATATATATATATATATATATATATATAATATAATATATATATAAATTATATATATTAAATCGGTTGCCATTAAAATAATTACATTTGAATTTTTAAACTTTGACGAGCTGTAACGGTGGCTATCTATTTGTTGGTTTTTAAGTTATCGGTGAAAAAATAAATGTACCGTTGTGATATTTGAATAAACTTTCATTTGTACAGAATGTTCGAGATATAGCCAGTTATAGATGTTTTAATAAATTAGTGAACTATTGATGACATTAGTTCTATAATTATTATAATCACTAGCTAACAATTAATTTTGTGTAGCAATGACATTTCACTCCTCACTGCGGCCATCTTCAGGCTTAAAAAATAAAACTACAGTAAAACACTTATAACAAAATAAAGAATGAAAGCATAAAAACCATTAACATATCTTTCTAGTCAAGTTATTAATTATGTTTTTGTGCTTTCATTCTTTGTTTTGTTATAAGTGTTTTTAATGTAGTTTTAGTTTTTAAGCCTGATGATGCCCACAAAAAAATGTCATTGCTACACAAAAATAATTGTTAGCTAGTCATTATAATAATTATAGAACTAAAGTCATTAATTAATAATTAGAAAAAAGTTCACTAATTTATTAAAATGTGTGAGTTCTATAAACTTAAATGTGAGACTTAAGAGAAACTACTGATTTTAAATTAAAGAACATTTAAAACGCCTCTATGGTAACATTATTGGCTTAATAACTAAGATCGATACGGCATTCGCGATCCTTAATAATACTCAATAGGATACTAAATAGCAGGCTTTTCTTTCTCGTTAAGAAAATTTATATCTTTTCTTTGTGCATATAATCTTAATTCCATACCTTTTCAGTCTCCTAAAAAAAAGAAAAGTACGGGAGCTACCCACAGTGTTTTTAAGTGGACTGCTTATGAACTATTTTTGATTATTTTGAAATGTCAAGAATCCCTTATGGTTCGAATCTTCCTAACTCGGGAGTAAAATTATTTCGGTAACAGCTAGTCAATTAGTCGCATCTCCGAAATTAAAAAAAAATTAGTTTGCTTATGAAATATTTTGTTTGGTGTTAGCTCCTGTACTAAAATAATTTACCATGTATATGCTTATACGTATAATAATAATGCCCGTTTATAGCCTTGCGGCCCATCAGGACCCTGCAGGTACACCCTCAAGTGGTAGTGGCAACCGCTACGCTCAAGTGTATTCTAAAGTTGGCGATAATTTATTTGGACAATAATCTTATATACACTGAGAACGCAACCTAGGATGCGAACCCCAGAACTCCGTGTAGTCAAGGATCAGTATAATAACTGACGCCTTAACGACCTCGATCATGGAGGTGGTTCATCCTAATATTATTATATAATAGTAATATTGTCATATATATTCTACTTGCGGTTCTCCAGAACTAAAAATAACCTTTAAATTAATATAACCTCTGAGTAAAACTTGTTACCTGCTCCATTTACAAACTAAATTTGACTGAGTAAAGAAAGTGTTAAATTAATTGATTATTAAAATAAATATCAATAATAAAAGATGAAGTCAGATGTTTGTTTTTACAGTCGAGATTTAATCAATTGTTTGCGGGTAGCCGTGCGTCTAAATGTAGATTTAAACAAACAAAAAAACACATAAAAAAGGGCTTTAAGCGACTTATTATAAGGGTATAATAGGAAGCTATGTTTTGCTTGGTCACAGTCATACTTTCACATTTGATTAGAATAAATAACACGGTAAGTTAGACGAAGGGAATGGTCCATATGTCGGGGTTCTTATGGTTAGCTTAGCAAGTCAAGATCGAGGGTATCTGTTGATCTGTCCATTCCACACCCTTCTGATCAAGCAGACCAGAACTAACTGTCTTTCTAGATACATGGGGGGGAGGATGCTTTATTCTCTTATTATCATTTCGAATCAAGTATTAAAGAAATACAGGATTATATACATCTGTTACAGTGTGTTGTGTGTTGAAACTTTTGAAAATCATAATGTTTTGATTTAATATGAAAATTTAGTTCCACATTAAAATGAAGATTTGCGTCTTAAAGTTAATATTATGCTATAAATGGTATTGGTAGCGAGAGCGATTTCAATCATCTAATTCACTTTTTGTCAACTCACTATTTATGTAAGGACACTTTACAGAGTCTTACGCTGAAGCCATTGGTCAGGTAATCCAAGATGGAACTATGAACCATTGCTGCTCATTGGTTATTTAACTTCTATGATATATTTTTACTTTTCCTCATTTATACCGTAGGTATATATAGAAAAAAAATTGTGTTTGTAAAAAAAATCCGAAACAGTAAATATAGTGGCCACGGTAAAAATAGATCTTCTTCACAGCCTTTACACCTACACTGTATTGAAAAAATCTTTTACTTCTTAGGAAATAAAATATTTTTTACATCCTAGGGAGATAAAGTAAACACTTAAATAATAAAATTAAAAAAGGTTATATTTACCGCAAGTTGAAGAAGCAATCGAAGAATCAGCTACCGTCGATACTTGCTGTTGGATATAATATCCCTGGACGGTTCGGCATAACGCCATCATCAGCATTGCTGATCATGGCGTTATGCCGAAACCGGTCCAGGGATATTTATATCCAACAGCAAGTATCGACGGTAGCTGATTCTTCGATTACTTAAATAGTAGTTATCAAAACTGCCTCAAATCAAAACACACGAGGTTTTTGCATAGTTTATAAAGTTGCGGTAGTTAAGAAATAACTCACTTTACAGCCTTGTAGTATACAGTATGATTGATTTCACAACTAGTCAATTTTAAATTTTCCTTCAAATGAAGGAATCATATAATACAAATATATAAAATGAAGATATTAAAGAGAAAATTAATATTTTATAGCTCAGAATAAAATGATCAAGAGTCCATATTGTAGCAACAAATTTGTATTTAGGAAGGATGAGAAAAGTTTGTAAAATTATAGGTCTTTAAAAAGGCCCGATTTCAGCCTGTATTGAAAAAAATAAACGTGTTAAGATTGATCACATTAAGATCGGCTTTACGGTTAAGTTGAACTCGGGGCCAATAGTTTATGTGCTTCTTTCAAGATCAACTAGTTTAGGATCATTTGTAAAAGCTTGATCTGAGTTTGTTGAGAACTTTTATTAAGTGTAATTTTAAATAAAGATATTAGAATTAATAATAAGAGATGGTAAACAAGATACCGGAAGAAACCATCAAACCGTTTTTAAAATGAGTTTATTAGAATGAATAGAAATTTTAAAATTTGTACTATTTTAAAATTTTTAAAAAACATTTTTTCCCTTTTAGTCAGTTATACGTCCGGACAAGCGATATAAAAATATATGTAATACACAATATAATAGAATATATGGTGATTCTATAAAGTGTCTACGTTTTATCTACCTGAAGATAAAAGAAGAGGCCTCATCTTGGTCGCTTCGCAGCCGACATTTTGTTGTTATATATCAGTCGGTCATATTACAAGTTTACGTAAGAAGCCAATTACCACAATATTTGTGAATCTCCATGTATTAGTCGAATAACATAATGTTATTTATGTCATTGACATAATGATAAACATTATGTATGTTAATAACATAAATAATATGTATCAGCTACATTATGATAAACATTATGTATGTTAATAACATAAATAATAATATGTATCAGCTACATTATGATAAACATTATGTATGTTAATAACATAAATATTAATATGTATCAGCTACATTATGATAAACATTATGTATGTATCACTATTATTTTTTTTAATATTTCTTCCAAAACTTTTTTCAACTATATTAAGGGTTCGAGCTGTCTGTTTTAAATTTGTTTTTGTATTAACCAAAAACTAGAGGAGACAACATGTTTTTGGTGACACATTTATTATTATAAATGTCATAATAATAAATTATTATATAATTTATAAATTATATAAATGAACAACCACAATTATATACAGAAACAAATTATGTTTTCTTAAATGTTTGATTTGTAATCGACTGCTGTCTACGGCCAGCAGAATAATTTTTAAATTACCGTTTTTCATCTCCAAACAGAAAATGGAAGTAATTACAGTAAATAAATAGACGAGGGAAAACGAAAGAATCAGGATAAAACATAGCCAGCAAACAAAAGAGAACGTTGGATAATTCAAATATAATTGAAATTAAGGTGCCTCATAAGATTTTTAGAGGAGGAAATGGAGCTCGGAGTTATATGTAGAAAGACTGAAATTAAAAGCTCAGTAAAAAGGGTTTCTTAAATTAAATGAAATGTTTAATGCGTTGGTCTAAGTGCGAGATGATGCTGCTAAGACATGTATAATGATGTTTTTTAATTATCATTAAACCCTGTTTCCTGAATACTTTGACCGTTCCTTAGACTTAGATACCGTAGGGAAAGGACCTTTCTAATGGCTAAGGTTAGACCCAAGGGGCTAAATTAATATTCATATAATCCATTAAAAGAGGTCTAGGTCGGACCTTAGCTAGTGTGCAGCTCCCGAGCCATCCATCACTTGTTCCAAGGGTGTCCCTATCAATTATAACCAGGGTGTAGTCTGAGAAATGTTACTCTGGGGAAGCGAAACCCGGCAAGAGATCAATTATCAATTTTTAATAGACGAAAAGTTAGAAATGTATGAGAGGGTGACAGTTGGCACGGGCACAAGCCAACTGTCGTATAAACTTCCCTTCGTATGAACCGCTAAACAACCATAACCGAGTAACCTCCTCTTAGGACATTCTCAATTCCCTGAAGAAACATTATTTATATCGAATCCAAACCATTTATATTAAACTTTGATTTGAAGAAATCGTAACAAATCCTACAAATGTTCAAACGACGGGATTATACGGAAAATCGAAGCTCACGATTCTTCGTCATTACGGATATTGGTAATGCCGTGTATGAATCAGACACAAAATGATTCCAACATTATTGATAGACCAATCATTGTTCCTTATACCTTAAAGAAATAGATGATATCCCCCACTAAAATCTTACCAAGTTCCACCCTTATATTGTCACGAAGTAATAGAGGTGAGAACAGAAGAGGGGCTTCTGAAACAAGAGATTGGCTCAAGTCTTAACTTACCCTCATGAGTCTCTCCCTTGTGACGGTACCATGATGGGATTATAGGCTTTATTAAAGAGAAATCCAAAAGACAACATCTATGAAATAAAAAGGATATAATCAAACCTATAACGATTAAATTTAGACAAGCAATTTATTTCTTTCTCGATACCTCATAAAAACGTTTCAGATAGCTTTTATTCCTTAATGTTTCCAGAAACAACACAACTAGTTACACTATGATTTCTTTTATTGAGCATAGCCGATAATAAGTATATTATACAAAAAAAATGTTCTAGCTTAATATCGTTAAACAGAAAAATCAAAAATCTAATTTATGATTCACAGTATTTTTACTTTTTCTCATTTTTATTACTAAAGTCACAATGAGATAATAATAACAGCAATATCTTTTTCAGAAGGTTCTAACTAGAACTTTAAAAAATATCCTCTTCATAAATTATGACAACTGTCTTATGCTCTTAAAATTTCATATAAGAATACAAATTTTAGCTCTAAGGTAGTCCGCACCATGTTGGGCGCCAATAAACAAACTAAGACGGTTCTTATATATGTAAATTAAATATATATTTTCGGAATCAGGAGGCCGAGCGTAAATGATTCCCCCACTCCCCCTCCACTGACATCATTCGGGAAAATTCACACATGTCGTTTACTGATGAAACTTGCTAAAATGAGTCAGAAAGATTGTAAATAAAAGATGACTTTTAAAATTGTAACTCTTCGTCTATTTAAAACTTAAACATTTAAAAACTAGTTCAAATTTCAAGGTATTCAAAGACACAAACTGAATAATAAAAAGAATAGGACTCGTGATTCAAAATATGATAGATAACTGTAAACTTAAAATAAATAAATAAATTTTATTTGCATTAAGTACAATTTGAAAGTAGAACGGCAACTGTCTATAATAAATAACAATCATAATTTACAATGATAATTTTTACAAAATATATGTTCAACAATTACATAAATAATAAAATTGTACGTGTTTTTGAGACACTGAATAAAATAAAAACCGGTCCGGAGGCGATTCAAGCACTCTAAAAAACAAAACACCATAGTTAATACGGAGAAAACCTAAATATGGTCGTAAACAACAAAGTTTCGAGTAAGGCGTAACTTCGACCGAATTAACCGAATCCCGGAAGAAACTAAATCCTTATAATACTATCTTTAGAGGCTATACCTATCTTGTTTCTATAAAACATTTTGGAAGCTTGTTCCAAAATTTGTAGACGTTTTCAAGATACACGATAACTTTTAAAGACTTTTCCGTATTTTGTATAAAATTAACATCATTAATGTCCCGAATTCTATTGTTTATGAAATTTGTTTGTATAAGTCATTACCCACAAATATTGCTGCCAACAAGCCGATGATCTTGGGTTTCATTGTTCATTTTTGGGTTAGTTGGGTCTAAAAGTAGGCATTAAATAGAAAAATGAGGTAATTGATTTCTTATAACCAGGGGCGAACTGGCCTGTGAGGACGAGGGCGGCAGCCCTCCTCAGGCCCCAGCCAAAAATGAACTCCAAAAAAAGCCAACTGAAATTAAAAAAAGTATGATAAAGCTGCACGAGTGGGCTCTGGATATTTGTTTTTAAGTAATTAAAATATATTCTAAATTTTAGATCTTTATGACCCCTATTCATTATACCTGGACGTTTAAGAGCCTCATACGAAGGTTTAAGCTATTCTTCCTTCAGTCAGGACCCTAAAGCAGCAGAAAAGGGCCACTAAAGAATGACGTTTTTTAAGTATTTAAAATATTCTGAATTGGCTATCTAATTCTAGGTTCTTTTAGGCCCCTATTCTTTACACCTAGGCCTTCTAAAGGTCTCATACCAAAGACTCAAGCCACAAGGGGCCCTTAACATTCTTCATCAGGGCCCTGAAGCAGTAGAAAAGAGCCCTACAGATTAAACATAAAATAGTTTAATTAAACATTATACTTAAATGAATAAACTTAAGTATTATTTAAGTTCATTAATTTTTTACTTAAGTTCAATTTAAATAAAATAATTTAATTAAAATTAAGCTTATATCCATAGAGTGAGCGTGAATGGAGTCAATTATAAATAATGAAAGAAAAGAAAAATAAATCTTTATTGGCAAAGCGCTTTCAACCTAACTAGAGGTCATCATCAGTGCAAAACCTAATAAACAATCAAATAAAATAAGTAAAACACAAAACATTAATTTTACAAATTATAAGCAAAAGTATGAAAAGGAGACAAAAATAAAATACAAAAAACGTAATAAAAAAAATAAGCAAAAATAAATTAAAAAAAACTACCGAAACTACAGAGTTTGTTAGGTTTTACACTGATGATGGCCTCTAGTTTGGTTGAAAGCGCTTTGCCAATAAAGTTTTATTTTGTGGAGAAACTTCATTAATTATTTTTAAGCTTAGTATAGCTATTTATACTACTCTATTTAAAAGTAGACCAATCTCCTTGGAACCCTTCTGGGTCCTTTGAGATGAAGGTTTGGGTCCTTTTAGGCCAAACCACTCTCGGGCCTTTTAGGCTGAGTCCACCTCTGCTTATGACAATGCTTTTCCCACCACTTTATAGGAGTTTGGGAAGAAAAAGAAAAATCAAATATACGATTTATCTTTTAAGTATAAATTATAGTCTTTTACAATCAACAATGGACAAATTACACACAAAGTAACGAGAAATACAAACGATATAACGGATTAATTGATAAAAAGGAAACTGGAGATTTGGTTGATAAAAAAGCGTTCAACCGTGGACTACAATAACATCAACAATTGATCTCTTAATTTATTTCTTTCAATCAATTCAATTGGAATTATTTACTTTGTGTAAGGATTGTCGATGCGTGAAATCGACTCATTGATTGACTGGCTATCAATAAATCCCAGGATATAGCGATATAAAAGAAGAAAGATTTTTTTCTCCCACAGAGGGGAAAGCTACTCGCATGATGTAAAAACTATCGTACGTTCCACGATAGATAAAATCTAATATTATTTTTTTAAATATGTATCTCACCAATGTTAGTGCTCATCGATATTAGGAATTACATCAATATAAGTATTGAGACTATGTATTGTGATGATGGTTTATAACGAAATTGTGGTAAACGATGGTTTACGGATATTCAATAATATTCATAACTTACTTTTCCTCGCATCTATTACCGCAGGTAAGAGAAAAATTATTCTAAAAAGTTTCTTATTGTGGACTTATAAAAATAAAAAATTAAAACAGATTAATTACACAGAAGTCTCAAATTTCATTTGATACTACCGAGTTTTGCAAAAAATGAATAGTTGACACAATATAATTGAGCGAGAGACACCTGGGAAATGTAACAAGCAAAATGCAATGCTACATCTGGGAACTGTTCCATCATTCGACATTCGTCATCATTGATGGCTCGACACAATGTCATGTCCCACTCTGTTTCGTTACGTCTAACTCATCAGGGCGCCGACAGAGCCTAAACTCACTCTGACCTTCAATTAATTCATTAAATATAATGTGAAGTACTTACCAGAGACGAGTGGTGCTCTCTTACCGCCATCATGCATGGCAAGCAAAACATATATCATTTTGATACTACCGAGTTTTGCAAAACATGAATGGTTGACACAATATAATTTTGCGAGAGACACCAAGGAAATGTAACAAGCAAAATGCAATCGACATTCGTCATCATTGATGGCTCGACATAATGTCTCTCGTACAATTATATTGTGTCAACTATTCATGTTTTGCAAACTCGGTAGTATCAACATGATATATTCTTGATTTTATTTGTAAGACCCGCTATTTCTGGTATAAGTCAGTAATGTACACTCAGATTTTCGGTAGTCCAATGGATAGTCCCATATCTACCTATTTAGCCAATTTGGTCATGGAATCTTTGATTAGACGTTCTTTACGTGATTTAACATTAAGACCGAAGGTCATTACGTGGACTAACATGGACTATACGTGGATGACATGTTTTTGATCCTAAAGAAACTAAATCATCGTCATTATAGAACGCCTTAATAGTCACCATTAAAGGTTAAAATTAACAGTAGAGTTACCGGAAGATAAGAGGTTACCATTCCTGGGTATGTTGGTTGAGTTAAAATTTACTGTAGAGTAAAAATGTTACCGGAAGATGAGAGTAGAGTTAACGGAAGATGAGAGGTTACCCATTCCTGGATATGTGGTTGAGTTAAAATTTACTGTAGAGTAAAATGTTACAGAAGATGAGAGTAAAGTTAACGGAAGATGAGAGGTTACCATTCCTGGGTATGTTGGTTGAGTTAAAATTTACTGTAGAGTAAAAATGTTACCAGAAGATGAGAGGTTACCATTCCTGGATATGTTGGTTGAGTTAAAATTTACTGTAGAGTAAAAATGTTACCAGAAGATGAGAGTAAGTTAACAGAAGATGAGAGGTTACCATTCTGGATATGTTGGTTGAGTTAAAATTTACTGTAGAGAAAATGTTACAGAAGATGAGAGTTTACATTCCTGGATATGTTGGTGAGTTAAAATTTCTGTAGAGTAAAATGTACCAGAGATGAGAGTAAAGTTAACGGAAGATGAGAGGTTACCATTCCTGGATATGTTGGTTGAGTTAAAATTTACTGTAGAGTAAAAATGTTACCAGAAGATGAGAGTAGAGTTACTAGAATATGAGAGGTTACCATTCCTGGATATTATGTTGGTTGAGAACAGGGACGATGGAACGATTTGAATCTTACATTTTGATTCAAATCACCCCCTTTCAATGAAAATTAACGTTTCAAAAAATCTAGTGCGGCAAGTTTCACTCTTGTGTAGCGGCGAGTATATTGCTGAAGGTAAGGCTACTGCTAAGAAATCGTTACGGAAACATGGGTTTCCAAACGGTACTGTTTCTTCATTATTAACTCAATAGCAAGCTAATGAACCAGAAGACCTTGAGGACACTACTCCTAAGCCGTTGCAGTATAGAAGTTGCCTTATGTCAGAGGTGCTACTGAAAGGATTGGGTCAATGTTAAGAGAGGTCCTCCATGAAATAGGATTTGCAAAGTATCAGCCAAAAACAGTCGGCTCTCTGTTTACAAACATGAAAGACAAAATACCTATGAGAAGGTAATCCTAACGTTGTTGTTAGATCTCTTGCAGGGATTGCCAAGGTAATTATATTGGTGAATCTAGTTGATATATGTATGAAAGGCTAAACACGCATAAAAACAACATCGACCTCAGTAAGAGAGATATTACACCTTGGCTAGACAATGGATATGGCGCTCTTCTAAAATATAATGATGTGAAAATCTTAAGAAAAGAGAAAAATGACATGCGTAGAAAGCTACTTGAAATGATGCACATCAATGCTAATCCCAATGCAGTCAACTAAAGGTCTGACATTGACGATCAAAGAGATTTTTATGCTCATTTCTTAGACAGTCGAAGAAAAAGTATCCTTAACCAAGTTTATTACATTATATTTTTATTTTAAGTGTAAACAATAATATTATTATATTCTTTCGCATATACTTATTTATTCGTAGTATCTGAAAAATGATATCTTTTGTCTCCGTATTTTCATGTAAGAGTATCATGTATGATGCTCTTACTTTTTAAGGTTTTCATTAAGTTAATTTTTTTATGTTATTTTATTTATTTTATGTATACTTTTTTTTAGGTTCGACTCAATAATACACCATTGTAGATTTTGTATAATAATGTTTGTTTATAATAGTCAAATACTACTTACTTAAATATTGCCTGGTACTGTCCACCATATTTAGTTTTTGCATTTGGGATGATTCGATTTGTTTTGTTATCAATTTTTATTTTTAAAGTCTGACTGTCCAGCTCTGCCGATTATTTATAAAGTTTTTAAGTTATTATTTTGTTAATTAAATGAGTTCAATATATTTTATTTGTGACCATTTTAGTATTAATTTTTAGTATTAATTAGACCATTAGTAGTTGTAAACTTATATAATGTAAAAGCACGGAAACACGCATCCAAGGAAATTCGCCCGACATGCGGACCACCGCGCCAGAATTATTTTCTAGTTGTAAACTTATATTAGGTAAAAAAACAATAAAAATTATTGTCCCTACCAGGATTTGAACCCAGGTACTCTGGGTTTGAGTTTTCGCATCCAAAGGAAATTCGCCCGACATGCGGACCACCGCGCCAGAATTATTTTCTAGTTGTAAACTTATATTAAGTAAAAAAAACGATAAAAAATTATCGACCCTTCCAGGATTGAACCCAGGTACCCTGAGTTTGAGTGGTCGTATTGACTCCGGACCACTGCCATTCAACTCAGAGGCCCAAAAAACATTGAAAACGACACCCTACTCGAAATTTAATTTTCAACGACCGTAATTTGGTTTTATATTTTTTTTTGGTTTTTCGACTTTTTGGTAACTTAAAGTGGTCGTATCGACTTCGGACCGGTTTCATTCGATTCAGCGCCCAAAATTACATAGAAAACGACACCCTACTCGAAATTTTTTTTTATCGACCTAAATTTTGGTTTTTGGTAATTTACAATGGTTTTTTCGATTTTTAGGTCACTTAGAGTGGTCGTATCGACTTCGGACCGGTTTCATTCGATTCAGCGTCTCAAAAAACATAAATATTGACCTTTTTCGCGGCAAAAAATATTAACCCTGAATTTTGCGATTTTTTGAAAATTTCGCTGACTCAGCAAACCGGGTTAATGACGTCACAAAAACCTGGTTTTCAATAGGGTTCGTGTCCTCCCGAAGGTTGATTTTTGTACCAAGTTTGGTTAAAAAATATTAATCCGTTCGAAGATAGAGTGTTTACAAGAAAGTGTCTAGAAATACATTACATATATATATATATATATATATATATATATATATATATATATATATATATATATATTTATTTATATAAAGTCTCGCAAAATTTTTTTCGTCATTAGGGACCTCTGAAACGGATTTGTGTCCGAGGTTCGAATTCCGCCATGAATATATTAGCGAATATAAAAGGAATATATATATATATATATATATATATATATATATAATATTATATATATATATATATATATATATATATATATATACGTATAAAAAGAAAACGTTTTTAAGCAGATATATCATATTAAAGAGAATTTAATAATAATATGAAGCAACTACTTTATTACTTGAGCACTTGACCATAAACGTACCTTTTAAAAACAATTTTAAGCTATTTATTAACAATTATGAAACCACTTTGCGTTTTCATTTAAAAGTAATATCCTGATAATTATTTTATTATCCGGTATACCTTTATTATAATAAAGGCATTTTTACTGAAGACCATATGGACCGGAAATGGTTGGTTAAGATTTTATCTTTATGGAGTACAATTTAAAAAGTAAATAAGAGGGCAGCATGACTTGTTAGTTGGTCAATGTATTGACCCGAGTCAATATGGTGGACTTGTAAATTAATGTCTTTATTGTTAATAACTTTTATTAAAAAGTCTTGATAATTGCTTTCTGTCAATAAACTATTTAACTATAGTAAAAGGTTCAGAGGTATTTTTTTTAAGAGGGAGTCGGAAGAATATATATTTTTAGATGTAGATAGTGAAATACTAACTTTAGAGCTTAAGTTACAAAGCTAAAAACTATTTTTTCATTATGTGGACTTAAAATATATTTTCATGACACTTGTACTGTTTTAAAAAAATCATTTACTTCCTAGAAGGCGATTGATTTGTTACATCCTAGGGTCTATATAATTAGAGAAACCTCTTAAATAATTAGTTATTAAAAGTACCACAAAATCAAAACACTGTCGTTTTTAGCGCTGCAATCGAGCTAAAAACGTTAAACATCGGGTAGGGGTACCTCGGAACATCTCCTCACTATATGAGATTCACTTCGCTTATTCTCACCACTCCGGTCTCGATTTTCTTGTCCTTAAATATAAAACAGTAAGTCTTTGGACTGGCTTCGCTTGTCCTTATAAATTAAAAAAAATGTTTTATTCCCAGCGGTCAGTCATCCAGGTGCCGACGTTCAATACTGCTTAACACTTGTGATCAAACAAAAATTGCAAATGAGCTAGCCGTAATGAGATTAAACTTATTTATTAAGTAAAGTGCATTATATTGAACTATGATAGTTTAGTTAAACTCATATGGTAGGTCGTTTAAATTATCAGAAATATGACCATTCGTTTCTATAAGAATCCATAAAAGAGTTTTATTTTAGGTTTTACTAGCAAGTCCTAAAATTCTTAATAATTTCACTCCTAATATTTGTTTGATTTTTTATACTGCATATTTTTTAAATATCTTAAAACTTTGCGCAGATAACTTAGGACCTTCTCACGGACCACCGGTTGGGTACTCCTTCTCTAGCCACAATTAACACAATACTAAAATGATAAAAGACATACACTCACACACACTCATACATAAAGACAAACTACTTTGTAAATACCACTCAGAATGTCCTCAAACACCTGAAACGGATAATTTATAGGAGCATTCTCGGTTTGAAATTTTAATTGAAAACACTACTGAAAATACATTTTCTTTGTACCTGTAAGGCATAAATGAGCATAAGTAAAACCCTACTGGTTTGTGCCATACAACCCAAAAACTAATAATTTTGAAAATGCGCAAAGGAATTTTAACAATTTGCACAATCTAAGCTTAATAAATATTTTATTAGTTATTAGTTTGCGAAAACAATTTTCCT
>JACMZG010001908.1:49580552-49636295 GCA_018340805.1 Microvelia longipes | reverse complement strand
TTTATTTATTTTTAACTATCAGCTGGAAACGTAATCTGGTTATAATATCCTTTATTTACCCATTGGTTGATATTTAGGAATAATAAATCCTGTAATATATCTTTTGTTGTATCCTTGTTTTTTTACAGAATCAATATATAGTCTCATTATTTTGAATTATAACTCTTTTATAATTTTTTTTTCAAAAACGTTTTTGTTTTTAACACAGTTATAATCTCACATAGTTATTTATTAGAAGAGCGGGATTTAGTTTTGATGGTTTTTTTTGATCTTTCTGTATGCCTTTGTCGCGGATAAAAATTATTTAAAAAAGTAACGAAATTTATTCTACTTGTAAGTTATATTACCCGTTATGTGCAAGTTGCATGAATCCCAATAATGTGGACATTAACTGCGTATTGAAACTGTTATTCATATGTACATATCATAGTGCGACATATTTTAAAATGGTACGCTTAATACATGGGAACTGCAAAGCGAAACGAAAATTCGGTAATATAATTTAATATATATATATATATAATATATATATATATAAAATATATTATATATATATTATATACTATATATATGTTATATATAATTATATATATAATATCATATATATATATATATATTATATATATATATATATATATATACTATATATATATATACTGTATATTCAATAAATTAATAATAATGCTAATTTTTTTTTGCCTTTTGTTTTCACCGGGCAAAAACCATCTAGGTGGGTGGCATCTATTATTTACTAAGTATTAATAAAAGTTAACGAGTGAAACGAGCCTTCGATATATTAAAGGACTAGAAACCTGTTTTTGGAGCTTTCAGAAGGTTGCATTACTCCTGCGGGGACAACCTTAGCTGGTAGTGGCAAACGATACGATCCAACCTCAAATTGAATTCTAAAGTTGGCGATCAATTATTTGAACAACAATTTTATATAAATCTAAGAGGATAATCTAAAATGCGATAAATAGCCGCCTCTGTGGCTGCCTCGACCACAGAAGTGGCTAAATTAGTATTAATTTATTAATTATATGTTTAATTCATTAATATAAAATGTGAAATTCCAAAATATGTTAATTAAATTGTATGTTTCTTAATCAACTCCTTAATGCAGGGTTGCGCAAACATTAGGGCCCCGCTAACACCCATTTCAGATGAATGGTACTTAGCTGACCGGGTCTTTTTGATACCCCTTGGTCTTGACGATTTAAACCATTATGCGAACGAACGCCTTATCACGCCACAATTTTCTTAAGCGTTTTAAGATGAATAAGAAGATAATAAGATTCACAGTTAACACGCCTAATTCAAACAAGAAGTCTGCTCCCAATGAGGATTGACGATCATTGGTCCAAATCTATTTATTATGCAACTTTCGATATTTCTACCTAGATTAAAATAACTATATTTGCAAATACAACAAATAGAGTCTCTGTAATTAATAAAATCCACCCTTGCTTTTTTGCCTTCTTACATTGGAAAAATTGGATAAGATAATTTGTTTGATAATATTTCCGTTTGTCAATAAATACTTAGTTCATAATAGATTTATGGATTAAAACATCTATATATACACAGAAAGAATAAGAACTGCTTATTTATTTTTCATAGATTTTGCTATAATAGTTTGATTATTAGCTGGCAGACATCCTGAAATTTTTCTACGGACCCCCAGGAGTCCAGGGATCACAATTTGCGTAATTCTGCCTTGATGGACTACTTTTTAGTGAACAAAGCCAACAATTTAATGACAATAATAATATATCATTTGATACTACCGCGTTTTGAAAAAAATGTATAGTTGACACAATATAATTTTGAGAGAGACCTAAGAAAGTAACAAGCAAAATGCAACGCTACATCTGGGAACTGTTTCCATTATTCGACCATTTGTCATCATTGATGGCTCGACATAATGTCATGTCCCAACTCTGTTTCAATCATCGATATTTATCATCCATTGATGGCTCGACCTAATGTCATGTCCCACTCTGTTTCATCATTCGATATTTATCATCATTGATGGCCTCGACATAATGTCCAATTGTCCACTCTGCCTTCATCATTCGATATTTATCATCAATTGATATATATATATATATATATATATATTTATTATATATTATATATATATATATATATATATATATATATATTATATATATATAATATATATATATATATATATATATATATATATATTATATATATAATATATATTATATTCGAAAAGAAATAATCAAATAAAAGAAAATATATAAATAAAAAGGGCAACAGGAGAACCTAAAATCAAAATTGAAGAAAAAACAAAAAGGATAAACAAGTTATTTAAACTCCATACACCACATCTATTCCCTCTTAACTTTATTCATGGGGGAAAGATTTTTTAGGGGGGAAAATAAATATATGATGACTAAGTAAGAAATCTTGAATTGCATAGAAACATTTTGTATCCCTACATTTTTACTAACCTAGAGGGTAACTTTTTCTTACCCTATATATTTCTTTGAGATGTAAAGAAAGCTCAGCAAGAATAAGAAGGATCAGGTGTTTGAGGGCTACACTGACTGTAAATAGTTAAACGTTCAACCATCATGTTCTGGTAAGAATGAAGAACAAGAGGCTATTTGTATTCCCTGTGGTCCTTCAACCTTCTTTTACCAAGAGGGTGCCAACGTTCATCCACAAACCAAAATCACTAGGGAGCGTAAAAAGGGCCAAAACCATTTTCTTTATTTTCTTCTTGAATACACTGTATGATGTAAAAAAAAGTATTTTGAATTCTAAGATACCAATCTTTTATTTGATTTGGTTAAATTTGGCATGAGAAAAAAAATATTCTAATAAATTATGATTTTAGGTTTTGATTTTATCTGTACGTGTTTAATGTTTTAAATGTGAAACGCACTCTTTTCTTCATATGGCTTTGTAAAAATGTGAAACGCACTCTTCTTCATATGGCTTTGTAAATGTGAAACACACTTTTTTCTTCATATGGCTTTGTAAATGTGAAACGCACTCTTTTCTTCATATGGCTTTGTAAATGTGAAACACACTCTTTTCTTCATATGGCTTTGTAAATGTGAAACGCACTCTTTTCTTCATATGGCTTTGTTTACAGATCACTACAGATCTTAAACAAATTATCCAGTTTACGTTTATACAGTTTACAGTTACAAAGTTAGTAGATCTTGAATGAAACTAATCATATTGCATAATGATAAAAAAAATACTTAATTAACTTTACTTATTAATTTTTATAGAGGATGTAAAGAAAACTTCTACAGCCTGCGGACGTAAAGTAAATGCTTGATCGTCTAAGCAAAAAAATGGTTCTATACTGACATTTTTGAAGCTATAAAGTAGATATTTTACAGCTGCTCTCAAAAAATAATAATTTACAAAACAATTCTTAAATAAAACGAAATTACTATAACAAACTTGCTTTGGTTCATAATTAAATATAATATAAAAAATAAACCTAAAAAGCGTGTGTAAGAAGAATTTTATTGGCGAAAAGAAATTTTATTTTCTCAAGAAAATGGAAAGTTATAAAATTACTTGGGGTTTCTGTAAAGGCGAAAACGTTTTTATAAAACTCTAAGTTGTCTTCTTTTACAAGGGTTTAATTGGAACAAGTGGTAAAAACTGTAAAAGAAACTGAGACAGGGAGAGAGGAAAGTTACAAAAAGAAGGTTTTTGGTAATGGTAAAAAGTTTAATAGAAAGAAATTGGAATTAAGAAAGTAGGAAAGAAGAAATAAGTTGAAGAAAAAAATAATTAGTTTTTATTACCGAGAACACTAAAAGAATTTTATGACCAATAATGAATTTTATGAATTTATTTTCTATGCTTTAAGGTAAGTATCTTTTTACTTCTATGAACTTGTTTTTTATGAAAATAACAAAATTTAAGGCATAAAACTTGGAAGAAAATGAATAAAAAGTAATAAAGTAAAGATATCCTTTAAGTAAATTAATATAGTTCAACTAAAAAATTGTTTAGTTTGGTATGTAGAGAAAAATTCAGTAAGGAAGTCAAGTGGTTTTCTAATCTTTCTCCATTTTAAAAGCCCTCTAGACAAGAACTTCTGTACAAGATGTTCAAATTTGAATATTAAATATTTAAAAAAGTAATGTTGTAAAGAATGAGGGTCTAGAGTTCTTCTTAGCATAGACTTCTAATAACTTGTGAAAAGCCTCAAGTAATTATGTCTTTGAGATGTAATAACTTGGGAAGTGCCTCAAGTAATTATGTCTTTGAGAAGTAAATCTAGAAATTGTTATGAAGTGTTAAAATTGTTAATATGTAGTGATCTTGGTTGAGCCATTCTTACAACCGAACATGTAAAATAACTCATTTTGTTTCTGACTTGCTTCTGAAACAATTATAACAATGGATGCTTATGGAATTATAACAATGTGCCGGTCGAGAGTACTGAGAAACGAGACATATCTCTGTGTTCGGAGTTTCATGAACCTGTGGTATAGATCGATTCTGCTCAGATGAAGTAATTCAAGCTGCAAATACGAGGCCACTTTTAGAAAAACCTGGTACTTAGTAGCTGTCATTCTTACCGGTCATTGACAGCTTAACCGTAAATGACATCAAATGTGATCGATGATCGATAGCTAGTTTGACCAGCAGGTTATAAGAAATGAAGAAGGAAATTTCCCTTCCATATCATTATAGTCCAAGCGTCAGGCATAAAAAATGTGACTTATTTTGCACTGCTACTATACTACTACTACTAATATACCTTAAACTATAAAGAAAATCATAGTCAGCCTATCCAAAGTAGAGACCTTTATATGAATGCGTTCGCTCAAAATATTAGAAAGTCACCCAAATTCCAGTTTTCTTGCAATAAGTGGTTTCCTGCAGGAGATGTGCAAAACATGAAGAGAACATTTTTAAAGCTGATAAAATTTTCTATAAAATGAGTGTTTCTCTTCAAAATCAGATAACCACAACTAAAGTTATGACATTTGTTAAATGGCAAAAAATGCACAAAAAGCCAATATTTTTTTTAAAGATTCGCTAACTGCATAAATCAACCATAGCTTTGGTGTTTTTGAAAGAGCCATCCGATTTTGATGATTAAACACTCGTTTTATAGAACATTTTATCACCTTTAAAATGTTCTCTTCATGTTTTGCACACGACCCACAGGGAACCGTTCAAATGAGCGGTTCCCTATATCTATTATTTTCATTTTTTTGACTTCCATCAAGCCACGACTCCCGTTAAAGAACTTATCCTTAAACATATTTAAAATTTTCTGTTAGTCGGTAAACTTTTTTTTTGGGGGGGGGGTCTCCAGATTATTTTATCTCTTCAGATTAGCATTGGAGCAACCTAAGTGATACAATGCTCACGTGTCTGAGCATAAAGAGAAGAGTATACACGATGGAGGCTGCTCTCCATCTTTACGATACGATATGAACTAGCACCATATGAAGCATGTTCACATTTGGGTTTGAGTTAGACTAATGCCAATTTCTCACACTTTTGTTTAAGTAAATAACCAAAATGAATGACGGTAGGGTGAGGCATTAGTTTCCATTAAGGTGTACCGCAAGAATACTAAGTAATATTTTACTTTGATTTTTCATAACAAAACAAAGAATAAAATACGTAAAATTAGTATCAATTAATCAAATATTTAAATCCTCACAACTGATTTATTTAATACTATTAATAATAAATTTTCTTTCTCCTAAATATTTAAATAAAGGGTTAACCAATTTTAACGAAACGGAAATCAAAGTTCAAATAAATAAATTATATTTTCCTAGAATCATATAATAAAATTGTATAAAATAATGAATCTTTATTTAATTCATTAAACTCTTATATGTTAATAAATTATAACAAGAAAATTTAATAAAATAAATAAGATTTAAATAATTGAAATAAAGGTGTTAGAATATATTAGGTTTTATCTGTCAAAGAGAAATTATTCAAGTATATCTTTTTTTCTTTTTAACTAGAAGCAGGTATAGTTTGAATTTGAATATGTTAATTTAAAAAATATATATAAATATAAAATTTGAATAGAGATATTTGGAAGGTTATAAATTGAGTGGTTAAGGTTTCTAGAGTTAATTTAATTGTAGAAATATTGATAGGTTATTTTGAATTTCCAATATTAGATGAGTCATGGAAGTTGTTGAGAATCCATATTTAAATTAATAGGATTTAGAAATTTAAAATCCTTTTATTTCGCACCTTGTTAGGAATAGTTTTCTGAAACGACCCTAAAGGCTTTTTGAGTTGGCTGAGTTAAGCGAAATTCGTTACTTTGAGATGATGAATAGTTACTGTATGTGTTGTAGATAGAGATATGATTTCCAAAGTAACATGAAATGTTTTTTTAATATCACTTCTGTTAATAGGTTTAAGATATTTTTCTTGTAAAATTCATTTCTTTGTAGGACAGCATATTATTTTATTATCTTCATAAATAACTAGAGAGACATTTCTAGTTACTCTCAGAAAAAGAAGTGCAAGTGAAGTGTGTCGTATTAATTATTAAGTAAGGTTTTACTTACTTGTCATTTTTAATAATAAATAAATTTTAATCTTAATTTTAATCTTAATCTACTTTCCATAGTTATCTTACTTGTTTGATGGTTTTATTGGTTGTTTTTTATTTAATATGGTTGGAAAATGTTGTACTATATTCTTATATTATTTAATTATGCACTGGGGTTATTACCATTACAGTAAATTAAATTTAATTTTATTTGTAATCTTGCATAATGAGATATGCTATAATTTAGATTTACTGAGAATTTTTATATCTTTTTAGGTTTTGAGATTTATGTGTAGAAGTAGGATTTTTTGACTAAGTTAGATTATCCTAACGTTATAAAAAATTTTTTTTTTAAAAAAAAAAAAAAAAAAAAAAAAAATACCTTTTTTTTGTTTTGCCTTTCATATTCATTTTAATTGTAATGTTATATATAATTCGTCCATGAATTAATAATATCATTTGTATTTTAGGTTTGTAGACATGAGTATGCCTGGGGTCAGGCGAAATATTGTCATTTAAAGTAGTAAGAAGTTATTCCAGTCCAATCTATATAGTGTCTTTAAATAAATTAAAAACCATACACAATAATGACGAAAACTAATAATTTTAAAATGAGTTTCTATTAACATTCAAATTATTAAAATTAGACAAAAACAAAGAAAATAGTAAAAAATTCACATTTTTCCTGCAGAGGGTAAAGTAAGGTCTGATAAACCCAAAAACAAAAATTATCAGTCAATTGTAGAAAATTAAATAACCCAAGAACAATAAAACTGCCATGGTCATGTAAATATGAATAGGGTAGGAGGTTATTATGAAGTATAGCGATCTTCACTCATCCCTGTTCAAATTAATAATTATGGATTCTAGTAGACCCCAATCTTATCCTTGGAGAATTAATAACGTTCAAACTTTAAAAATACCTCTTTAAAAATTAAGTAACAGTATTTTAAGTAAACAAGAAAAATAATTGCAGAAAATTCTATTGAAACGTTAAGCCATTAGTAAAGAGTCGCCCGTGGTGTAATGGTTAAGGTACGTGGCCAATACCAGAATGAATGGACTTTAAACTTCCAAGTTTATTTAGTCATGGGTTCAATCCCAGCACGGGCCTCTTGAATTTATGAGAGGGATAAAAATTCTGCGTACCACGTCCTTCAAAAGGGACGTAAAGCCGGTAGTCTCGAGTCTGTAAGTTGTCAGGTACTCGTTAAAGATCCCTTACCCTAATTGAAACTGGGTATAGGCAAAATTTAGGACCCTCATAGTAGATTCTTTATAATACTATAATGTGTCTGCCTTGTAGTTTAAAGTGTATGAAAGTTTAGTTTAACAGCGAGGGCACGTGTTGTTCCTAGTTTTTACTAGATTAGGAGTCAGTGAAAATATGTATGATTGCTTGAAAAAGCATGAGAGGAACCATAGAAATCCACGGCTCTTCTGTCTAGATTATATGAAATATATCTAAACTTGAAATTAAAAGTAGTAAAACACTATCTTAGGAAGCTGGCAAAAAGGGCCCAACAACGTGGCCTACTTGCCTGGTAGTTACTACCACTTCCCCCATATTACTACTAATCCATTAGTCATTAAAACAGAACTTTCCTAGTAAAACTTTTTGCAAATGTGTTTTACAATTAATATGTTGTCTTCTTTTCTGATATTTTAACTATAAAAGAAACTTATTACCAACTTTTAATTAATGCTTAAATCAAAATCAAAAATAAAGAGCAGCCTTACTAGTTTAGAATCTTTAATGTTTACTGGACATGTAAATATAAACAACATGTAATGACTTTGCTCATAACATCATGCAGTGTCCGCGATTCTATTTGTTGCTGCACATAATTATTTCTGTTTTTCGCTATCTGTGACGTGTTCACTCAACCTATAACATAGGCCCGTATTCAAAGACATTTTCCTAACACTCTCCTTGTTCCTTAAGGAGAATGTTAGGAAACTGTTAGGAAAATGTCTTTGAATACGGGCCATAGTCTTTAAACAAGTCCTAAAGCATTGAATTGAAGTTTTTTGTCTACTCTATTATACATAGCATTATCGTCTTATAACTTTGCTGCCTCTTAATTTTTAGTTTTAAAGAAACAACTAAATTATCAAGGGAAATTTTAAGTTTAAATGAAGAATAAGAAGTTGTTTTGATTAAAAAAAGAAAAGGAGAAAAATAAGAAGCTTTGGAGTATAATGGAAACAAATTATTTTGCTCCATTGACATTTTGATAAGCTTATATAAAATATCGCCAAGTTTTTTTTTTAACTTAGTTATTATTCATTCCATTATGGGAAACGATGGAGTGGGAGAATTGTTCTTAAGTTATTTTTCCAGGCGGCTCTGCTCAGTAGAATAGGAGCCACTTAGAGACCAAAGTCGTGACCCGACAGTAAATTTTCTCGAAAAAAGGGGGAGTGAAAAAACCGGACTATTCCTCTCTCTACCTTTAGCTCTCAGGGGGGAACCGTTACCATGGTTACATTACTGAGAAAAGAGGGTGGAAATCGCGAGAAAACTACTCCACAGGGTACAGATTTGGCTGGGAAAACATGGCTGTTTGATTGGCTTATTGCTCTCTCTAACAGGATTCCCATCGTCAGTTTATTTTTTACGCTCCTGGTTATTCTTACAGTAAACCTCCTATTATTCTATTACCCTTTTTAAATTGTAATAAAAACAAAATATAAAGATATTTTGTTATAACATTAAATAAAATGTTAGATATATTAACATTTCATCTCAGTATAAAAAAGCATTAGCAAAGAAGATAAGTTGTCATTCCATTACATAGTTCTTGCGCGGAGGTCCGCAAGCAGGGCGCATATTCATTGATATGCGTGCTTTCTTGCTTAACATTCCATTTCTTGCCTAAGTTTTCGGACTATGCTTTATAACCTGTGTAGAAGCATACCGACTTGTTTTGCATTTTTTTTTCAAATTTAAATAAAATATGCGCATATTTATCTCCAAGATTATACAGTGCACGGCATAGTATTATTTGCACTCATTTAAAGCTCAGTTTATGCTAAATTATAGTGCAATTTTTTTGAAAAATAGAACAACAAGTTATGACGTTGTTAAAGCGAAAACTTAAACAATATATGGATTGTAGAGCGAAAATTTAAAGATGAAATGAGCTGTAGAGCGAAAACTTAAACAAGATATGGACAGTAGAACGAAAACTTAAACAAGATATGGACAGTAGAGCGAAAACTTAAACAAGATATGGATGTAGAGGAACTTAACTAAAACAAGATATGGACTGTAGAGCGAAAACTAAAACAAGATATGGACTGTAGAGCGAAAACTTAAACAAGATATGGACTGTAGAGCGAAAACTTAAACAAGATATGAATTGTAGAGCGAAAAATTAAACAATTAAACAAGGAATGGATTGTTGAGCAAAGAAGGACGCATGACAAATGGAATTCACCCGTCTTGCGGACCTAGGCTTTTGGAATTTTTATACTCACGACAGGAGATTTACATTTTACATAATAATCTGCAAATTCCTAATTCCTTTGACATTTTGGCTTATGATTACCTTTCTGATCAAATTTTAAATAAAGACGATAGGTTGTAGAAAGTGAATAGAAACAAATAGATTTCTTGTGATATTTTTCTTATGATATTTTCTTAAAAGAAAGAAATGGAGGAAAATTGTATTTCTTTTCTACCAATTTATATATCACATAATACATCCATTGGTTGTCACGACTAACTCTCCTAAAAGGCTATTAAGTCCCGTTCCACACTCTCATCACGAATATGGAAAAAATGAATAGAAAATCATAATGTCCCACTCTTTTATTTTCACGCCGTTGGTATAAATTTTCATTTTTCCTTTAAATCCGTCTTTACTATACTTTTATACCTAATACTTTAAAAATTTTACGCATTTTTATGGCAAAAGAATATGCCTTTTACTTCGGTACATTGGACGATGGAGTTCTTGAAAGGAGGTAATTTAAAGAGAGAAAAAAATATAAAATAATGTTTATATCTCTGTTATGAATGTAATTTTATATTTTGGGATATTTTATGGTCAATTTATATCGGTTCCAGTCAGTTTTTGGGTGAAGAGAACAATATTCATTTGGTTGTTCGTTTATAAATATTAGGTTGTTAAAGGACAGAAAGTGGTTTTTTGATTTTATTGTAGACCTTATTAGGTGTTGAACTTTGTAAGAGTTCGATTATTGCTTATGTTACAGTTATCTAGTTAAGTTTTTTACCTACTTATTATTTTTTAAACCCTTGTGTTTTCCTTCTTAGTAGTATATTCGTATTTAGTTCAGTTCGATCCCACAATATTTCATGGTTTTGTGTATTTTTTAAAGGTTTGCTATGTCATTATTGTGCGTTCATAAACAATAGTGATCTGGACATTAACAATTTGATGTTTTTTGTGCACCGTGTTTCATTCATATCTAAAAAGCGTTAAAAACTTATCATGTTACACAGATACGTCTCGGAACAAAATCTCGTACTTCATTCGACTTCACCAGCTTTTATATTTCAACAAAACCCGTAGATATGCGTGTCCTAATGAAACAAAACTTAATATACTCATTTGTTATTTTACTACGTACACACAGCGTATTTAACAGGCGATCGTATTGGATACAAATTAAATACGATAAGGTTCTTGCACCGTATTTGTTTAGTCGATCGAGTGAGATTACGTGATAACTGATCCCGCCAATAAATTGCGCCTTTTATAGTGAAGGAACTTTTGGTAATAAAGGAGTTTAAAACAAAAAATATATTTAATTAAATTGTGATTTCTTGGCATATTAATAAAGTTACACAAAAAAAAAATATTCAAAAAGTTATTTTATCAAAAACGGTAATATTGAAGCGAAATAAGGTGAAATTTGGGTACGAGGAACCTCGGAACATTTCCTCATCACATCGGATTTGCTACGCTTACCCTAATTCGGACTCCTTTCGCTCACCCTCAGAGTATACAAAACGTCTTAGAACTCGCGTCGTTCGTTCGCTGATAGTAAGTACATTAGTTTCATTTCAAGCGATCACCTATTAAGGCACTGACAATGCTACTTAACTTTTATGATACAACAAAAATACTTGCTGAATTAAAACGAAACTTAGTGTACTTACATATTATGTAAGTAATTACATGTAAGTACTTATGTAAGGACAAGTAATTTCATAAAAACTGAGCTAATGCTAATAATTAAATAAAACTTAGCACATATGATGCTCTTACACATAACTACATGGGTGCTGAATCTCAAATCCATCGAAACATTTTTCACGCAAAATGAATTTTCGAAATGTTTGCTACAAAATTATGTCCGGTCAATGAAGTCATATAAAAATTATTTTCCGGAAAACACAACTAGACCTAAAGAGGTATTAAAACACCTGACACAGATAATTCAGGTGAAACCCCGGTTTGGATTTTTTTTTTGCAAAGAATACTTTTCCTATATACCTTCGGTAGGAATGAGAAAAAGTAAAAATATCGCCTCTAAAAATAAAAAAAAGAAATTTTAACCATGTTATATGATTAGTCCCGGTCGCCATTTCGTTTATACTAAAGCCGAACTATTCTTTTTATTGAATTGAAGTAAAAAATCAAATAGGTGATTTTTCAAAATTGTATTACAGTTTTCATTTTGAAAGTTCAATTCTCTATTTTTATTGTATCAACGCTTAGAATATAAAAACACAAAACGGTTTTTTTTCATTTGCTTTTTGGCTTTAAAAATGGGTAAAAATATAATAACCGATATGACTTTTTCTGTTTGGAACAAAATCCCGAAACAATTGTTTGCCTAGAGAACAATAAACCGTAAAAAAATTATAGCTTTTGTATTGTTTTCAGGTTATTGGATGGGAATAACTGGACAAATGGAATCGTTCGCTCAGAGAATAGCAGAGGCAATCTCGTGTGAATATGGTAAATAAATCCTAACTTTTTCATTCCAGAGTGTTATTGGATTTTGTTTTGAATAAATGGAAAAAAATACTTGTAATTGCTAAAATCCTGTTTACAAGAAAACTTTTTAATCAAAGATATTGTTTATCCGGGAAATTTTCGTTGTGGTTTTAAAACTGTTTAGTTGGCAACAATGGTATAGGTTAAAGGGACAATATTTTTTTTTTTTTGAGGGGGAAACACCAGTTTAGGAGGGCTAAAGTTAATTATGATAAGGGAAAGCCCCAACCTCACTTTTCGGTGTATAAAAAGTGTCTATAAATCGTGTTTCGGAAGGCGGGTACAATTTGCCGCTAGATGCGGGGGATGGTTGTCCCAAGAGAGCCGTTAGCCCTGAAGGGGCACCCAATATGTTGCCCCTAGTCCAACAAAAGCTACCACCTTTTAATGCTCACCAACATTACATTCTCATTGCTTTCCTTCAGGCTACCTCTATCTTTATACTTATTTATCAATCCTTGTTTTCTTTATTTCTTAACATTAATTTAAGCATCCTTCAACAATATCTCTTTATACCTAGTTTAGTATTTTCATTTTGTTTATTTTCTTTTGCCTCGGCTATGAAAATTTATATTATTTTCTCTTTTACTCTAATGTTTAACTAACAGTGATGGTAGATAGAATCAGTCTTTGTTTTTTACTGTTTTGGCGAATTCGCAAAGAAAAAAATAGGTAATAAGATAACGGTGATGGGGGTAGGGGGAGAAGCGAATTTTCTGAAACATAGGGAAGTAAACCATATACACACACTAGCCCTATTGTTTATGATACGGTTATAATGGTACAATATTAGATGGGTGGTGCGAAGAATTATTTTCCAAGAAGGCAAGCCCTAGTGAAACACTAGTCCCGCGCTTAATGGTTGCTTGGCTTCTGTAATGCAACTACAGATCACTAGTGCTTGGTTAACCTACCAGGATGACCTCCTAAGAGACTCACGGGTAGTTTCGCAATGCCCTAGAGTGCCGCAATAACTGGAAGGATGGCTCCAGATGATCTTGGTGGTCCTGAAAAGGGCCGCTTGAATAAATCTTAAAGTGAAATATGAACACCTTAAGTATATATAGCGTGGTAGATTGATTCTTTTAGTATATCTGATGGTTGGTTCAACGATTCCCGTTGAGAGGTAAGAGACAACACCCTCTGATAAAAATGAATGGGTGAGGTCTGTCTTCGTCGTGTTTGTGTTGGCTTGATCCCTTGAGGATGGTTGGTACCCTGTAATTTAAGATTCATCTTAAATTACAGGGTACCAAGATGAGTGAGACGGATGTCTCTGAGTTAGGATGTTAGGGTCCGACGTGTGATTCCAACGTAAAGTGCTAAAAACTTTGCCCAGGTTAAAGATGGGTAGGCGTAGTTACTTCAGCATTGGGTGGTCAGGGAAATAATATAAGGAAGGGCGTAGGGAAATAATATCCCTCAGGTTAAGATGTTTGGGTCCAGTCTCCGTGTCAATATCCTCGCTGATAAACTTCTTACAGCTCTCAGGCAAGAGAGCCCCGACTCGTTGACTAAAGTTGCGGGCAAACTCTTCCTGGCTATTACGGAGGTCTCAGCATAATCCTTCTTCTTTGTTCTCGGAGTGATGTCCGCCTATCCGGTTTATTGATGTTGAAGAATCTTGATTCCAAATGTCATGTGATTCCAAAAATGTCCGAATGTCCGAAATGGGGAAATATACCTTTAGTGCCATTTTTCGTAGAGAAAATCCCCGAACCAATCAGAACGCAGTATACCAAAATAACGCATTCCAGACGTCAAACCTACATCAAGCATATTTCTATAAGTATTTGACGTTTATTAGCACTCTGTTTGGCCAAATTGACACCGAACCGTATCATTTATTAAATTTGTGTGACGTCATTTACACTATAACAACACAACATTTAAAATGTTACTGGATCAAGGTAAAATTTATTAATTTTAACTTACACAGCGATATAAGGTAACAAAAAGAGCAAAGACTCATGTTGTTGACATTAGTCCTGATTTTATCGTTTGACATGGATAATTTTAAGTAAACAAATCATGGCTTTTTAATATGATATTTAGAAATTCGATTAAATGCGGTTCGTTTTGAAGATTTATATCTTACGATAACAATCAATCTTCATGAAAATCCAATAATATCGCGGCTATGGGTCACTTGTTAAACTACTAATACGAAAAGCAGCTAGAAGACAACAACTTAAAATTATGATTACTACGATTTATTAAAAAAACTTTAGGTTAATTATTCTTACATTATCAATAAAAATAAATATTTGAAGGGAAAAACTCTAATCAATTGCAAAAATATAAAATGTTTAGCAGTTCACACAAAAAATAAAAGTTTAATTAGCCGCTCGTTTTAAGTATTTTAAACAAACCTATTATTTAAAGAATCACTTAAAAATCTCTAATGGATGTGACAAAATTTATTTTTACACTCAAATTATAAACATTTCACACGAAAAAGTAAAAAGCAACGTATTAATAAGAATAATGTCGAGTGCCGCAAATTGTTTGTTTACACATACAAGGGTAAAACAAAATGGCTGCGCACAAAGGAAAATTTGAGCCAACTCCCTGGTGGACAAAATGTGAACTAGAAATCGAATTTGTTTCCCTACTTGGTTTATGTATTTATTTATTTATTTATATTCATTTGTTTTATTTATTTATTTGTATTAAATTAAGTATTAATTTATACTTTAGTTTAGTTTATTGTGCTGAATATAATTAATCAAATTTGGTTCTTTTATTTATGTATCTTACGCACCTGCTATTTGCCTGGTTGATTCTTTTTTTAGGCTAGGGGGAGTAGTTTATTTTATTCATGAATTTTAGGGTGTTTATTATATTTGTAATTTTGAGAAGAGTAGAGTCTTGATTTTTTCAATCTTGCTTTGGATATCTTGAATGTTGACTTCTGGGTACAATTTTGAGCGTTCTGTTTTGTATTTGGGGCAGTTAGGTAGAATAAGATTTATTCTACTGTTTAGTCTATTGTGGGGTAGGCATGGCTTACTGAAGAGTCGCTTAATCCAATATTGTTATGATATTGAATGCATCTGGCATGTTGACTTCTTAATCTGTTTATGTTGACAAAATCTCCTCTTGGTAATCTTGATTTCCAGAACCAAGGTTTAGCTAGAACTTCCCTTATAATTTCTTTAAAAGTTCTACCTTTTTTGGTTCTTCGTTGAACTTCTTTGTGTTCCAGTTCCAGTTTTCTAACATTTCTTTTTTGACGCTTTACTTAGATTTAATTTTAATAATTACTTTTAATAATTTTATTATGATTTTACTTAGGTATTTTATGCTTTACTTTAGATTTGCAAAATGAATCCAATTTAATAGAGTACAATTAACCAAAAATTAAAATTTTTATATGTGAAGAAATTAAATCGTAATTAGGTCGAATAGTATGATTTCCAGCAAGATATTTATCCTATTACAAGCGTCAGGATAGTTTGATTGCTAATGCTATTAATTAATGAGTATGGCTCCATGTCAAAGATAATTAATTAACCAACTTGTCTTTGTATGCATTTTGACCATTGAGTTAATGGGTTCAGTAATTCTTAATCATTTGTAGATGATAAACACACAATTTAATAATAATTCGTATCATTGGGATGGTCCTGATTGGGAGATAAATTAGGCAGTATATTAGCATTGTCATTTGGCGATATTGGCTTTATCCGGTAGCCATATCGAGTGTAGTAATGAATAGAAATTATGATTTAGTGTTAAAACAACTTTATAAAAGCTGTTGAATCTGAAAGGTTCCCTTCGGTTTTTTACTTGAATATTAATGGTTTTTTGAAAGGGTCGAGCAGCAGGGGTGTGATGGTAGGCTCAGATACGAATCTGAAATTTGAGTAATTCAAATCGAATGATATATTGGACGATGGGTTTTAAATATTAGGGAGATATTGAGAGATAATTGTAGTACAAACAGTAGTCGCGTGGGGCGTCACGTGACCGGGGTTCAAATAGAGATTTCCAACCTATAGTCGCGGCACGCGTCCGTGTGAAAAACTTAATGGATTGGCGGCAGCCGACCTGCTCTTAATGTGAAGCTAATCCGCCAACCCCCTTGTAGGTTTAAAAACATTGTTGGTTAAGTAAACTTAGGGAAAACACTCCTCCCCTCTGTTATGTGAAACTGTTTAGCAGTAAGTTGATCCTTAGATTAGTCAGTATTTATCGCTCTATATTAAGTTGAGATTTATAGCCACCACTAAGTAGTTAATAGAACAGAAGTTTATAACTATGATTTATCCTTTTTGTATCATTTACTTTTGGGATATTTAGGAATTTTAATCAAATTATCAACAAAATAAAAATGATGTAGTTTAGTAAAAGCTGTGTTACGGTGCATCAGGTACAGGTTTTAGTGACGTTGGGTTATATTATGTTTATAAATCTGGGGTTTGAGAATAATGTTATAAATCAGTGTTTTAAGTAGTGTTTTAGTTTTTAATGAATTTGGAGTAAGAAATCAAGTAGGCTAATTTAATAGTTTCCTCATTTTCCTCATTTATACCATGGGTATAGAGAAAAAAGTACAGTGCTTGACAATTAAGTAACTTCTTAGGTTCTAAAGCATGAACCGGAACCTTAAGCAAGGAATAGGTTGTTAAACACGGAAACACGCATTCTAAATGAAATTTGCCCGGCAGCAAACCACCGCGCCAGAATTATTTAGTAGTTATAAACTTATATAATGTACAAAAATATAAAAAATTATCATTCCAACCAGGATTGTTGTTAAGCACACAAACAGGCATCCAAAAGGAAATTCGCTCGACATGTGGACCACCGCGCCAGAATTATTTTATTTTTACTCAAGTTTGTTACTTAAGTTATGCTGTCCATAATCATAGACATTATTACATTCTATGTAATAATTTACAATCAATTTGTTTTTCTTGTTTTTTTTTTTATCTCATTTTTGACAATTGAGAAACTTCGTAATAAAGTAACCTCAAGTATGTAAATAAATAAATCTCTTTATCTGTGTTAGTTCAATTTTTATCAACATCATGTATTCTTCTTCTAAAAAAATATTACAAATTAAATAATAATCCCATTGATTTGAACTTCGGTCTCCCTTTGTGTAATAAGTAAGTATACGAGGAGTGTTCAAAAAGTATCGCGAATTTTGTGTTTTTTCAAAAATTATTTATTTATTCATGAATACCTATTTTTTCCCTTCAAAGTAATCCCCATGAGATATTATGCACTTCACCCAACGGTTTTTCCAATCGTCGAAGCACTTCAAAATAACTTTTTTTTTTTATCTTGTTCAGCTCGTCCTTCGATGCCATCGTTGTCTCGTCAAGCGTAGCGTAACGGGCCTCTTTAGTTAAGGGATCAAGAAAAAGTCACAGAGGGCCAGATCTGGGGAATATGTTGGCTGCGGCATCATTAGTGTGTTGTTTTTGGCCAAAAAGTCGCGCATAAGCAACGATGTGTGAGCTGGGGTGTTATTGTGGTCCGAAAGCCAATTTTTGTTCTTCCGCAGATCCGGGAGTTTCTGGTGGATTGCTTCTCGCAAATTGCGCATAACTTGCTGGTAATATTACTTATTGACCATTCTACCCTGCTGCAAGAACTCAAGGTGCACCACGCCCCTGCAATCGAAGAAACTGTCAGCAAAACTTTCACATTCGACTGAACTTGGCGCGCTTTTTTTGTTTTGCTTCGTGCGGCAGCTTCCATTCAGATGATTGACCTTTGGTTTCCACTTCATAACCATAAACCCACGATTCGTCACCAGTTATGACCCTCTGGAGCAAATTTGGGTTGTCACGAGCAGAGTCCAACATATCATTAGGAATGTTCATGCGATGCTGTTTTTGGTCGCAATTGAGCAATTTTGGTACGAATTCAAAAATAAAAAAATTAAAAATCGAAGACGATCCAAAACCCGTGCAAGCAAAGCAGCTGTCAAACATTAAGTGAACATTCAAAATGGCCGAGCTTGTCGGCGTAAGTGTTAGACATAAGTATACCAACATAAAGCCACAAAAAGATCGAAATTCGAATATACGTAAGCCGCAAAATTCAAAATTCATGATATTTTTTGAAGACACCTCGTATAAAGTTTTCATTCCACGTATAAGTATATAGCAGTATTAAGTGAGGTCAGTGCCTGGATGGGGGACCACCAGCAAATTATGTTAACATCCGTCTTAACATAACAAGACGGATGTTATTATCGTCTGAAGACGTGCGAAGTAGTAGAGTGGACGAGTTTAGCGAATCTTATGTGGTAAAGAAAAGTGGCGAGGTACCCCGTGCCTGATTTTTTATATTAATTAAACAAAGTAAAAACTTAATAATAGGAAGATTTTGATTAAATTCAATACTCTAGAGAGTATTATTAATTTATTATAATTAAATTTAAACCTGGTAACGGTGATACATTAATTCTCATTTACTCGGGACAAAACTTTTAGTTAGGATTGAATTAAGTAGTTTAATCTAATTTAGAGTTTTAGGATAGAAAATTAATGAATGGAATGAGTTTATATAAGGTTTCCAAATGTAATGTGTCCTGACGGGGATATCTAGTGGGACCTCCTGTGATTCCCAGTGCGGGTTGGGGTTTCCATTGGGGATTCACTCCGTAGGGATCTTCCGAAAACCGACTTCTAAAATACCTTCAACCACAGTTAGCATTACACGGAATAGCTACACTTTCATCAGCATATTTTAACAATGTATGGTTTGTCATTTTCTCCGTATCTATTTGCTCTGTTATAACACTGGTTGAGAAAATTTCAGAGTATTAATTTATTTTATTTATTTAATTTCTACTTTTCTTCATTTATTCAGGTATATAGAAAATTATTGTGTTTCAAATAAATCTGAAACCGGAATTTAAGCTGTATCCGTGTCAGGTGTTTTAACCTGAAACGGACCCTGTGAGTAGATTTTATACAAAGTTGTCTGTCAATATATGTGTGAGTCTGTTATCATCATAGCTCTCAGTGTGTTTGTACTAGAGAGTTGAAACTTGCTACAAAAATAATCTTTTGGTCTAGTTGTACTATTTCTAAAGATTTATGACAACATTACAACCGGCAAAATTGATTTTGCCAAAAATTTTAAAAATTCATAATACATAAAATATCAATCGGATCATAGCACGCAGACAGTAAATCATAGCACCGAAAAATGTGCCATGTTTCATCTTATTATCAGCATTTGTTTAAATTTTACCGGATATTGTTTTTTAAAAATTCTGCCGCGGTGGTCCGCATGTCGGGTGAATTTCCTTTGGAATGCGTGCTTTCTTGCTTTTAGACCAAGAGCCCAGGGTGTTTTGTTAATAAAAGTGTAATGGCTGGAAACAGGTTTTAATTTTTCGTAAATACCTTCCTGAACAAGGATCTGCAATTCTGCCGACTCGTATCGGATGGGTGTCCCAGGCAGAACCTTTGACCCCTAAAGTGCGTTCTGCCTGGGACACCCATCCGATACGAGTCGGCAGAATTGCAGATCCTTTTTCAGGAAGGTATTTACGAAAAATTGAGACCGGTTCCAGCCATTACACTTTTTATTAACAAAACACCCCAGGGCTTTTGGTCTATATTTCTTGCTTAAGATTATAAGGTCGAACCTCGGACCACGACACAAATAGGTTTCAGAGGTCCCTGATACAACAACAACATGAGTTACGAGCAGTGCTTGATAATTGCGTTACTGCTTATAATATAAAGCATAGACTGGAACCTTAAGCACGAAATGGGTAGTTAAATACAGAAATTTACAGTCCAAAGGAATTTCGCCCAATATGCGTACCACCGCACTAGAATTTTTTGATAATTACTATTAAATAGTTTACAAAAGAAAGATAAGCCTTTTTCAAATTTTATTTATTGTAAAGGTGTTTTAATAAAAGTGCCACAGTATCGATACGTATTTCAAGACACTTTCTTATAAACAAGCTGTCATAGAAGCTAAACTTTGCGTAAAAATCAATCTGGGGACCCTGTTAAACACACGGACCCTGTTAACGGGTTAACACACGGACACGGACCCTGTTAACGGGTTAACACACGGACACGGACCCTGTTAAAAAGTAGGTTGTTGTGACGTCATTAACCTGGTTTACTGAGTCAGCAAGAATATAAAAAAATGCAAAATTCAAAGTTATTATTTTTCACTGCGGAAAAGGTCTTTATATATATATGTTTTGGGGTGTTGAATCGAATAAAACCGGTACGGAGCCGATTCGACCACTTAAAGGGAACAAAACATAGAAAAAACGGAGGTCGTTTACCGGAAAACGTAAAATACGGCTAGCAAGCAATATATTTCATGTAGGAAGCCGTTTTCGATGTTGTTTGGACCACTGAGTGGTCGATTCGGACACTCAAAGTACTCAAAACCAGGGTACTTGGATTCGCATCCTGGTTAGGAAGATAATTTTTTATCGTTTTATTTACATTTTACAGGTTTATAACACAAAATAATTCAGGAGTGCTGATCTGCATCCCGGGAGAATTTTATTTGGAATGCGCGTTTCCGTGATTAACAAATCCATTTCATGCCTGTAAGGTTTCTTGTTTTAAGGTTCCTTTGTTTGCTTAATATAACTCTTATAACTTGAGCAGATCATCAATAATCAAGTACAACTTGTAACTCATGTTGTCTGTATATTTTAAAGGAAATGCGCTAAAACCTATAAAGATAAACACTAACTGAGCTTTGAGCTAATGCAAATAATTTTATGCACTGCCAATTTTGTAGGCATAGTTTTGTATAACCAACAGGATAGTTATGCGCTTAAAATTCAGGAAAAAATGAGTTATGAGTAGCGTTTGATAATTGAGTGATTGCTTAAGTTATAAAGCATAAACCGGATCCTTAAGCGATAAATGGGCAGTTAAGCACGGAAACACACCATCCAAAAGAAAATTCGGCCATATACGGACCATCGCGCCAGAATTTTTATTATTATCTTCGGATCCAACAATAATCTCCTAATGACGACCCACTAACCCGGCGAATTATGATTAATTATTCATACTTAATCAATAATTCATCCGATTATTATATATTATATTCTGTATTATTTTATATTAAATATTATATTATATTGCATATTATATTCTGTATTATTAAATATTATATATAAATATTACTAATTACATATTATATTATATTAAAAATTATAATATATTAATATTATATATATTAATATTACATTATATTAAATATTATATTATATTAATATTACATTATATTAAATATTATATTATATTCGATTATTAAATATGATATTTTAAATTAACAGCTGGTAAGACTCGATAGAAAAATAATTGCTCAAACTTCATCTATTATCTTCATAAAAATATTTTATTAATTTTAATCTAAATTAGTTTGTATTAATTCAATTAAAGTAATAAATAAATTTATGAAGGTAATTATAAAATAAAGTTTAAAATTAAAAGGAAAAAGTTTTGCAAGTTAAAATTACTTAGATTTTATTATAGAAATTATTAACTTCTATTATAGCTGTTAAGCAGAATACATAGCTTCCGGGAGGATGTAAAATCATTTATAATGATTAATGCCCGTATTTAGAGGGTAGTTATCTTTAAAAGGGGGGAAATAAAGTGAGTATTTATCACCCCTTAAAACCCCCCCTTGTGTTAAGGCGTGGTTAGGTTACCATGGCACCGACCAATGAAGGGACTGTATACGCCCCCGAAGAGAAAATTCACCCCCCTTGAAAAACATACAATTGATAACAAATTGAATCCAGTTTAGAAGTTTTTAGTTTAAAATAACTTGGCACCCTTCTAACCACCCCCTCCCTTAAGATAATATAACCATAATAATTATTATTTCCGACAACTACAATATATATATTTATATAAACATATATTGATTTTTAGTGGGAAATAGTCCTTTTTACCCTGAATTTTCCAATTATACCGTTTATTCATGCGATAAATTTGATACTTTTTATTACCGCTTTTTTATTTTTAGGCTTAATAATAAAATAAGTTTTTTCACTTTGATAAAAACGTATTTTAACGTTAAAAATGATCTCAGAATCAGAGGGGCAATGGTAAGTTAAAAACTTATCAGCCGTGTCGCCCTCTGTAAACGGTTTTATTTTTAGAAAATATTTAAACCTAAATTTTTAGGCAGGATTAAATAGTCGATTATTTAACTAGGCTGAAAATGAGATTTTATTTCTGCAGAAATTTGTTTATTGACGAATAGCTTTACATATTCTAATTCTTTGAGGAGAGGGGAGGGGAATCAGTCAATTAAAAAAAATTAAATATTTTATTTTACTTACCAATTTATTTAGCGGTTTAAAAATGAATTTTTACAGCCGGCTGCATAAAAAATGTGTTAAAATTGCCTAAGGAATAAAATTGTTCTCTACTGAAATTTTTGAGGCTGTATAAAGGACTCTTTAAAGCCGTCCTTAAAAAATACCATTATGCCTATAAATGCTTTATATTCGAGCATTTAATATACCCTAGCACTAGCACTCACAGCTAGCACCTAGGTTCGATTTCTAGTAAGAACGAAAATTTTGTATAGTTTTATTTACTATGCATAAGTTTATAACAACTAAATAATTCTGGATTGGAGGTCCGCATGCCGTGTGAATTTCTTCGTCGTTTAAAATGTGTGTTTCTTTTATGCTTCATAACTTGAGCAGTTACTAAAGCATTACTCCTTAAGGGCTCCTTATGGAAAATGTTGGGATTAGGTAAGGAAAATGTCTTTGAATACGGGCTTATATTTTGCACTTAGATCACGGCATAATCATGTCTGTAAGTATAAAGAATGAAAATAGTAGTCAATTTTAAATTTTCTTTCATACCGTGACAATAGCCTTTGACTTACTTTTTTTAGATTTATTAATTCTCTGTAATTATTAATAGCTATGTTTTTCTTTCTAATTTGTTATACTTAACTTTAAATTTTCTCAGCATTGTTTAATTATAAATTATTACTTATTAGTTTCTAATTTTTATTCTTTATACTTACAGACATGATTATGCCTTAAGGTGAAGGCAAAATATAGTCTTAGTATAACTTGAACATTAAACATTTTTTCCTCAAGAGCGCACTTACTTTAATACTGAACATAATGAGGAACAATAAGAAGGATTCAACTCTTAATATATTTTTGTACTGTTAATTTGATGATATTAATAGAAGGTTAACAGGTTACTTTTTCAATGTTCCCAAATTTAACCTATTAGACCTATCTCACTACAGTAAGATACTATTACTATGACAATATCATCCCTATGTTCTTATAAGTTTGTTTTTAAATAGACGAAGTAATTAGTGACCTATGCTAAAAATTTTAGAAAAAAAAGTATTCTATTTAACTGATTCATTTGAAATGTACAAATCGGAAACTTAATACGACCCAAAAGAGGGGATAAGACACTCCCTGTTCATAAACTAATTTATTTTAGATACCATATCTAATTAGAAGAGCTACCGGTAGCGTTATGCATTAATTACTTCTTTAATTACCCTTCAAAGATTTATTCTAATTAAGCACACCCTCATGAGATTGAAAGCATCTGATAAACCGAATTTATTGTTGATGTTACAAAAAGCCACTCCTGTCTTCTTTATTGGGTGTTAAATCGTTCGTTAAAATGGTATTGTTTCAGGGATTTTCATTATTGGTTACTATGGGTGCGTTCAATTTTATTGTTTCATCTATTTTCGATATTAAAACATAAGGCAAGGACCTTCAGATAATTAGGAACCAAAGAGACTAATACTTAGACGGACTTAGGCAGAATAACACTGAGATAAGGGGTCTGGAAGTGAGACAGTACCTTCGTGGTAAGATACCATGAAGGTACTTACTCCTGATAGAGCATGCCTAGAGGAGGACTAGAGACTACCCACCCTTCTACAACCTCTATCGCGGCATGTATTTATAATGAACCCTACTTGCACTATATTACATTAAATCACTTCATTCAGCATAGATAATTAAAGAATATATGCCATACATAATAATTGCAAGTTATAATAATTACGGAGTTCAATTTTGTAGAGCATTGTGTTTTTTTATCCATGCTGTCCTACATCCCTGAATATGTCTCCCACAGTGGATGCGAAGCGTTGGATTCTTCATCTACATTGACGCAGTCATCACCGGAAGACCCAAATCTTCATAATAATTTCAATATTATATATACATACATACATACAACACACACACACAAACACACACACATAAATATTTTTATATATATATATAATATATATATATATATATATATATATAACATAAATATACATATGGGCACGGCAGTGCCCCAGCCAAGTTTTGCTTTGAAAGGTGCGAGTTTCATTATTAGTTTTTTGTGTAATTATAATAATATACAAACTAATAATGTTGAACCAAATATATTTTAATGTAAAATTATAGTACGCTAATTAATAAATAATTTTCTTTCTCAGGGAAAGAACACTTAACATGGATATTTAAGTAAAAATACAATAATAATAGTAATAAGTATAAATAAATAAAATATAAGTAAAATTGCTGTGCGGTCTTATATCTGACTAGGAAACACAACGTGTAAAGTCTAGGTTTAAAAAGGGAGTAATCCGGGGGGAAAATGAGGTAAAATAGTATAAATAAATTAAGTAATTAGTTATATATAAAGTAAATTCTACTGTAAATAATAATAATTCTAATTGTTTTATTTAAGGAGGAAGTGCCTCCAACAGGATTATTTGGTAGGCACACCGGAATTAAAGACCGCGGGTGGATGGAGTGATTACCGCTAAGGGCCAAGTTGTCAAAGCGATTAATACGGGCAAAAACAATAATTCGCATTTTGCTTGTTACATTTCCTTGGTGTCTCTCGCACAATTGTATTGTGTCAACTATTCATGTTTTGCAAAACTCGGTAGTATCAAATGATATAAATAAATAATTTTATTAATAATGATATTATACTTCATATTGAAGTAGTTAACGAAATTTAAAAAAATCCCATTAAGAGATAAACTTTAAAAGAAGCCTCGAGCCGTGCCACAAGTTAGAAGAGATTAAACCATTATATTATGGTGTTATACATTTTTTGCCTACATTTGCCTGAGGGATAAATTTCAAGAAATTGTACTATGTAATTCCGACAAACCGCTCAACTTAAGGGGGGATAAATAAAGGAATTCCTTAATAGAATTGTACAGTGTTAGAATTCTTTTTTGGAGAGAAAAGAAGGTAGATTTTTCAGAGAAAAAATAATAATGAAGAGGTATAACTTTTAAAACGATATAATGACTTAATCGGATATGTGTTACGGGCTTTAAAGATAAGTATATATTAAGTTTATTGTAAGATGAATATAGAGTTAGAACTATCATCATTATTTTTCTGGACCCGGAATTATCAATATTCTCTTTGCAGGATTCTTTTAAACTTATTTCCCGGAGATATAATCACGACTCGAAGCATAACAACCGTCAGTTACCATACGCGGGACTAATAAATCCAAACTTTTCGTATTATAAGAACCGACTTTAACAAATGGTTCCACTCACGCCCGCGAGCCCTTAGCTAACAAAATATTATTTTCAATAATAGTATTTTTTTTCTTATTCCCATCTGGAACAAGTTTTCCAAAGTGTGTTATAACTAACATCACTCAAATAACTTCTCTATTAATCAAAATTATATTTTAATATAAAATAACCTTCTCATCTCCCCATATAAAAATCACTTTAAACATGAATAATAAAACCTGTTATTATATTATAAACTTGTCTTAAACTGATTTAACTTAATAATATTGTTACATTCAGCCTACACATCGAGAAAATAATAAATTAAGTAATTTTATAAAGATTTTTCTTCTTTTTAATAAAACCATTAATCTTTTTACAATATTACAAAACAATCGAATGAGACATAATATTTTATTCCTTATAATGAAGGCCTTTTTAACAACTCTGTTTTTAGTTTTGAATTTCAAAATATAAATAGTACGTGGTGATTTCGATTATATATTGGACTAATCAATCTAACCTTTACGACTTGGATTGAGAGGCATAAGATACTATTTATTCGTGTAATTTGTATATTGCGATACAATCCATAGTAAAACTACAATTGTAAACATTTAAGCGATATTTTTTAAGTAAAAAAAGCTTATGAGGTTGTTCAAATGATGAAATTAAGGGGGGGGGGTCGATTAAAAATGGCGAGGTGGAGCGTAGCGAATCCGATGAGATGAGGAATCGAATCCATGGTACGTCGTACTTGAATTTGTATTTTTCCTCATTTATACCGTAGGTATAATAGTAGGTTAAAAAAATTGTAAAAAATCGGAAAATAATCAAATTGACCTGAAATTTGGTTTAAGTATATACCATTACAAGTCACATGGACAAGTGTATCCATGACTTTTGTTGGATCATAGAAGTTAAGCAGCATCGAGTGTGGCCAGTGCCTGGATGGGTGACCGCTGGGAATGAAACTAATCTATGTATTATCTGAGGACGAGCGAAACGAGTACGAAGATGTTTTGCCAGTATAAATTTAATGACTTGTATACTCTAAGGACGAGCATAGCAAATCTGATGTATTGAGGGAAAGTTCCGAGGTACCCCGTACCCGATTTTTTTCTATTTTTTCTAACTAGTTTATTTTATAAAATGAATCGATCGACACCAATATTTACCAGCTGGCATGATCCATGAAGTAATTCGTAAATAATGTTTGCTAAGCATAACACGACAAATTAATTAAATGTTCAATTAAAATACCCTTCAATAAATATAATTTAAAAATTAAAATTACTTTAAATAAAACACTTGAATCAAACTTCATTATTACAAGAATTTCCTTTCAACGCAAATTAAGTTTCTTTGTATACTATTAATAATTATTTGAACAAATATTAACTCAAATATTAAATGAAATTGATAAGTATTAGCAAATAATGAGGGAAGAATATAAAAAATTAAAATTAGAGTTAATTGAAGTTTGTTCCAGTTTTATGATTAGAAGCAGTGGTGCTTTATTGATAACAGATCGTTCTAATACGTTTCAATAATTGGAGTCTTTTTATTAACAAGGCTCTTATCAATTATTGATAAGCAATCTAATATGTTTGAATCTGCTAGTTGCTTTTTACGTAAAGTTGATTTGGTTTGAGAAACAGATGATGACTATCTATGTCATACATTAGCTCAAATTCCAATAATGAAGTCCAATTGCGGTTGCAGATTATTGAACTTCGATCATACGTGTTACAAGAATTGTCCAATCCATTTTCGTTCTAACAAGGGTGTTAGTAACCGAGGAGGCTGATATTTTTTAATTCAAAATGAATTATTATTCAAATTTGTATCACTTCAACAAAACATCTGTTGTCAATAATTTCTAAACATAGAGATATACTCGTATAATAGATGGGGCATAGCCTACCACATTACATTGAGAGGCCTGAAACATCTTTTTGAGGCTCTGCGTGTAACCTAATTGATACCTCTTTTAAGAGTAAGTTTAGGTTATAATAAATCAATTTATTTCGTCTTCCTGGCACATTGTATGTGCTCTACTATATAAGTTATTGAAATTTTGTTCTGACTATTTGATTGGATTTAAAAATAAAGATGGTCGAGTTACTTTTTCGATGTTTCAAAACATAACCTATAGCCCCCCCCCCCTAAGAATAATATCTCTTATGTTTCTAAATAAAAATACGCAGGATATGGTTTTACTAATGTATTTAACTGGACAATTTAAATTTTTATTTGCTGTCAATTGACATGATTTTTTTTTAAAAAAATGTTAAAGATTATATTAAAAATTAAAAGTTTTTAGGTGGAAATGGTCTAAATATAAATAAAACTCAATTTACCAAGCTTTCAACTATATATTAAGTCTTTTTCAAGGTACATAATTATAAGATAATAACAATAAATAACTACATGTTATTTATTGTTATTTATTGTTATTATCTTATACATGTAGTTATTTATTGTTATTATCTTATAATTATGTACCTTGAAAAAGACTTAATATATAGTTGAAAGCTTGGTAAATTGAGTTTTATTTATATTTTAGACCATTTCCACCTAAAAACTTTAATTCTTAATACTGTGGTCTCTAACCTTTTAATAAAGATTATATTATAAATCCTTTAGTATAACCAAGGATCTTGAATAAAGGGGATGACGCATTAAAGAACATTTCTAACCCCATGGAAGTTGTATGAGATAGAGAAATAGGAGTAAACTTACCTTCCCCTTGCTTAGGTATAATGAAAAAAGGCGCCAAACGAAGGTTATGTAGCGAGGTTGTCGAGTTTGCTTCTCAACTTTTATCTGTGCTTCTCGTGATTGTTACGTTTGTGGTGTTTCTTAAGGGGATCCCGCAAAGAGTGGGGGTAAAAATCAATTAAACGGAAATATCTCTGGTTCTAAGCAAAATATCAAAATTCTAAGACGGTACTTCACTTCTAATTTTTATTCTGCACATTTTAAGGCTCATTTCAACCTTCTGGAGCAAACAACAGTGGCGCAATTTGAGAACTACTTTAATAATTGTAGTTCTCAAATTGCGCCACTGTTTTTTGCTCCAGAAGGTTGAAATGAGTCTTAAAATGTGCAGAATAAAAATTAGAAGTGAAGTACCGTCTTAGAATTTTGATATTTTGCCGAGAACCGGAGATATTTCCGTTTAATTGATTTTTACCCCCACTCTTTGCGGGATCGCCTTAAGTCATTTGTGCTTATTTAATATTGGACTATACTTAGGCACTTAAATGAGTGATAATTTAAGCGTGTTTATAACCTTCTCAAGCAATAAACAATGGGAAACCATTAAGACGTAAGTTTGCTTCTAAAATTTAAGACCTGCGCTGTTATAAGAATTGTAAGCCTGCGCAGTTTGTACCAAGAATGTGCAGTTGGTTTTTGACGTGTGTTTTGTGTTGAATTCTCTCTATTTTTTTTTTGGTTTTCGATGGGGTCACTTTTTGTATGGCAAATCGACTTAGTGCGTCATCCCCTTTATTCAAAATCCTTGTTAATGCGGTTTCCTCATTTGAAAGGTTTCGATTTCGTATAATTTTGAAAACTTTAATTTTATAAGCAATGTATTTTCGTTAGATTAGAATGCTCAGAAATTTTATTATATCAAAATTATTCGGTAAACTCAATAGGAAAAGAGGTACAGTGACATAAAAATAATACAATTAAATAAGAACTCATAAAAACCGTACAACCTTCAGACCGATTTAACTTTTTTCTCAAATTGTTGGTCTTGACTTGGTCAATATTAGAAAATTATTGGCATATACAAATAATTTGTTTCTTAGGAAGCTGGGAGTAGTAAGTCATTTTATAAAGATGAATATTTATTAAAAAATTTAAGACTATTGTATTTTTGATATTTCAAACCTTTTTTTAAACCATAAACTAAACTAGTTTTTTAACTAGAGATCAATTAATGAGGCTAAAATGTAAAAGAACTCCTCATATAAGTGTGTAAGCATTTATTACAGACTTAAATGACCACCATTACAGACCATGATTGACCACGTACAAATTAGCCAAAATAAAGAAAAATCAAAACCACGGAAAGTTAATAACTAACAAACGTCGGCCTGTGTATTTGTTTGATTTATTTATAATTTACGGCGTGAGCCAATATAATAAAATCAAGAAACAAAAATTAAGATAAAAAAATAAGTGACAGTATAAATTAATATATTATATCAAAATAGAAAAATTGACAAGACTATAAAATAAAAATAAAATGTTGCATTCATAGAGGAGAAAAGTAAATGGGGAAAAAATTATAACATCAAAGTAATAGTGATAAATGTGCAATTATGATGATGAGAAAGATAACAAAAATATGGTAAAAGAAATAATACACACAAATAATAATCGTTAAATAAAAGAGCAATATAAAAAAATAATATATAATATAAAATAAAAGAAATAAAAAATAATATAAAATAAAAAAAACATAACATTCTTGAAAAAAAAAAAAAACGACCGAAAATCCTAACGGATTATACTACGGACCATCAAAAAAAAGGTATAGAAAATAAAAATAAGTTAAAAGTATAATATAGCATAGGCAAACAAAACAATTAAAAAGTATACTCTATTAAACTAAGAAAAGATGAGAAGTAACAAAAGATTTGAATCAAGAAATAGAAACGGTAAATTTTTTAGTCAGGAATAGAATTTGCTAGACACATTATTCGAGATGGTTGTTTTTAAAGTTTGTTTTCCCTTATCAAGTTTTCTAGACTAGACGATCCTTTAATAAACCACTTAGACTGTTGTATCCCTATTCGCGATTCAAAGAGATAGTTGTAAGGTTGGCAATACCAATGGCGGGAAAACGAAAGGGTGATCAAATTTTTTTTTATCATGATTAGCATGGGAGCCGTTGAAAATTCTTCTTTATTCCTTTATTGTTCGTTAATTTGTGATAAATGAGGTAAAAACTAATAGAACGACCATCGGTGCTAAAAAATGGCCAATATTTCATAGATAAGTACTTCGATTATTCCAGGATTTCAAATATAGAATCAGGCTCTTATCACTACAGACTTGGATTTGTCCGATTTAACCGAGAAATAATAAAACCTAAACGGATAATTTAAACAAACATTTACAAAAACATGAATTTATTGAGTTATTTATTATTTTAGAGTGTAAATAAAATTGATTGATAAATTAAAACACCATTACGGTGAAAATCGGCTTGTTATCAGTTAATTTAAATACCTGTAACAACTAACTTAAACAATTTAATGCAATTAAAAGGTAATTTTGTGTGTTTGTGTAAACTAAAATTATTTAGAAGTAACATTAATTAACAATATTAAAATAAAACACTATATTTTCATTTGCACCATCTTATCACTTAATTTAAATACTCGTGACAACCCATTAAAACCCTATTTTTCAACGAAATAGTGATTCGACTGAGTTCATACGCCCTAAAATTAATTAAATTAAAGCACTTTGATAAAATTTAAAGAAATAATCGTCACAAATAAAAAAAACCAAAAAACCCCATAAGGACTTTAACAACGATCACCCTTTCGTTATCAATTTCTTATCAGCGACGGTGGCGCTGCTACGGACTTTGAATCGCGAATCTCTATGGATTTTAACCACCGACTTCTGTGATAAGTCTTCTTAAAGCGCACTCTAACCAACACTGCATGTGACGCCATTTACAGGCTCTGGGTGAAAGGAATTGAGCTGGCCCAAGCCTAATGCTCATTCCCCAGAACACCACAGCTTCTAGGACCCACACTAGTTGGACCTTATTCGTCTACCCTAGAGTGTTGAACGTATCAATAATATACGTACTCCTGGCCAAGCTTAGACGAAAGCTATGCAGAAAAAGCTTTGATGGTAGCTTGACTGTTAAAACGAAAAAATCGAATCTATTAAAATAGACATCGCTTTGGGACCCATTTTATTCAATTTAGCACCGTAAAATAAGAAACTTTATTTAATTATTATGTTAAATAGTGAAAAATAATTTACTTGATTGACTGAAAATGGGTTGGCTTTTAGTAGTTGCATTTTAACAATTTATGATGTATTTTTAATTACAATAGTACTTTGAATACAGCTAAATTTAATCAAATATAAATAAACAAGGAAGCATGCATTTTTTCCTAAAAGGTTTTACCTGGAATCTCCCCTCAGCTCTTGGTTAAAAAAATAAGGAAATAACAAAAAGAAAAACTGAATAAATTATTCTTAACTTACATTTTCCAACCTCAAAAAGAACAAAAAAATGAAAAAAGTTTTTCGATTCACCCTTTTTACCTTGTACTTTTTTATCCAAAAAGTTTAAAAGAAAAACTTTGTGACGTTTCATGTAGAATCCATTTATAAAAAGAAAAAGTTGACCCTTTTGTTAATAGAATTGCCTATTATAGCTGAGTTCAACAAAAAAAGTAAATAAAATAGTTTAACCTAATATTATAATACCAATTTTTCTATTTTATTTATTTCATATAGTTTCCTATGACATTTAGAACTTTTATATTTTCCAATAGATATTACTTTTATTGACTATTATTATACTATTCAAATAGAATTTAAAGAAAAAAATCTGATCATGATAGTTTTAGAGTGATTTGTTTATTTTCAGATGATATTAAAGTGAAGAATAATAGTTTTTCTATATTAGATGTTATTTTTTATAATATAATATATAATATATATATATATATATATATATATATATATATATATATATATATATGTGTGTGTGTGTGTGTGTGTGTGTGTGTTTTAATATTTTAGTATTAATATTCTTTTCACTACCACCATCTAACTTATATAAAAAATAGGTACGAGGTAAACATTTTGGAAATTTTCTTATCCACCACTTCCGACTCGCTTCGCTCGTCTTCAAAATATGAATACTGATTATTTATATTACAGTATTAACAGCGGTCACCTATCCAAGTATTGTCCTTGCTCGATGGTGCTAAGCACTTGTGATACTATAAAATTAGACTGACGCTGATATACTATAAAATTAGACTGACGCTGATACTATAAAATTAGACTGCCGCTGATACTATAACATTAGACTGACGCTGATACTATAAAATTCGACTCATGCTGATATTATAAAATTAGACTGACGCTGATACTAAGTTGAAACTTGTTATATTTGACACAATGTTGCGAGATTATTCCATTATGTCGAATGATGGAACAGTTCCCAGATGAAGCATTTTTTGTGCTCTCGCACAATTATATTCAATATTTATGTTTTGAAAAACTCGCTAGTATCAAATGCATGCGCGGGTCCACGGGGGGCGATACCCCCCCCCCCCCTCCTAAGATCTTGCAGGAAGGAAAACAGAGAAAAAGAAATGGAAGAAAAAAAAGGAGAAGAAAGGGGAAGAAGAGAAAGTAGAAAGAGAAAAAGGATAATAAGTCGCCCACTAGGATAATAAATCACTGCTTTGGATAAATAATCGCCTCTTAAATAAAAAAATCGCCTCCTAAGACAATAAGTCGCCCCTAGAATAAAATTCGCCCCCTAGGATGATAAATCGCTTCCTTATTGGAAAAATAATCGCCCCTTGAATAAAAAAAAGCCCGTTATAAATAATAAGTCGCCCCCTTGGATAAAAAAAATTGCCCCTAGGATTATAAGTCGCCCCCTAGGATAATAAATCGCTCCCTATGATCATGAGTCGCACCCTCGGATAATAAATCACTCCCTTGGATAAAAAATCGCCCTCTTGTATAAAAATCGTACCTAGGATAAAAAATCGCCCCTAGGGTAATAAAATGTCCCTCTTATCCTCTTTAATAAAAGGAAAAAAACGGGTACGGGGTACCTCGGAACTTTTCCTCACCGTCACATCGGATTCGCTACGCTCATCCTAACTACTTCAGACTCGCTTCGCTCGTCCTCAGAAGAAAATAATCATCACGTGTATATTATTTAAAAAATACAGACAAAATGAGTTACGAGCAGTGCTTGACAATTGAGTAACTACTTAGGTTCTAAAAACTATAAAATTATCATTCCAACCAGGATTGTTGTTAAGCACGGAAACACGCATTCAAAAGGAAATTCGCCCGACATGCGGATCACCGCGCCAGAATTATTATATGTATTATTGTAATTATTTTACATTTATTTAATCAGTAAAGAGTATTTGGTAAGACTGATTAAGTTCTTAATAATAAATACAATTGTAGCTGAATCAACTTTGATTATGTATTATTTTTTAGTAAAAAGTTAACAATTAACCAGAGATACATTGTCTTCAAAAATACATATAAAAATACTTTTCCCAATTTAAATCAATCTCAGTTCAAAGGTTTTGATCTTTGGTTAAAACAATAAAAATGATTTTACTGTTAAGAATTAGGCATAATTTAAATGCAGCATACAGTTAGATACTTTACTTAATGTTAAAAATGCCTGGGGGTTAAATGTTAGACTAAACCTGAATGACACGGGTGTATTGAAAATTAGCCCAAAGCTCTGGAATATAAAAGTTATTTTCTTTTGTTATAGGAATGTGTAATTTTAGAATCTGCTACTATCATCACTATGAAAAGCTAGCAGTAGTTGTAGACTGATAAGAAAATATTTAAGAAAAGAAAAATGTAACGTAAGTTGTTTTACATATAATATTAAGATTACCTTCCAATGGAAGCAAAAGTGCAATATACATTTTGTAGTGGGAGAAACATACATCACTAGCGCATACCCAAATTTAACAGTTAATACAAAAGGACCCAGTATGGCTTCACAACGAACCAAACAATTTTTGTACTAATTTAATTTGCATTATTTTGTTAAATTAATGTAATTTGCTATCTCAAAATATCAAGTTTTAGGATTAAATGAAAACAAAAATAACATGAATATAATCATTTAAAAACATTTTGATTAAAAATAAGTCTTTAGATTCTGGTAGGAAATATATATTAATAAATAATTAAATAAATAAATGCTTGTTTTAAAATCATTCGGTCCAATAGGATATTCACCCTTTGGGAACAACCTCAGGTAGGTTGCATCCACTATCCTCTACAGTGTATCGTCAAGTATAAAAATCCCCAAGGTCATATGCATTTTGGGGATCGACCAATCAGAGAAGCCGCTGCCAACCCCTCTCTTGAAAGAGAAAAAAAATCCCTACTCCCATAACCCCTGTAGGGAATAACCTCCTTCCGGCATTCGTTCACTTCGTTTGTGGTTCTTCTTGTGTTTATTATTTCCCTTCACAATTCATTTTTTTCCACATTTGCATAATTCCGTAATAATAAAACTACACCAAAGAATTGCAGAAACATCGCCAAGAAAACATATTGATTTACAAAGTTTTTTCCCCGCTGCCTTTTTGTAGGGATTTTTTTTTTTTAGAATCGGTGGTGCCTAAAACTGAGCTGTCAATATTTTTAAGGTCGTCGATACACTGTAAGAATCAATTCAAGTTGGCAAAATCTTTTTAAAACAAATACAATTCATATAATCTAGAGTATGGTCAGGGCTGTGAATACTGGACCTCTGGTGCCGAAATCAAGGGCCTATATGAACACCTAGGAAATCGAGGGTCTATATTATCACCAAGGAAATCGAGGGTCTACATGATCACTAGGAAATCGAGGGTCTATATTATCACCTAGGAACTATATTATCACCTAGGAAATCGAGGGTCTATATTATCACCTAGGAAATCAAGGGCCTATATGATCACCTGGAAATCGAGGGTCTATATTATCACCTAGGAAATTGAGTGCCTATGCCTATCAGATTAGGAAATAAATACTTACATTTTAAAAATTAATAGCAGATAAAAACTTCATAGAAAAAAACTTGCAGATAAAAACTTATTATAAAAAAGTTCATCCTACCTGCTTTGGTCTCAAAATTTACATTCCCCAAATTTATACTGCAACATGTTTTCGGACTCGCTTCGCTCGTCCTCAGATGTTAAATGCAATTATTTCATTCTCAGCGGCCTCCCAATGCTTACAGCATGTTCAATGGTGCTTAATTTTTATGATCCAACAAAAATCATGGATATCAAGTCGTATTGAAACGAAACTGTGTGTACTTATTTATTAAGTAATGGTATACACTTGTACCAAATTTCAACTCAATTGGACCATTTTCTAATTTTTAAAAAACGTGTACAAGTCATTCGATAAAAATTGAATTAACGCTGACAATGAGACGAAACTTGGCACATATGCTAGTCTTATACATAGCTAAACAAAATGTATAAGTATTCTAAACAAAATGTATAAGTATTTTGTTTAGCAAACAGAATACTTTTCCTATATACCTACGGTGTAAATGAGGAAAAGTGAAAAGTTAAAATTATAAGTAAATCCACAAAATATACATTTTAAAATACTCTAATGTCAATAACATTCTTTAGTGTTATGTCAGATAAGAACCAAATATTGAGATTATCATGCCCGCAAATCAAAAATGATGGGACTCAAATTGATTCTATAGTGGTTTACCTGTTTAGCATACAAAAAATTGGTCCTTTGATGAACAAGGAAGTACTTATAAAATAAAAATGCTGTTTACAACAATCAGTCGTTTATTATTTTAAACATGGCACACTTTAACTCTACTTTATTTATACCGTGAGTGAATAGAAAAATTATTGTGTTGGCACTGAAAATCCAAAAGCAGGATTTTTTTAAAAGAAAAATCCTTTATTAACAAACTAAAATATAAAAAAATGTACAACCAATAAAGACATATATGGCAATAAAAATAATAATATGCTCTGAGATTGATAGAAATATTCTCCCCACAAAAGAGCCACTGAAGCTCTGCGCTGTGGGGAGGAGTGTTTAGACCACAAACATTATTGTCTATTAAAAGAAAAATATAATAAAATGTTTACATTTTTACAATTTCGCTCTGTCAATTTAATTTTTTTAGATTTAATAATTATAAAAAGTAGACTATATACAGTATCACTATTATTTTATGATGTCAAAGAGATAATAATATTTACCTTACTATTTTGTATTTAATTACAATTTTTTTTTATTTTGATGTAATAATTTTAATTTATTTTAATAATTTTTTTATTTAAACTATTTAAATTATTTATAACTATTTTATTTATTTACTTTTTTATTTAAACTATTTATTTAACTATTTTATTTTAATAATTTTTTATAAACATACTTTTTATAGATTTAGTAAATATATTAGGAGTCACCCGTGGTGTAGTGGTTAAGGTACACAGCCAATACACAGAATGAATGGACTTTAAACTCCCATGTGTATGGAAGTTTGGTTTAACAGTGAGGGCACGTGTTGTTCCTACTTTTACTAGACTATAAGAGTCAGTGAAAATATGTATGATTGCTTGAAAAAAGCATGAGAGGAACCATAGAAATTCACGGCTTTTCTGTCTAGATTAGATGAAATACCTACACTTGAAATTAAAAGGAGTAGAACACTATCTTAGGGAGCTGGCAAAAAGGGCCCAACAACGTGGCCTGCTTGCCTGGTAGTTACTACCACTCCCCCCATATTACTACTACCAAATTACTATAGTAAATATACTTATTGATTTAGAGTTTCTAATATTTATGCTATGTCAGAATCTATTAGCATATCATTCAATTGGGTAAAAGCACATAGCGGTATACCAGGAAACGAAGAAGCTGATTCTTTAGCCATAGCCGCTAGTGAGGATGAAACTTTGCCTATTATATACGCCTCTTATCCAAAATCTGTTTTGAAATTTGTATCTAAGCAAAAACAAGTAATGAAATGGGTACTTTTCCAGATTAGGTGTCCCCTATTTTAAAGGCCAAAAAAATAAAAATGCGACCAATGGGAACTAGGGGGTTAATAGGAGGGGAAAATACTCTACAAAATGGATGAATATAACTGTTCCATAAGTCACCATTTAGAGGTTAAATATATTTATGTATAAAAACAAGGGAATATACATTTTAGTTATTTAATACAAACAAGTTCAGTCCATTTCACCAGCTTCCAGCTCTTCATTCCGTAGGGATGAATAGGATGAATGTAATAGGAGATCCTCTTGGAAATTGACGCTAAAGTTTTGAATGACGTGGATCAGCGGGTAGCATCTCCTAGCTACTGGTTTGATGAAATCTCTGTTCATTAACCTGAAAAGTCAAAAACAAAAATTTATAATAAAATAATATTATAAATTGTAATATCTTTTAAGATGAAAATGTATTATAATTATTATAATACATTCTAATTATTTGAATATATTTAGTTTATTATGATATATTCAAGATGCAGGAAAAACGCGAAGTTCCATAAAAAGCATTTATCTTAGTACTAAACAATTTTTAACAAATGTCAAAAAAACAGTGATACAAATATTTATAAATAGGCAAACTAAATTATAATCCATATATTTCCAGATTTAATAGATTAGGAAAACTACTAAAATAAACTAATTATATTTAGTATATAATTAATAAAAGGGAAGGAAACACTTACCTTGTAACCATAGATTGAAGTTCCCGTCTGATTTATTGAGAGTATTCAAAAAGTGCGGTTCCTTTTAACTGATTCATTTTAATAAATCTATTTCAATAAATAAGAAAAAAAAGAAAAACTTTGGAAAATATTAATGAAAAGTGAAGTGACATGTAAAATAGAAATGTCAAAAAGCTGTATTGACATATTTATGTATTAATCTAAATAAAGAACTTTCATAAAGTCATTGTAACGCTTAAAATTAGAGTACATGAAAGAGAAAGAAATAAAATGATCGAGAACGGGATACCTCAGAGCTTTTTGTCTCTGTAATTATTTCCCTATGCTTAAGTTCACACATATTGACACTCAATTCGCTCTCTTTTTAATCTTTATGAAAAAACTGCAACAGTCCCAAAGGTTCATGTAGTGGAAATTTTTGATATGACAAAACCCATGGATACACTTTCCGTGTTAAAACAAATATCTATATTAGTTTATTAGAGAACAATTAAACTGAAGAAGAATCCCCATAACCTTTTTTCCAGACTAGATGACACCTTTTAATCTATTATAACATTGAGGGGAGCCTAAACTGGAAAAGGATCCCTATAGCCTTTTCCAGATTAGATGACACCTTTCAATATATTATAAATTGAGGGGACACCTAAACTGGAAAAGGATCCCTATAGCCTCATTTCCAGATTAGATGACACCTTTCAATATATTATAAAATTGAGGGGACACCTAAACTGCAAAAGGATCCCTATAGCCTCATTTCCAGATTAGATGACACCTTTCAATATATTATAAAATTGAGGGGACACCTAAACTGGAAAAGGATCCCTATAGCCTCATTTCCAGATTAGATGACACCTATCAATCTATTATAACATTGAGGGACACCTAAACTGGAAAAGGATCCCTATAGCCTCTTTTCCAGATTAGATGAACCTTTCAATCTATTATACATTGAGGGACACCTAAACTGCAAAAGGATCCCTATAGCCTCTTTTCCAGATTAGATGACACCTTTCAATCTATTATAACATTGAGGGGACACCTAAACTGGAAAAGGATCCCTATAGCCTCTTTTCCAGATTAGATGACACCTTTCAATCTATTATAACATTGAGGGGACACCTAAACTGGAAAAGGATCCCTATAGCCTCTTTTCCAGATTAGATGACACGATTCTATCTATTATAACATTGAGGGGACACCTAAACTGGAAAAGGATCCCTATAGCCTCTTTTCCAGATTAAGTGACACCTTTTAAGCTATTGAAACATTGTGGGGTCGCTTAGACTGGAAAATGATTTTTTGAAGGTTAATATATCCATTTTTCAGTGTATTACCCCCCACCCAAAACCCCTGGTTCCCATCAGTCCCGAAAGATTGCAAATGAAAGGAACATTTATCCTTTTCCCAGTGTATTATCCCCCGCCCATAAACCCCCTGGTTCCCATCTGCCCCGTATGATTGCAAATTAATGGAAAATATATCCATTTTATAATTAATTAATGTTCAAAAAGTAAATAAACACAAGTGACACCTAAACTATCTATTTACCATATGACACCAAAGCTAGTTTAGATGACCCCTAAGGGGACACCTAATCTGGAAGAGTGCCATGAAATGGAATACAGAATGGCAAAATTGTTCAAACGGTAAAGTCACCAAACAGTTTTTCCCCACTATCAGTGAAAGAATAAAATTTGGCCAATGGAACCACTCTTTTAAATTAACAATGATTTTATCTGGACATGGAAAATTGAATAGTTATCTTAACCGATTCAAATTGTCAGATACCAGTAGCTGCAAATGTAACATTCAGATAGAACAAACAGTAGAACATTAAATAAATGACTGTCCTTTACTCGACAGAGAAAGGTTACCTCTTCTGAAACACATTATGTCTTTGGGATTCAATTGGCCCCTACCATGTAAACAATTATTACATAAAGACATCCAGGAAAAATTCCTAAAATTCATTGAAGAAATAAATTTTGATGATTTACTTTAACTTATTTAAATTCACCAACCATCACATCATTCAAAGAAGATATCACGACTTTTACTTAAAAAAAAAAAAATAAATAAATCGGACTTAAATAAAAACAAAATTTGAAGTATTTACTACTGAAATAACGGGAAAATCAGTATGTTGGAATTAACATTTTCGAACTTCATTTTAACAAGATTAAAAGTTTCAAGATAAAAAGAAATAATAAATTACAAGAAATACAGAGATTAAGAAAAAAAAAAGTGCTTAAAATGCATGTAGTACATATGTGGAACATGCTAAAATATACGGCCCATCAGTAGGGATACTACTGAGGGGAAACAGAAAAAAAAAATATTAAGAGCTAACTGATAGTAGTTACTAGCAGCTACGTAGAGCCAATGTTTTCTCTACTCTCAATTTCAACTGAATTATTCATTTAACAAGGAATATGAGACAATGAAGACAGCAGTTCAAGTTTTATTAGATTAATTTATTTCATATCAGAGCTTTCGGAGATATGAAATAAATTAATCTACTAAAATTCGGACTGCCATCTTCATTATCTTATATTCCTTATTAAATGTCTCACAGTCCATTAGACTTAATTCTTAAATATCCATTTAATGTTTTTAAGACCTTCTGAATAACTCCTAATGTGTTTATGCTAGAGAGTAGAAATTTGGTACAAAAATCAATTTTTAGGTCTGGTTGTGCTTTCCAAAAATATTTTATTATGGCATCATTAATTACACAACTATTATATCTTATTATTATTATCTATTATATCTTATCATTAATATACAGCTAGTATATCTACAGATTTTGTCGGATCACAAGTGTTAAGAAGCATTCAGCGAGGTCAGTATCTGGAAGAGTGACTACTGGGAATAAAACCAATGTTTTAACGTCTGTGTACACGTGAAGAGAGTCCGAAGACGTATTCCAATATAAATTATACGATTTCAATAGTATGTGGACAAGCGAAGAGATTCTGACGTGAAAGCTGGCGAGGAAAGCTGCTAGACCCTGTACCTTAAAATGATGTAATTATATCAGTCCTTCACATTTTGGTACCTCATAGTACCAAAATGAAGGGCATAATTTTTCGTGTTGTTTTTTCATAAAATAACCATTACTTAATTAAAAAATATGAATAAATAAGAAAATAAATTATATGAAGGATTTGAGAAAATCATTTACATTTTATAGCATTACTTTTTAATTTCTATGTTCCTCATATTGTTTTTGAAAGAATGAAATCTTAAATATTATTTTCCATTGATAAAAGTTAGTTTATATGAACCCTATTGTAAATGAGAGCTTTAGAAAAAATGTTTCTGGCTTTCCCCAGCTCCGCTCAAGTCATTCGAGAAAAATTGAACTAATGATAATAATAAATGAAATTTGGCACATTTGTTGATCTTATTATAATACACAGCATAGGCTTCTGCAGTTAATGTCATGATGGAAATTAATGTCTTCCGGTGGTGACCACATCAATGTAGATAATAAATCTAACATTTCACTCCACTAAGAGAAGCATCTTCAGAGATGTAGGACATCATAAATGATGTCCTACATCATGTATAATCAATCAATGAACACTTATTGTTAAAACAGTAAGTATATCAAATTTCAAGTTATCCAAAAATTGCCCACATTTTGTGAATTTTGAAGTTTTTTGCTGACTAAAAACTATTATTGACATCATAGAAAAATTATTGTCCAGATGGCACAACAAACCTAAAAACAACAACTTCAGCAAAAAAACACTGGGAGCTATGATGATAACAGACACACACACACATAAAAATAGACAAATTGATAAAAACACTAATGAGATCTTAAAAAATGCCAGGCAAGAAAAAGTTTCGAGGTACCCCATACCTGATATTTTAGTTGCTAGTTAGCCTTTAGCAAAGTATACATTTTTTCTTCGTAACAAGTATGATCACTGACCATTGCATTACTTAATGGGTTGTTGTGGAAACTCTAGCAATTGGATATCTGTAGCTATAACAGAATGCATGCCCATGCCAGTAAATAATGTGTTTTCTAATTTTGCTCTTTAAAATAGAACCATGATTACAATAAAAACAATTGAAAGGTTTATTTTTGTTATGTATGGCAGCTATGTGTAACTTAAGGTTATTCTTATCCGCGGATCTATAACTGCAAATTGAACAGGCGTGAGGTTTTTTAATAGTGTGTTTAAATGCAACGTGACGTTTGAGGTGATACTTATCAACAGTTCTATAATCACAAATTAAACAGTAAAATTGTTTGTTATCAGTGTGTTTCCAAGATAAGTGACTCTCTAAATTTCTTCTGTCCGAAGCTTTAAAATCACAAAATGTGCAACTGAATCGTCTAATTTTTAAATGAATTTGACTTATATGCTGTCTTATATAATTTTTATTGGATGCGGAATAATTACAGTGAAAACATTTATATATTTTATCTTTAATATGACAAGAAGCAACATGATTATTTAAACTAGATGGAGAAACAGCTTTGAACTTACAAAACTTACACTTAAATGGTCTTACATTACTATGTTTTAACCTTATGTGTACCTTTAAATGAGTACAATGCCCTGTGATAAAATTACAATCATGACATCGATAAAAATCCATGTCATGTTTCTCAATAAAATGTTGAAAAATATCATCGTTTATATCAGGGTTAAAATTACATTTGGGACAAAAATTGAATTCGTTTTTATGATGTTTTAAAATGTGGATCCTCAAATCTTTTTTGTCACTGCTATAATAACTACAGTACATACAGCTGTGATTTTTATAATAATCACAATTGTGTAAGAGTAATGTTCTTTTCTGGCTAAATGATACACCACAGCTGTCACAATTAAATTGATTTGTATCTTTAAATTTTCTAGGGTCTTTCCTACTTTTCTTAACCAGTAATCCTTTGTTAGCATTTTCTGCTTTTACCCAATCACAATTTATTTGCTGTCTTTTATAACTTTTGTTAATTTTCTTAGCTGCTATTCTTTTATAATTATTATGAGTATTAAAACAAGCATTATTTTTACTTAAATCAATAAAGCATTGGTTTAGAGTTACACATTTATCTTCTAAAATATAATTTTCATTCTTTGTTATTTGTGTTATTAAATATGTTTCTAAATTATCACAATCAATATTTGGTTTGGTTTCTCCTTTGGCTGTTGTAGATTTTCTTTTTATTAGGTTTGTTTTTACTTCAGCACATGCTTTTCTATTGACTAGTTGTTCTTTTCTGTCGAGTGAGACAATTTTTTTCATTCGCACTGTAAACATAAAAATAAAAAAAGTATTTTAGAAATTCAAAATAATACAAGAAAATATATTAAATATTGGACCCTACGCAGATTTTATTTATCAATAATAATATTTTTTATCCTACTTGGTATAATTATTTGAGACTTGTTCCTGGTGTTATATTTATGAGTGTTTCTCATAGAGTGCATATTAAACAAGAAAAATGAAACCCACAAAGAAAATAAATGTCATAAAGATATTAATTAACTTAAAAAAATGATTTAAACATAAATACTTTTTAACCAAAATATTATTTAAACGTAGGATTTGAAATAATTTTTGAATGTTGTCAAATTAATTTTCAAATGGAGTCCATATTGTTGGATTTCATTTCGATATATAATTATTGTTTGTAACTCTATCATTAGCTCTTTCCTCATTGGAAAAAGTTACAATTTCAGAGAATTTCCAAAGAAAAAATGAGCCTATGAGGTTGTTTTACAAAGTAAGAGGTCATTATTTACATCATAATCAGCTACTTTTGCTATGCAATCTTTTGGATATAAATATCCCAAGACCGGTTTTAGCTAAACACCATCATCAGCAAATGAGGCAACACTTAGTACCCAAAATACAGAATCATCCAGATCATTGAGAGTCCAGATCATGGAGACTGGTAGTTATTCACTGATACAGCTTATTAGTACGAGTTCGAGTGTTGCTCCGCTTGCTGATGATAATGCTAATCCAAAGGCAGTCCAGGGATATTCATATTCAACAGGAAGTATCAATGGTAGATGATTCTTCAACTTACATTTACCATTGTTTTCAAGATTAGATTGATACAAAGAGTCTGCCATTTGGTCTTCTAGATAATCCTCCAGATCCATCTCTAAACAGCAAACACATTAAAGTAAGAACACATTAGACCAATTAAATTAATTATGCCTACTGGATTGAGAGGTTTTTAGAATTAAGCCCTAATGGTAAATCTGGCATGTAAAAAAAGTTAGTCACATGTGCCAGGCGCCTGAGAAGACCTAGAGACCAGTTAAGCCAGCCATGAATCAATTTTATACAGTCATTTTATTTATTTATATTTATATATAAAATTTATTTATTTTTTTTTTAGTTTGTATTTTTATTTAATACATTTATCTTTTTAATATACTTTATATATATATATATATATATATATATATATATATAATTATATATATATATATATGTATATATATATATATATATATATATATATATATATATATATATATATATATATATATATATATATATATATATATATATATATATATATATATATATATATATACATATATATATATATATAATATTTATTTATATTTATATATTTTTTCTTTTTCATTAAAATGACTTTACATCTAATTATACTAAATCTATCAACACCCTTTAGAGTGCAATCACTGGATTGTTTCTCTTACCAGCCTCTCAAGTCAACGAAACTATGCTAACCCTAATACTTGTGATAATAATTGTTGATGTATTACTCAAAATAAAGTGTCAAAAAAATCACATGTGCAAGTAAGGATAAGATAAAAGAAAAACATTCTGTACACTGGTTATAACTATAGTTGTATAAATACCTAAAAAACAACATATATTGCACTAGATTAACAATTCCCACAGGGGTTTGTTAATCTACAGGGAATTATGGAGAAAAGTTTGGATTTGATTATCGCAAGCTACTAAAAATCAGCTTTGCGGAGGACCACAGCAACTCATGAAATAACCCTAGTACCTTTCTAAAAAAAAGCCAGCTGTGTTTTAAATTTATGCACACAATAACAACTATTGGTTATGACAGATTCATTTATTGTAACAATAAAATTATTTCTCTTTGTTTCATTTGTTTTTGACCTAATAGAAATGGTTTGTTGCTGTCATGTTCTGCATTGTAAAAATACAGAAACTAATACTAAATATACAATAGAGTCCTGGGAGTGAGTCCTTTCTCCCTATATGGTACTAACGGTGTTTATATTATCTCTTACTTAGTTACAAAATTTACTATCGCACTATAAACTTTTTTAAATTATAGTGTAACTCATGGCTAAAATCAGTTGACAGCATGGGAAAATAATGCCCGGGAGCTAATGAAATTATTTCTGGATGTTATACCACACCCACAATTTCAAAAAGGACCAACCTCATTGGTTCCTCGGCATTATTTTCCCACACTGTCAACTAATTTTAGCCATGTCAAACTATAAGAATGGAAAACTATGGTTTCAACTATTACAATATAAATTAAAAAAAAGTTAATACTGTGATAGAAAATGTAGTAACTAAGTAAGAGATAACATGAATACCATCCATTAGTACCTGAAAGAGAAAAAGGATCCACACCCAGGATTTTACATATGTTTCATAAACTTCCACACAACACTACTAATGGTAGGCTAACATTCCATCATTAGTTGTTTAGACGGAATTTTGGGGCGTAGACTCACCATGATGTTTACAAAAAACACTAGAATTAAAAACAATAGATATATTGTCTGTAAAGAGCTCCGATGATGACATAAAGTCAAAACCTGTCAGTTATAATTTTTTTTATACTATTGTGGTTGACAATTATCTATTGTCAAACTTTTGATTCCAGTGTGTTTTTTAACATCATGGTTTACATTCCATTCAATTAATTTAATTGATTTAATCAGAAAATCACTTGTGTGCTGCATCTTGATGTTGTAATTTAAATACATTTTGTAAATTGACTGTTTCAGGCCGTATTAAATGCCAAAATCTATCATCTAGCACGTGAATAATTAAGCCACAATTCTTCATTATTACCTGAATAAATTAATTTAATGAAATATAAACTTACTTTCCGTCAGAAGAGTTCTGTGGAAGTGAAAAGATGACGAAGGCTACACAAAGTGCTTTTCCTAGCTAGAAGTATGACTATACTAAGTATGAAAAGATCATTTCAAACTGAATGTGGGCAAAGAATAGGAAATTAAGCCACCATGCCCACTTAGTTGAAAGGTAAGTGGGCCGACTGGAATCCAAATTTTTCCACCATTGAGTCGACAGTCTTATTGTTTAAGTACTTATCTATAGTCTCTGGTCCAGGATGTGTACAATAAGATCAGTGTGTTCATCACGCGACACTTCATGTTATAACTGAAAAAAGATATTACCCAAAAAACTTATTAGTAAAGAAGGCAAAATAATTGTAGGATATAGTAGTTGGGACAGAAGTGAGACAACCACTTGTTCTACTAGGACAATGGTAGACACATTATAAGCTTTTTACCAGCTCCCAAAGGATGCTCAATACTGCTATCATATTTGTGTGTCAGATCTAGCACCTACACCTTCTTAATGGTCACTTTTTTAGAGATTTACCTAATCACAGGGTTCAGTTCTGCTAGGAGAGTTGTGACTACATCTGTTTCTAGGCTTTCCCTTGATGCCTATTGACAGTCATCACAGAGGCTCTACTGGAATCCATGCTCACCATAAGTGCACTTGGTTCCTCATAGCGTGGGGATCTCTGAGGATAGTTGCGTACACAGAATGACTATTTAGGTTATCTAGAGCAATATAAATAACAGAGAGATAATAACAACAGCTCTACTCTAAATAATAGTATAAAATTTAATAGAGACTTCCTATGGAAAATTCTATCTATAAGACTTAATAAGAACATAAATATACTTTATCAAAGTACAAGACAGGTCCTATACACTCATTTTTACTGGGTAAACAAAACACTCACTCATTTGATTGAAGTATCATGCAAATAATTGTGAAGATAAAACAAAAATGAAGCATTGTAATAATTAATAGCATTGGTATTAATAATACCTTCAAACACAGATGTCGTATTTGTTACTTCTTCTTGTATTTATACTTAATTTTAGATATCCTATAAGGTTTATGATTGTATGATATCACAGTAGTATTTAGCTTTAATACTTATATTCCTCTAACTTACATTATACTTACTTTACAAGGGAAAATATACCTGTTAAAGTGGTGTAAAAATGAGGGGTCCGCCGTAGAGACAGTGATCTGACTCCACATTTTTCCCTACAGGTGAGAATGACCAGCTTTCAATCAAGGGGGAATCTAGTTCAACTACTATCCTGCAAGTTAGCGCTAGTTGTTCCTACATCCTGCTTTGTTGATTTATATCCGTTGCTCAGCAACAGTTAACAAAGAGCACCATTTTTAACATATAAACAAAATTAAAAAAAGCTGCTCGAACTGGTTGATATAGATAGTGTAAATAAAAATGATATAAGGAGAACTAGCACTGCAGTGCGGATATTCAGAGGAACTAAAAGTGACAGATGACAGACTTTGCCCAGAGCCGTGTGAAGGGTTACGGAGTTGGAACACAGTCTCTAAGCCGAACTCTCGTTTTTAAAACACTTTAATACCTGGTAAATAAAACAAAAGAAGTCTCTGCACAAAAAAAAACTTTATTGGCAAAGAGCTTTCAACCTAACTAGAGGCCATCATCAGTGCATAACCGTTGAGATGTTAAAGAAGTAGAGAAGTGTTGGAAGAACTAACTAGACTTGTTTTGTGGAGAGACTTCTTTTCTTCTATTATTTATGATGGACTCCATTCACGCTCATTCTACAAGTACTTTCATGCCTGGTAAATAAAAACACCTGACCTAGGGAAAAGTAAACCTGGAAAAAACTGCCCTAGAATCACCAAATTGGTTTTTTAATCAACCAGCTACACTCTCATCCACCACGATAAAAGTCCCGCTCTTTCCTTCCTTTTTCCCTCTCTCTCTCTCGGTTGGTAAAAAGGAAGGAGAAACAAAAGAGAGTTTCTCCTCCCTTTTGTGGTTTCTCAGGTGAATTAAAAAAGACAGGCCGACTAATCGGATTAATCTATTCCACTATAAACAATACACCAAGGTATAAAAGACAGAGTACCTATAGAAAGAGAGGCAGATTTGTTTTAAAAAATGTTGGTGGACCGGTTCATTTTATTTCTTAAGTGGGAAGATTCTCTTTTTACTCGTCTACTCACTGATTTTAGTAATCACATTGAAAAATCAAGTAAAAACAACAACAACTACAACTTGTATATGAACCTAACTTTGAACCGATAAAAACTTCATTAATTTTCTGAAAATTATAATCAATTGTTACAGTTACTTCATGAAAACCTGGAAAACCCAGGACCCAAACAAAAGGAGTCGCCTCCGTTGACGCAAGTGTGACGCAGTGTCACAACCGCCAACTGGAGCAAATCCCCTACTCCTCCTAATTTGCTCCTACGAACATTCTTGACACCAATTTTTTTAAGTGTTTTCCAGCTGTAATTTTCAAAAACCATACCCAGAGTTCAAGGATGTTGAATAAATTCTCTTTATTCAACCTCCTTGCCAGAGTTAGAAACGTTTTTTTTTACAGATGTGTCAAATTATTTTACTAAAAACTGTCATGTCATCTACGGAATTAAAAAATAAACTTTTAGTAATTATAATGTAACTTATTTGTTTATAAAGTAACGAAAATCGTTTTATACTTAAATTTATCTCAAAAATATACACTTCCAAACCAAAACATTGTTATTTAAAACATTAAGATAACATATGTAAAACGAAATCGTGTGATACTTAAAATCGGTTTTCAAAATTTTAGGGCCCAAACTAATATGCTTTGGGGTACTTCTAAATATTAATTCTAGTGGTCCACATTACACAAAAACACAAAAATTGCACAACACAAAAATTTTAGCTATAGCTTATGTCGTATAATAAGTAAAATCTCGTCCCTCAAAGTTGTAAAAATTACGCTAGTGCAATCAACTTTTTCAGTTTTCAAATTTTAGGGCCCAAACTAATATACTTTGGGGTACTTCTAAATATTGATTTTTGTGGTCCACATTATGGGCCACAACACAATAATTTTAGCTATAGGTTATGTCGTTTAATAAGTAAGATCTCGTGCCTCAAAATTTCTGTGTTGCTCACGAGCCTGTGCTCATGCAACACATATGGTTTGATTAGAGTTCATAAGTTTCACAAATTCATAAGTTGTGATTTTATGATTTTTCTGTTAAAAATATAACATTAAATCTTGTACTTGTAAATTATTAAACAAATTTATAAAAAAACCAATTAGACAAATTTAAAAATTGTCTACTAGAAGGGGCATAGCCTATCTCAATACATTAAAAGGCCTGAGTTATCATTTCCCCCTTGTGCTCACTGGCCAGTTTGCCACTGTTTGTGATAATATTGCATGAAAACTCCTGTTTAATAAAACCTTTTGGCAACGAGAAAGTTGCTAAGTTCCACCAATATGCAATTTTGTTGAAAATCTTAAGTCAATTATTAACTTCATGCCAAGTTTCATTAAAATTGGATCAGCCATTTGAGCTGAAAAAGGTTTACAAAAAATGTGCTCATCCATTCATATATTTCGAGAACTATGCAAGCTTCAGATGTGGTTGAGATCTCTCTCTCTCTCTCTATCCAGATAACTTCTAAGCAACATGAGAAACACTTTCCATCAAAACTTTTTTTCCAAAGGTTGTATGCTGTCTGCCTTGACATTAGTGGACAGCTATATAAATAAATACATGCCAAGTTACTATTTGGCACATATTTAAGAGCTATAGGTAAGAGCTTAGGTAAGTCAGAAATATAGATTAAGGGTTTCCTAGGGGCCTGTATGACAAACCTTCAAAATTGGTAAAATTTGTGAAATTAGAACAAAAAGAAAAAATCAATTCAGCTTAGTTTTATTATAAAATATAATTTTAACAATAAAAGAGTTTAAATCCTATTTAAAGTTGAATATTATCATCATGAAGGTTGTGACTGACGCCCTTTAAGTCTTTGTCCCGGTGAAACTTTATTTTCTTGAGGTGGGCATCGCTTCGCAGTTGTAGAGTCGATGAAGTCCAGACTTCAGATAATATGCCGCAGCAACACGGAGCCCAGCTTTAACTGATAATTTTATTTTACCTGAAGTTAGGTTTAGATTTCAGATAATCCTCTTGAAAGCAGAATTTGAACATAAATTAAGTGAATGTACTTGCCGTCTAACAGCAGCTCTTATGTATGCACTAAGTTTATTCAAATGGTGCAAACATCTCAATGCACCCTTCATCAGTTAAAATAAGCCAGCATAAAAGTCTTCCAGATGATAAAAATATTATTTCACTTTAATAATGTACTGCAACGAAGCACAGAAGTGACTTGAGAAACTTATCTCCAAATTTACTAATATTCCACACTACAAAAGCTGATATGCATACTTCTTTTATTATAAACAAATTACCATTCTGTTGTTGAGTACAAATAATAACAATTTGCATTGATTACAATTAATAGATTCAAAATTTGAACACAGATCAGTAAATAACATTGACGTCTAACAGTAGTTATGTATGTACGAAGTTAAATTGAAAATAAATTGTCGAAAATGTGTAAATGGTCCTTGAAATTAACCACGAGGGCGTACAGATTAATTAAATAATGATAACTCGAACCAATTTTCAAAAATAAATTAGATATTTAACGTCAAAATGTAAACAAACAGTCTTTTTAAACACAGTTTTTCACCCAACTTTTAACACTTTTAACAACTTTAATAATACGAACGTAAAACTTAAAATTGATGGCTCATTGTGAGCGTTAATTAATTGTAATAATTTAAATAGTTACTAATAATTAAATATCAATTAATTATGGTTTTTAACAAATATGTTTGTTAAATATTTTAAAAAAACATTTAAGATGGAGGTTACTTAACTCGAGGTATAAACGGATAAATTTCAGTATAAGTTTTAAAATTCATTAAATTCAAAATAATTTTTAATAAAAAACGTATTTTTAAAAACATATTAATAAAGATTATGAAATTTTATGTAAATTTAATAAAAAATACATCGTATTAGTCTTATCAGCTTTTTAGTCAGATCAATATTTTTTTTAAGTTTTGGTCTAAAATTTAAAAAAAAACATTATCAATTATTAAATGTTAATTGTAAAAATATGTTAGTTAACAATTATGAATAAATTTTATCATAATAAATAGAATATTTCATAATTATTATTTCGTGATATCCAAGATGGCGGAGGGGGGTATAGGTTATAAAACGGAGACACGGTCGGCTCTCGTCAGTCGGCCTTCAGCTTTCATGCAGAGCGGAATGCCCGATGAAGTGAAGTAAGTTTAAAATTTTATTTTGTTATTCGTTTTAATCCATATACCTTTCAATTTATTTAAAGTTACTAGATCATTAAATATTTTGCATAATTATATGAAACAATAAAATCGCAATATATAAGTACGATATTTTTTACATTGAATTTTAGCCATTTTGAATATTTTTATTTTCATTATCATTTACTATATTCTCTTTGCTATAAATTTAAATTACTAAATATAACTCGCATAAATATACTTCTGTAACTATTGATACTAATATTATAGTTAGCTCTATACCTGTTAGTACTAATACTACGTCTTATTACTATTCCTATTATTACAATAACCAATAACTCGTACTATTTAACCTATAACCTAAGCCTATAACTCTTGCTAACGTAACCTAGAGTGCCTGTATATATATATATATATATATATATATATATATAATATATATATATAATATATATATTTATATATATATATATATATATATATATCGATATACAGGCACTCTAACGTAATCTAATACAAGCACTATTATATTACTATTGCCTATAACTGCAACTTTAAGTTGCAATTAATTAATTTATTTATTTTACAAATAAATAAATTTATTATAAAAACCATTGAATTATATTAAATTTATAATAGCATAGGTTAAGTTTTAGAAATTACTAACATAGGTTAAGATTATGTCTAGATTAAGTTGTTACAAGTGCTAAAAAACTATCTATATACAGAGTTAAGGAACTCCCTCTCCGCAGCGCAAAGCTCAAGCTTTATACGGAAGTAGCCTGTTTTAATATATTATGTATGTCATATAAATATTGTAAAACAATTATTTTTAATAAAGGCATTTAAAAAAAAAAAAAAAAAAAAAAAAAAAACTATTACTATAACCTATTACTCATGCTATTACTATAACATAACTAAAGTCCCTTTTAAGGGATTAATTTTTAACAAAAGTAATAATATAAAAACCAAGTAGGAATCTCCTATACTAACTTTGTTCAGATGCGGGTTAGGCAGGGTTAACTCCTCCCCCCTCCCCTCAGTTATCGTGTGAACGGGAATGAACGCGGGGTTTAACCCTGAATCTCATTCTTACGGTGAAAATACCGTGTAAACAGTTGGGGTTGAAACCTGCCCTGCCAAACCCCGCGTGTGGACGAAGTGTCCGACACATGTAAAAAATTCGGACAAGCGTGATCAGCTGTTTGCTGGCTCAAAAATATAAAAATCCATAGATATGTTATTGCTATTGGTTGAATTTTGAATCATCAAAAAATAACCTATCTTCGACTTTCAATATAATCAAAGAAACAGAACAAAATTATAGTAACACACCTCGTCTACACGATGTGTTCAACCCCCGTTTACACTGAGTAAAATCAGTGTCGAGGATTCAACCTGGTAATATATTAAATTACACAGATAATGGGCATGGTTCTAATATTAATGAAATATTAACTCAAATAATGTCCGGTAAGCCAAACACAAATTATTTATTATAATCTTAATTCACTTTTGAAGGAGGTTTCAATGAGGTTACACAGAGCCCCAAAAAGATGTTTCAGGCCTCTCTATGTATTGAGATAGGCTATGCCCCCTCTAGTATATAATCTCTATGGTTTCTAACATTAATATGTACGTACTGATTTAAAATATTTGTATTAAATTCTGTGAACTGTGAAATATTTGTTACAATCATTAAAAGAGAAACTGTTTTGATAATACTATTTCCTTGATATTTTACAGACGTAAGTTTATTGCCTTTTAAGTATAACTTAAAATACGATTACTATAATTATATTCAAAAACTTTTGGCTAATTATCCTTACATTACAAATAAATAATATTTGAAGGGAAAAACTCTGATCACTTGCAAAAAATAAGAACTTGAGTTGTGCAAACAAATGGAAATTTAATTTGCCGCTCGTTTTAAGTAATTTGAACAAACCTAGTATTTAATGAATCACTTAAACCTCTATTGGATGTGACAAACATCATAATTTAACATTTCGTACTAAATAGTGAAGAGATATATACTGCAGGAGGCATAGCCTATCTCATTACATTGAGAGGCCTGAAACATCTTTTGGGGCTCTCAAGTGCTCTGTGTAACCTTATTGAAACCCCCTCCAAGAACTAGTTAAGGTTACTCTATGCTAAAAATTAAAACAATAATGTCTAGTACTGTAATAGTTTGTTTACATTTACAAAGGTACACAAATGGTCGCCCTTAGAAAATTTGGGTAGATCTCGGAGTCTCCCGCTAGCCACATAGTCTCGACATCATGATGTCTTGACACTTTTCATGGCACGATTCTACGTTTTATCTACACTTGATAACTTCGACCCTTTTAATTTGAACCATTTGTAGATGTTACGGTGTGTCAAGACATTCAAGTGTCGATTAAACGTAGAATCCTATCGGGGTATAAATATTAAAAATAAATATTTTCATCTTAGGAGATGGAAATATTTATTTTAATATTTATACCCCGACAGGATTCTACGTTTAATCGACAACTGACTGTACTAGGTACTGACACTATAAGCCTGACACTAGTATAGTGTCAATCTTGCATAGAATCAGGACAGGGGTGTCTCATGACATATATTTGTCCCCTGTATAAACTCTGTTACATTGACACCTGTCATGGTTTAACGATGCCTCGACAGATAGAGGGACCCACCCCGTAAGGGCTGAATATTTAACTTAATATTTTGACCCTGGCAGAATTCTACGTTGTATCGACACTTACATGTCTTGACATTCAAGTGTCTATACAAAACAAGACAAAAATCGACAACAGTTCAGTTAAAGTGTGGAGTTATCAAGTTTCGATACAACGTAAGAATCCTGCCACGAAAAGTGTCAAGGCTACGTGGGGATCTGGGAAAATTTGAGCCCACTCCTAGTGGACAAATGGGAACTACATGTCTATGTTCACAAAAAAGCTCATTTTGTTTTCCACTTGGTTATTTATAACTCTAGCTAAGGGTTTTTTAGACCCACAGATATTTCTGTACACTCCTCAAGGTACAACACTCTGCCCTGTATTTTGTTTCGCTATACACTAATGTGTGATATACGACCAAGACTTGCAATGAGGAACTGCTTATATTTATATTTCTTTATTATTTTAAAGTTTATAAACTTTAAAATTTTGTCTTTGCTTAGCTGAAATGGTTCTTAATAATATTTGGAATGAAATTGTACTATCTAAAGTATCAAAAATACTTATTTATATCTTTAGTATTAAAGAGAGTAGTGAAGTAAGTTACCTCTTGTCCTACCTTTTATAATTTTTTGTTATTTATTAAATAAAAATTCATTAGAAATTATTTTTGTTGCAGGATCGGATTTTGCCCTGCTTCGCTTATCTGTGTCAACCTTCGCTGGAGATCTTCCTTCGTGGGATCGCCGTTTCAGTTTTAAAAGTAAGTAATCAGGGTCCGATCTAACCAATTGACACTACCTTTTAGTTCTGTTTAATCGGACCCTGCCTAGGCCTACAAGATCTTCAAGAGGACGTCGATTGGTTCGTTATTTATTATAAAACACATCACACTGTAGTATGATATTATCTATAGGTGTGTCACTGTCGGGGATTTGCCTGGTTTGGGATTGTGGGCTGACTCAGGCACAATGTTAGCATAAATACTGTAGTCACGCTTTTGATTAGGGAGTGACATAGTGATTGTAACTGCTATAGCCCGACCGAGGCATACGTCTCTTATATTTTTTGTAACATG
>JACMZG010001908.1:49533565-49566803 GCA_018340805.1 Microvelia longipes | reverse complement strand
CGTACATGGCGGCACAAAATGACTCTTTCCAAGACCACCCTTTTCTAGCTCAAACCAGATCTATCCAACCCTCTAACTAGTGGGAACTAGCTTCCACGCTCACTAGCCGAACGGTGGGTCTAGCTGTTCTATAAATATGCATCTGTAAATAGTCATATGTGCGTCATGTAGAGGGTGTGCTACCTAGATGATTGTGTGTGTATGAATGTTGGGATAGATTAGCTGAGTGAGGGATAACGCTAATATGTCTCTATGGGTTTAAGCGCAAAATACTATAACTGCATAGTGTTTTTTAGTTCACTTTTGATTCACAGGAGTGCTTTTTTAACATTTGATTATTATAGCCCTAGTTCAACTGAAGCTGGACTGATTACCTCTTAGGCATCAACTGACATCCTGTGATACTCATTTCCTTGTTTCAGTTTGCCGATGAAGCTCAAGAGTTATGAAGTGTGAGTCTAATATTGAGGATAAAGCTCAGAGATATGATCTGAAATTGCCTGTTTCCTTATCAGTCTGTATTTGGGTGTTTAGGGAAAACTAACTCTATTTTGGAAACTCTGATAAAGGTGATTATTGTTTGTACTAGTAATATAATATTACAAAGGGAAGGATTGTGCCCTAATGCAGCATCACTTAAAGTCTTTGTACAATGCCTTTGCCCATCTGAATACTCAGGGCGGACTGGCCAGTGAGGTGGGGGCGGCAGCCCTCCTTGGGCCCTCTGCCAAAATAAACTTAAAGAAAATTAACAAAAATTTAAAGAAAAAATAAATTAAAAGGTTATATACATAAAGTTATTTTTTTTTATAATTATGTATTATATTTTTAACACCGAGTCAAAGGGGCCTAATACAGACTGTAGAGCTTCTAATATAGATAAGAGACATAATTTAAAGTAATTAAAAACATTCTTTGTTTCTTGTTTACTTAAACAAGTTAGTTTTTATTATAACTCTAAACTAATGTTTACTCTTTATTACCAAACGATTCATGTTAAATTTTTTTACTTTAAAGGCTTGTAAGCTGTTAATTGTAATAAATAATAAATATTTCTTACCTGAATCTAAGGTCCATAAGGTGCCTATTTATTTATTTGGACTTTTAAGGGCCCATACAGAAGACTGCCCAAAAATCAGGCTTTTTGGCTCAGTCGGCCTCTGGGAATACTGAATACAAGAGTAAAAAAAGGCTTTTAAATTTTTGCTTGGGTAGTATCTTCAACAAGAAAGAAAAGAAAAATACCCTTTATTTTTATGTAAACAATACAATAAATATTATAAATAACAAAACAAACAATTTTAATACATTAAAATACAAAAAAAAATTAAAAATGCAACAATCTTAATCTATTCCTTATTTTCTTTCAGGCTGTTCTTGATTGCTATTGTGAGTAAAAAATTGGATGTTTCTGTAAAACACTGGACTGAGCCATCCTGGTATCGCATACTGTTTAACCAATGGACTGAAGCCGTCCTGATATTGCATACGGTTTAGGTACAGATTATAGTATATCAGACGGGTTAAATCAGTATACAGTGTGGGGAAATAGTCTTGAGGAACCAATGAGGATGATCAGATATGAAATTTTGGGCGTGGTTTAACATCGAGGACAAACCACATTAAATCCCCGCATTATTTTCTTACACTGTCAACTGACCTATAACTATCTGTATATAGTATTGCTATATGTGTGTGTATTTATTGTATATATATAACATTAGAATAGCTTGTTCAAAACAATATTAGTTAGAGTAAGTTAGTGTATCTGGCAATTTGTACTGATAATTGATTTGTATTTTATCATCGAGGTGGGTCAGGTTGCTTTTATGATGTTTTCATAAAAAAGTATAATATCTCTATGGTGAGCACACCTTCTATATAAAACAAAGATAAAGATCTCCTTTATTTACACAGGAGCCCTACAGAGTAAGTAGACTTCATCTTTCACCCCACCCCCCCTTGAAATGACTTTAATTTGTGGTAAAAAAAGGAATTTTCTTGTCATATCTTATTATTGTACGTATTATCTCGATGTGATTTTATTCTTATGTATTATTATTATTTTACATTGTAAAATAAGTATTTGTGTTTAAGCCAGGAGGACGAAACAAATATTAGTCTCGTAGGGTTTTAAAAACACAAATAAATATTTGTTATTTTATAATTTTGTAAATAAAGACCTTTTTTGGTGTTCTTTTTTCATCCTGGTCCTACTGCATTGTTTCTTCTCTTTCAAGGACAAGGTAGGTTAAAATATTTCAGTACAAAAAATCTGGTAAAATTATTTTATTTAACAAACAAAAATACAGTACAATCACAATAGAGTACAGTATTAAAAACAATATACTAATCATTATAAAACACAAAATTAATAGCAATAATACAAAATAAAATTTCAATAATTAAAACACAATAATACAGTTAAAAAACATATAATTATATTAAAACACAACATTAATATACTTGATTATAATGATATGAATATAATGATTGTTGTAATATGATATGATATAATGTGATTGTGATTGTGATATGATATAATGAATGATTATAATTGAATAATGATATAATATATAATATATTGATATATGATTATAATGATTATAATAATACAAGTACAAATTCAGCTAATTAAAACAAATAATACAATATTAACAATACTAATTACATTATTAAATATAAACTTTTATAGTTTTTTATAAATATAAACAATATAGAAATTATATATAATTAATGATGTAAAAACAATATAGTCATTTATATATATATAATTAACAATGTACAATTACAAAAAAACAATTTATATAATATTAATAATGTACCTGGCATGAGGTTAAAACTGCATCCACTGGTCCCTGCATTATGCAGGGTACCGGGACTGGTCAGAGCAAGTGCTACGGTGCTTGACAGGAAGAGAAGCTTCCTGGCCACTCTAGCTAATCTGTGTCTGATTGGCTCTATGACACAGCCGATCGTGCTTAAAGGTCCGTAGCCCGGCAGACATGGGTAAACCTATAGGAGCGTCTATTGGGAAGTCAGGTGCCTATTTGCGTCGGCGGACTGAGTCGCGTTTCAGGGGGTGGCGTCCCTGAAGGTTGACCTCGCAAGAGTCCTCTACCAGGTAGAGTCTTATTTTCTTTCTCTTTCTTGCTATCTCCGTATCTCTACTTCCTCACCGTTCCCTTGCCTTCCCTACTTTCTCACCTTTCCTTCTCTTTACCTTTTTTAATTTTTTTCTCTCGTTTTATTTCATGCTGTCTACCTTTTATTTTCTTAACTATTTTGTTTTAGTATTTCATTTCTTTATTTTATTATTTATGTTTATTTATTTATTTTATTTTAAGACTTTTTTCCTAAGAGAAGGTGCCGATCGTCGTGCGTCCTCTACCAGGTAGAGCTTGGGTTTTCTTCCCAAAAGAGGTGCCCAGTGCGTCTCTAACGGGTTGAATCTTAAAACTTTTTCCTAAAGGTGCGATCCCGGGCTGCTGGTCACCGCCGTTTGGTATGTCGTGGAGGGTTTAGTCGCCCCTCCTGCTGTGTGCCTAGCACTGCCATACCAAAGCGTCGGATGCCTGTAGAAGGGGGGGGGGGCCTGTTGCGTTGCGTTAAATTCTCGCTTCGGTCACTGTCCAGTGGGTCAGTCGTGGCTAGGACTGTCGGAGGTCCTGGTGCTCCGTGTGACTCCTACGTCCGCCTTGGCTCACCCGCGGTAGGCTCACAGTATGAGGAGAGGCCTGGTCAGTACTCCAGGGGGCTGGTCAGTCAATATCCAGCCTCTGGCCGAAAAATCCTCTCTCCTCTCTGATCACACCTCGGCTGATTTCCCCTTCACTTAAGAAACCTATGGCTACTTTGTCCAATCTAGACTGTAGAAGTTAGAGTAAGAGACGGAGAAGAAGGTACGTGAAGTATTGGACCGTGAAGAGAAGCGATGGGGGTAGTTTTGCCAATGTGTCCCCCATTGCAATCAAATCGGTCCATTATTGCGACTTTAGTGGTGAGGCTGAGAGCGTCTCAAAGGCCGGCTCGGCACCCTAGTTTTCGGGGTTGCTTCGAAGCAAAGGAGAAGCTCGCAGCTATGAAAGAAATCGCTGGAATTGGTGTTAGTGTGGGTGTAAACGAAAGATTGAGCAGCTCAAAGGGGGTCATCTTCTGCAGAGACCTCATGAACTGCAAGAAAGAGCTAGCTGCACAAGTGTAATTAAGGTGGGGCAGGTTTCCCGTCGAACTCCTAGAGGAAAGTCGAGAAACGGGAACGTACTTTCTCACTCTTTAAGTACGAAGACTCCCCAGAGAGTGAAAGTGGCTTTTTACAAGGCCCTAAGTGTGCGGCGATACATTCCGTCGCCACTTAGGTGCTTTAAATGCTTCCACTTCGGCACATTAGCAACAAGTGCCCGAAGAGATGTGTACTTGTGGAAAGCCCGCCACACTGACGAATGCAAGCCTCCGCTTAAATGCGTTAATTGTGGCGGTGAACACTCATCGAAATCTCCGGATTTATCAGATTTATCATTTTATCGAAAAGGAAAATACAGAGGTATAAGTTATTCACAAACTCAGGCATCCGGAAGCGACAAGGATAGTTAGAAGTTCAGGCTATGCTATGCCCGCCATCAGTTACGCAAGGAAAACTGCTGCTGGCCAAAAACCCAGCCCTGTTCAGCAGACCTCGTCTCACCAACAGCAGGGTAGTGCTAACGAGTGAACTCCAATGATAATAGCTCCATATTAGCAGTGGACCTTGACCAATGGCATACCTCTGCTGCGCGGTGCAGTGAACAAGCTGAAGCCTTAAGTAAAAGCCAAAAGAAGAATTGAGTTTAAACGAAGCGTTAAACCCGGCGTTGAGTCCGCTCCACGGAGCACGGTTGGAAACTTTGTTGGACCTAACTACCTGTAAGACCATCAGGTTCTTCAGCGACATCTTCCATCTTCAGTGGTCTTGGGTGTGACGGCTAGCGTGTGCTGCGGGCGGGGGTTGTGTCGGGGTATTGCGGCCCGCTGGATCCGTTGGTCGTCTGGAAGCCTTTGCTGAAGCTCTCTCATGTCGGAGGTGGAAGAGGGGAGAGCTTCAGGGCGACCGGTGGACTGGTGGGTCCACCACATGGCGGGTTCCCCCTGAGCAATTTTTCTTTCTGGGTGCCGTTGGTCTTTGGAGCATCAGAGGCACTTCATCAATACACCGGCAGTCAACGAAGCATCCACCATCGACGGGCCTTCAGCCTCCCCCTTTCTGACTGGAGCAGAAAGTGGGAGGAAAGGGTAAGTCAGAGAAGCCGCCCCACCTGGTCAGAAGTTAGCCGACCATGTGTTGGACCGGTAAGACTTTTAGTCACGCGAAGTACAATACTCCTTGCCAATTGGGGTGTGCGCCTGGCGGAGGGGTTTTACCTCTAGATAGTTTTAGTGGGGTAAGGCCTAACAATCGCTGCTACGGTACCGGCTGGGCAGTCGAGAAGTCGGTCAGTCCCCACACTCCATGGACTGGTGCCATGGGCTAGGCTTCACCGAAAGAAGGTGACGAACCTTCGGATGATCAGGAGCCATCCCCTTTTAGGGGTGTTAGCTGCTTTGATTCTTTGAGGGATTTTCTTTTTCTGCTTTGATGCTTTGAGGGATAAAGCTTTCGTCTAGAGGCCGTCGCGTTTCCCCTCCGTTGACACAAAAAAAAATTCTGGCGCGGTGGTCCGCATGTCGGGCGAATTTCCTTTGATGCGTGTTTCCGTGATTTTTATATAAGTTTACAACTACTAAATAATAATTCCGGCGCGGTGGTCGTGTCGGGCGAATTTCATTTAGAATACGTGTTCCGTGCTAAACAACCATTTTCTTGCTTATGCAAGAACCATGCCCATTGCGTGGTTCTAGAACCTAAGCAGTTACTCAATTGTCAAGCACTGCTCGTAACTCATTTTGTCTGTATTTTCCAAAGGAAATGCGCATAACTATCCAGTTGGTTGCACAAAACTATGCCTCTAAAATAGAAGTACGCACTATTATTTGCACTAGTTTAAAGCTTAGTTACTTATCTTTAAGCTTAGTCAGTTATCTTTAAAGGTTTTAGCGCATTTCCTTAGAAAATACAGACAAAATGAGTTACGAGCAGTGCTGACAATTGAGTAACTGCTTAGGTTCTAGAACCACGCAATGGCATGGTTCTTGCATAAGCAAGAAATGGTTGTTTAGCACGGAACACGTATTCTAAATGAAATTCGCCCGACAGCGGACCACCGCGCCGGAATTATTTATTTAGTATTGTAAACTTTTATAAAAATCACGGAAACACGCATCAAGGGAAATTCGCCCGACATGCGGACCACCGCGCCAGAATTATTTCCTAGTTGTAAACTTATTTGGGGAAAAAAAGATAAAAAATGATCGACCCTTCCAGGATGTGAACCCAGGTACCCTGAGTATGAGTGGTTGTATTGACTCCGGACACTGGCATTCATCTCAGAGGCCCAAAAAACATTGAAAACGACACCTACTCGAAATTTAATTTTCAACGACCGTAATTTGGTTTCTATAATTTTTGTGCTTTTTTCGACTTTTTGGTAACTTAAAGTGGTCGTATCGACTTCGGACTGGTTTCATTCGATTCCGCGCCCAAAAATTACATTGAAAACGACACCCTACTCGAATTTATTTTTTATCGACCTAAATTTTGGTTTTCGGAATTTAAAATGGTTTTTTCGATTTTTAGGTCACTTATAGGTGTCGTATCGACTTCGGACCGGTTTCATTCGATTCAGCGTCTCAAAAAACATAATATTAACCTTTTTTGGCAAAAAATATAACCCTGAATTTTGCCGATTTTTTGAAATTTCGCTGACTCAGCAAACCGGGTTAATGACGTCACAAAACCTGGTTTTCAATAGGGTTCGTGTCTCCCGAAGGTTGATTTTTGTACCAAGTTTGGTTAAAAAATATTATCCGTTCGAAAGATAGAGTGTTTACAAGAAAGTGTCTATAAATACATATATATATAATATATATATATATATATTATATATTATATATATATATTTATATTATATATTATATATATATATATATAATACATTATATACATATATATATATATAATATATATATTATGATATGATTATTATACATATATCATTTCAAATATTGTTTCACATTATTTAATTTATATATATATATAATATATATTATATATATATATATAATATATATATATATATATATTATATATTATATATATATATAATAGTAAAATATATATAATTATTTATACATATTTTATAAATATACATTATATATAATTAATTATAAATATATTTTATAATATTAAATATATAAAAATATATATAATTAATTATTAATTTCTTTATTCATTATCGTGAAATAAAGAATTAATAATTAATTATATATATAATATATATATATTATATATATATATATATATATAATATATGTAATATTTATGAAATATGTATAATTAATTATATATATTTTACACATATATATATAACTATGTAAAATTACATATATTATATACATACATACATATATATAATATATATAATATATAATATATATATATATATATATATATATATATATATAATTTAACAAAGTATGGTGTGCGGTCGAATATCCACGGCCACCCAAAACCCTTTGAACATTGGATCACAAACAATTTTTTTTATCATTGATTCTTATGGAAATTTTTCGAAGCGTGTTAGTTTATTTCAAAATTTTCAGTAATTAACTGGATTTGTGAAAAATTAAGCCTATTTCCGTAATCTGCACGCTCTTTTGGTTAATGTCAAAGAGTATTTACATTTACTCAACGATTTATTTTTAATCTAACTTGGTACATACAAAACTACTATTAGACGTCAATGTTATCTACTTGATTTGTGTTGTATTTTGAATGTATTAATGAAAATTACGTACATAAATACGTACGTAAGTATGTATGTATGTATGTACATGTGTTACAATACTACATACATGTACGTATGTACATACTACGTATGTATTTTGTACGTACGTGCCATGTATGTACCACATGTATACTTATATATATATATATATATATATATATATATATATAAATATGTAAATTTACATTATTAATTACATACATACATACAACACCAACAACACACATTATATATATATACATACATATATATACTATATATATATATATATATATATATATATACACACATATACAAATGTACTCATATACGTATATATGCATGTATGTATGTACGTACGTTCATACGTACGTACGTAAAAACATACATACGTACGTACTTGAGTACGTATTTACATACATACGAACGTACATACGTCCATAAATTACCTCATTGTTGTGGTGTTGTTGACTGCAAATAATAAACAATTTGTGCTAATTTTTATAATATATTCAAATTTGAACACAAATCAGGTAGATAACATTCACGTCTAACAGTAGTTATATGTGTACTAAGTTAGATTAAAAATAATTCGTTAAGTGAATGTAAATACTCTATGACATTAACCAAAAGAGCGTGCAGATTACGGAAATAGGCTTAATTTATCACAAATCCGGTTAATTACTGAAAATTTTGGAAAAAACTAACGCGCCTCGAAAATTTCCCATAAGAATCAAGGATAAAAAAAGTTTGTCGGTGATCCAATGTTCAAAGGGATCTAGAAGGCCGTGGATATTCGACCGCGCCTTACTAAGACAGTATGTAAGTATGTATGTACATGTGTACATACATGCACGTACGTACATAAATATACGTATGTATGTATGTACGTACGTACGTTGTATGAATGTACTACGTACATGTATGTATATGTATACATGTACATACATATACATATGTACACATATAATATGTTACATGTATGTATGTACGTACGTAACATACGTACGTATGTACATACATCGTACGTACGTACATACATACATACGTACGTACGTACATACATACGTACATACTTACGTACGTACGTACGTTAAATTTATACTACAACACATCTTCGGACTCGCTTCGCTCGTCCTCAGATAGTAAAAACATACGTTTCGTACCCAGCGATAACTCATCCAGGTACTGACCATGCTCTATGCTGCTGAACTTTTATCATCCAACAAAAAAATATGGATATACTTATACTTACGAATTTTAGAGTACTTGTTTATTACATCAAGTTATTCATTCGTACCATATTTCTACTCAATTAGATAATTTTCCGTTTTTTCCAGTCACTTGATAACAATTGAAGTAATGCTGATAATGAGATGATAGCCCACATGTAAATTTTATAGATAGCTCCACATACGTGCCGAATTTCAATTCGATTGGATCAATTTTCCGCGTTTTTTTTATTTTTTGAAATTTTTGCATGGTCATTATTGCGAGTTTTGACGTCTTTACAAAATTATTTTCCGAATAGCACAATTGAACCTATAGACTGATTTTTGTACGAAGTTTCAACTCTCTAGCACAAATACACTGGGAGCGACGATGATAACAGACACACACACTTATAACTTAGTGAAAACCACTTAAGAGGCCTTATAAACACCTGGAACGGATAATTCGGGTAAAATACCGGTTTCGGTTTTTTGCAAACACGATACTTTTCCTACATACCCGTACAATTATTATATATTATTATAATATATAATAATATTATAGTACGACACACGCTAATATCAGTTGACAGCGTGGGAAAGTAGCGATAAGGAACTAATTAGGTTGGCCAGATTTGAAATTGAGGGCGTGGTTTAACATTCAGGAACCATGAGGTTCCTGGCTCTCTCGCATTATTTTCCCACGGTGTCAACTGATTTTAGCTTTGTGTCGCACTCAGAGACTATAGATACTTAAACAGTAAGACTGTCGACTCAATGGTGGGAAAATTTGGATTCCGGACGACGCTAGCGCTGGGCGGACCTACCTTTCATTTGAGTGGGCGTGTCTTAATTTCCGCTTTATGCCCACAGTCAGTTTGAAATTTAATTTTTACTTTGTATAATTTATACTTCTAACTAACCCTACCACTTTAATCTTACACAGAACACTTGTGATTTTTAAGTTTTTCATTTAAGTAATTTATTAATTAATTGATCAATCAGGTAATAATGAAATAGTGGCTAAAGTTTTACACGTACTAAAAGATAGCTTTTGGCATTTAATGTAGCCTGTATTTTAATTACATCGGCGAGATGCGCACATGTGATTAAATGTAATTACCTGATGAAATCGACTAAATCAATAAATTAATTAATGAAATATACTTATCTGCCATCATTAGCGTTCTCTGGAAGTTTTAAAAGGTTTTAGAAATACAGAACATGCAACGGCGAACCGTTTTTGTGAAAAATACATACAGAAAACAATCAATTTTATAATAATACTAAATGTAGCTGTCATAACCAAGAATTGTCATGGTATTCATAAATTTAAGTCATCTTTGGAAAGCTATTGGGGTTAGTTCATAAGTTGTCCGCACCGGTCCGCCGCAGCGCTATTTTTAGTAGCTTGCGATAATGGAATCCAAACTTTTCCTCATTTAAGTTAACCCCCCCTGGTCGCACTATAAGTTCTCGTGTGTAAATAATGCATTGATTTTTGACAGAGTTGTCTCGAATATTAGTGTGAAAACAAAGTTATATAATTCAAAGTTAGAAAGTTCGATATAGCTAAAAAAGGATTGTCGTGTATAAGAATAATGCTGAGAATTTTAAGTATTAAGGGTTATAGAAAACTGTTTAATTATCAGTTAAGACGTGTTCATGAATTGACCAATGACTTTAGTAAGTTTGATAGATTTTCCCTATATGGTATTTACAGTGGCGGACAGAGCCAAAAAGGCCTAGGGAGGGTTTAGCCAAAAAGGGCCTAACCTACATCTCGAGGGGGAATTAGTTTGCTATAATCATGGGAAGGTAAGTTTGCTCCTATTTCTCCATCACACACCGTACATGTGGTCGGAAAAGTTCCTTAATGCTTTATACCCTTCATTTAAGATCCTTGGTTAAACTAGGAGGAGAACTCCTAAAATTTTCCTAGTCACAGAGTCTCAGTGTAAAGTATTAATTCTTGATCGAATGTATCAAATTTACTGATATATAGTAGATTCATTATTGATTGATTTTATGTTATCTGCAGCACCTGTATTATCCGTTTTTGTTGCAGATCCTCTTCCTTCACGAAACAATATTGCTGTGGTATTAAAGGATGTTAACAAAGTAGAAGTAGTAAGTTTAAGTACTTATCTACTGACTTTTCTGATTTTACAACTTCTGAGCCAATCTATCTCCTAAATGGTATTCATCGTCCCTATTCTTATTTCCATCGGCTTTGAATATAACACTTCGTGTGGAAAAGTACACCCTTTGTTTTAAGTCGAGTATAATTTAAAAAGAAAAATACAAATATATCTTGTTGTTAAACCTAAACTGAAAAAGTTTTGATCAAATCAAAAATGTACATAGTGTGGGATCTACAAAAAAAACTTGTTTTATATTCCACCTTAAGTTATTAGACAGAGAATGTGACACTGAAGTGGCACACACTATATCAAAGTGTGTGCCACTTTTTGCCACTGCACGCACATCTAGTATGTACCTGCCACTCTCTTTCAAAGAGAGGTTAGTGGCATTGGTACTTTAAAACGCGTAATTTTATTTCAAACTTTTAATTTCAATTTTCAGGAAGCAGTTCCTACACCAGATGTCAAAGACAACGAGGTTTTAATAAAAATGGGATACGTTCAGATAGGAAGAGCTGATCTCCAAGTAATGTAACGACTCCTAATATTTTGTAGTTATACTATTTCTGCAATGCTCAACAGCCACGTTGGCTTACTCTATTACTCTATCATTAGGCACTCTATAATTATTTTTTTCATCTCTTCTCCACACGCATTGCATTATTATCATTTTATTTCATCCATAACTCCTTATCATTTGGCACTGTGATCTATTCGCACTCTATTATTATTATTCTATTCCACCCATAATTCCCTATCATTAAGCACTGTGATGTATAGAATGTCAGAAAGTATACGAGAGCGTCAAACAGAAGGGGGGGGGGGGGGGGGTGAAGCCAGTGCTGCGGTCTCTAGCCGCTGGTCTGAAACTCACATTTTCGGTTTAGTCAGTGTTTAGTTTAGGATCGACCACTGATATCACCTCGGCAATATGTTCAATCTTCGGTTTATGTGTTTCTCAGTGGCCGAACTCTGTGACATTAGTCAATTCATCAGGCTACGCACGCAGGCTAACCGTGTCATTTGACTCTCCCGATCATTTGTTAAACCCGGCGTCGAGTCCGCTCCCCCGGGAGGCCTCGTGATGGGGCTAGCAAGTGGAGGTTGCGTCGGGGGATATCGCGGCTCGCCTAGATCTGTTGATCTTCGGTAAGCCTTGGCTTCATAAGATGCCAGGAGCAAAGAATATAACATACATAGAATGTCAGTAAGTATACGAGAGTGTCAAACAGAAGGTAAGGGTGAAGTCAGTGCTGCGGTCTATAGCCGCTGTTCTGGAACTAATCTTTTTAACCATAAATTCCCTCTTTACTATGTTATTATTAACTTAAAAAATATTAAAGCCATACAAAACACCAAAATCTCTCCACAAAATGTTTATTCTTTACATAGACAGAGCCGGCTTTCGATCGCTCGATCATCATCAGTGCCGGTGAGATGCTATGTAAATGCCTCAATCAGACCTTCTAGACCGAGTCATGTAGCGGACTCTACATGATCTAACGGAGTCCGCTACATGACTCTGTCTAGAAGGTCTGATTGAGGCGTTTACATAGCATCTCACCGGCACTGATGATGATCGAGCGATCGAAAGCCGGCTCTGTTTATGTAAAGAATAAACATTTTGTAGAGAGATTTTGGTGTTTTGTAAGGCTTTATGAGTTAACTCCATTACTCAGTATCTTAGTTATTAAAAAATATTTACATTCTCTTATTTCAAAATCATTTTGTTCATTATTTCCTATATAACGGCACGGGTGTCTACTTGAAATTGGTAGTTTTTGTATGAAGAAATTACTTGGATAAATTGGTAAAGTGCCAGGGGTAATTTGTTAAAAAACGACAGGAGCGCATTCTCGTAGTCAGCATAGTGAAACTACCAAATTACATACTGGCACTCCTGTTAATTGGCTACGGAACTAACCTTTTTTTGTCCGAAATATTATATCCCAGGATCATCTTTCTTTATCCAAATACCTATAGCAAAAGCCTTTAGTGAATTTTCAAACTAAAATTTCATTTATTCTTAGCCAATATTTTATTCATATCAATTTGAATTTATTTCCTAATTTGAGGTAAAGTTTAAAATTTATGTCCTGTTTTTAGGTTAGCACACTTGGAACATTGAGAGGAAAACATCTCTTTACTAATTATAACGAACCTGTAATATTGGGTTCCTTGGGTACAGGTACGGTTGAAAGACTTGGACCTGACGTTCTTGGAGACTTACAAGTAGGTATGAAAAATTTAAATGTTAAAATTTTGATTAAAGTGTATATCAATTGTTTGAATATTTTTTTTTATAACGTTGCTTAATATACAATAATAAAAAGTTTTATAAAAGCCTTTAGTTTAAATAAAAGAATGAAGAAGCTCTTATGAAGTCTCTATTTATTTTAAACATTATTTTTAAGTATTGATGTGGAGAGTAAATATTAATTAAACAATAATTAAATGAAGTAAAATAATTAGAGAAAGAGCAACTCAATGTATATATTATTTGTTCCAAAAGCCTTTTTTAAAAATCGAGCTATGCAGTCTATTTAGTTAAAATTGCCGTTACTGCCCAAAGGCAGTAACGGCAATAAGTAAACGCTTCTTAGCAAGCGAATCAAAATTCGCTTGCTAAGAAATTAGCCATTAACTAAAATCTGTAATACTAAATAGTTAGGATAGATATTTGGGTAACCTGGCTAGGTAAGCTTTAAAATTCTATATTTAGAATATTTTGTCTCAATATAACAGGACTGTAAAAATTATTGGGAAAATGAAGTAATTTATTATAATTAAACTGGCTTTTATATTATATTATATTATATTGTATTATAATATATTATATATATTAATACATAAAAATTGGTCTTGAGCGGGGAAAATATTAATACGCTAAATTAAATAGCGGCCGTCGCGGGGTCGGCAAAGCAGTCTTTTTTCTTCCGGATTTCCTCACCTTATTGGAAATCGCACGGAGGTGTGGGGGAGGCGTTTTGAAGGGCAAGGACCGAATTTCAATCAAAGGAGTCGAAATTCCATTTCTGAACCCGGTTTCCGCCTTTTCCGGTAACCCAAAGTCGGGTTTCCAAATTTTATTTTAATAAAACAAAATTATTACTATTTTCTATAATAGACTTGTCTTTCCAATGGATGGGATCAAAATGAACTTTAAGTTATTGATAATATGACAATTGGTTGTTTATAAGAAACTCCTGTTTGTATTTAACTCAATAGGTGGTCATTACATTCAACACGAACAAATCAACTAGGTTGTAACTGCATGTTGAAGAAGCATTAGAAGAATCAGCTACCGTCGATACTTGCTGTTGACAACAAGTATCGACGGTAGCTAAATCTTAAATTATAACATGAATATTTTGATTAATTAAGCTCAGCTGATGTGCTCAGTTTTACATTAGAAAATTACTCTCTAAAATAATACGTTGTTTATTAACAAATCTGACTTTTAAATCTTATCATCATTAGTGTCAGAGAAAAACAAAAAAAGTAAGACGGAAGAGAAAATTATTTTCGAGGGAAATTAGTGAAAATCGGGTACGGGGTACCACGGAAATTATCCCCACCACATCGGATTCGCTACGCTTATCCTCACTACTTCGAACTCGCTTTGCTCGTCCTCAGACAACACCCATTGCCAAATTTATGCTGCAACACGTCTTCGGACTCGTTTCGTTCTTTCTTAGATAGAAAATACGTTAGTTTGGTTTCCTGCGTCCCAGCCAAGCACTGACCTTACTTGATGCTGGGATATACTTTACGAATTAAAACGAAACTTAGTATACTTTATTTTACTTCAAGAGATACACTTGTACCTAAGTAATCAATAGGCTGATTCTTCGATTTTTACTATTTTTTAATAACGTATAAAAGTCACATGATAAAAATTAAACTAATGCAAATTCGGTCGAAAGGGTCGGTTCAACAAGATCTTTTAGTTAATAATAAAATCATATTTTTTATGATTATTACCCCCCTTACTAAAAAGATGCGAGGGGGTGAAAATAGCCTTGAGATGTATCCTGTAAAGGATGGTAAGCAGTGACCACTAACTTGGCAGGGCAATGCCGTGCCCCCAGATAAACATTTTCCTCGCGGTGAGGTCGTTTCAATTTGAATTTTTCATAATTCAATGTATACATGAGATAAATTATTAAGGTTGCTTTTACAGGAGATGAAGTTGCCCTGGAGCCAAGAATTCACTGTGGTAATTGTATGGCTTGCTTGGAAAGGAATATTCAAATGTGCAATCATTTGCTGCATGCTGGTATACCTCCTAAAAATGGAATGCTTCAGAAATATTTCACTCACCCCTGGCACCTGTGTCATAAGTATGTCTTATTATCAGTAAAAAAATATAATACTTGGCTAAATAACTGTAGTAGTAGGCTAGCAAATGTTTTAATTTACTGAATGCTCTGTTTGTTAATCACTTGTTCTGTTTTCACTTAAGAATGTACTTCCACTGGTAGGTATTTACTACCAAGGTATTTTTTCTAGTGGCAGTATATCCTTAAGTGGCCTAGTCACTGCATTTTGTGTCTTACATAGACAAAAAATGAAATTTTCGTTATTTTAGGTTGTAATTTATATTTTTTTATACCTTTGATCACCATTTTCATTATTTTATCTTGTTTACCTAGTCACCTTTTTTCGTCGAATACCTTTATTTTTATTACTCAAAAATTATATTTTACGCTCCTAAACAGCGGCGACAATGTTTATCAGAATCGCACCAAATTTTATATTCTCCATATCGAAACTTAAAGAATAATATCTTCCACTGTTAGCTTTTTTTAAATGTAGAGTAAAAAGAGAGTTTTTCAGTTTTGCACAAAAAATCGGAAAAGGTTAGACTTATCAGCATAATTTAGTGAGCATGTACATAATTTCAAGTCTCTAGTACAAATAGTGACAAAACGATTTGGGGACTTTGAAAGAATGAATGGTTAGCACACCACTAAGCATGTTTATTTATTGTAACTAGCTGTTTGAAGTAATTAAATGGATAGAAATTATTTCACCGTTTCATGTATAATTGTAACTCAGTTTTTTATTTAGAAATGTTGTGCTCAAGTTCAAGTTGTAATTGCACCATTTGATTGTTTTTCGGTTCACTTGTAAAAAAATGTTTTAGAAATTAAAAAAAAAAATTATTTCCACATCTAAGAGACAAATGTTAATTGCTTTGTTTTTAGATTACCAGCAGAAGTCAGTTTAATAGATGGTTCATACTGCTCCACAGTTGCTTACTGCCTTCAAGCCTATAAGCTAAGCCAAGCTTCGAGAAAATCTCGTGTTGTTATAATTGGAGCTGGAATGGCTGGAGCTTGTTTAGTTAAAATATTTTCTTCTTTTGGAACAAAGCATGTTGTTGTTGTCGGTAATTTAACATTTTCATATATCGAAGTGAATTCTTTTAACAATGTATTATTATAAATATCTACAATCTAGCGAGCGAAGCAAGCTCTTTTTTAGCAAATAAAATTCTAAATATACGCAATTTAGCGAGCGAAGCAAGCCTGCTTTTGGCATATAAAATTCTTAATATTCGTAATCTTGCGCGCATAGCGAGCTCTTTTAAGGTATTATTATAAATATGTACAATCTAGCGATGTGTGAAGTGAGCCTTCCGAGCCCTTTTTACAATGCTTCATTATAAATACGTACAATCTAGCGAGCCTTTTACTATGCTCCATTGTAACTAAACGCAATCTTGCGAGCCCTTTTGAAGATGTAATATTATGAAGCGAAGCGAGCCTTTATTACCATGATTTATTGTAACTATACTTAATCTAGCGAGCGAAGCGAGTCTTTTTATTATGATGCTCTATCGTTACTTTACACATTCTTCCGAGCAAAGCAAAATGTTTTACAATGATTTATTGTAACTTTGGGCAATATAGCGAGTGAAGCGTGCCTTTTTACTATGCTCAATTGTAACTAAACGCAATCTTGCGAGCGGAGCGAGCCCTTTAGAAGATGTATTATTATAAATATGCAAAATCTAGCGAGAGAAGCGAGCTCCTCTTACTATGTATTGATTTTGAACCAATTTTTCTTAGATATAATTAAAAATGTATTACATTGTAAATTTTATTTTATCGTGTTATTTCTAATTAAGTATTTTTTAGGTATTTTTTGAGTACATTGTAGGTCTTTATTTTTTAGATTTCCAAAGTGGATTACTTAATGAGATGAAAAAACTAGGGGCTGATTTTGTAGTTAATACCAAAGTAGTGTTTCCTCCTGTGTCTGTCGTTGATGAAATAGTCAGGCACTGTCAAGGAGGAGCTAAAACAGATATTGTCGTAGATACTGTACAATCTTGGTCTACAGCTCTAATCGCTGCTGAGGTTCGTTTGCTTGTTGTAACTATGGCTCTTGTGTTCATGTATCTAGATAACTATAGGTTAATATGTATCTCAGTTGATAACTGTTAAACGAAGTAACAAATTATATAGCTGTAAACTTACACAAGCGCATCAACCAAGTATGACCTTTGGTATTACGTACCAGCCAACTTTTTATAATTTATTTAATTGCAAGAATAACGCTGAAAGCGCACTATTTTGGTACCGAAGGTTTGTGGTTCAAAGCCCAGATTATGCTCTCAGTTTCTATGAATAGAAACTAAGACCATAGAATAAGACGATTTCGCCAACTTAAATTCATTGTTCATTATGTTTCACGAGTTCTAGCTATATAAAAGTTTGATAAACATGTTATTTATCGACAGAAGTCGATAAATAAAAGTTTGAAAGTTATAGGTTGTAAAATTTATGTGTAACAATATTCACTTTTAAATTAATTTCAAAGTCAATGTATTAAAAATGTAATTTAGTAGATTCTTTTGTTTCTAAGAGAGGTAAATTTGCATCAAATGTCAACATGAATGTTCAAATCAACCATTTGTAAAATTTTTAGACGACTCAGCAAAATAGGATCACATAAATATATGTTATAAAAACTTTTATCATCCGGTAAACCAACTAGACTTCAAGTCTGATATCGTACTAGTTTTCAATTCTCTAGCGTGAAGATAAATGGAGTTATGCGTGAAACAGGCACACTAATGATGAAAGCCAATCAGAAAGTCATAAAATTAGACACTTTTATCAAATATATAACATAATACATAACACTTTTAAAAAATCTCTGTTTCGGAACTTTAGGGATTTCCTAAAAAAGAAAAATATCTAACGCTATGTTACCTAGTAAATAATTTAATGGGAATTAAATAAATTAAACCACCTAAATTTTAATGTTCGTTCTTGTATTAAATAGCAGTATATTGGTAATATATTTGAATATATTGATAAATATTTACTAAAGTTGTGCATTTTTCATGATTTTTTTTAGTTGGTAAGGCAAGAAGGAACTATTGTCCTTTTTGATCATCCTAGTAACCCTTCTGAGTTCAACTACATAAGGTTTATTGATGACTTATATAAACTTATACACGTCATAGAAATAGATAATTATGGAGACGAGTAAGTATTAGTTATATCTTTTATCTACTTACGGCTGCAAAATTAGTCATTACGCAACTGATTTTAAGCTTAATGATTGGTCCATTCTCAATATCATTGGAACGCAAATGCAATGAAATACAGGCACTCTAGTCTGTATTACCCTACCCTGCCCTTCATATTTTTAAATAATTCTGGCGCGGTGGACCGCATGTCGGGCGAATTTCTTTTGGATGCGTGTTTCCGTGTTTAACAACAATCCTGGTTGGAATGATACATTTTTATAGTTTTTTACATTATATAAGTTTATAACTACTAAATAGTTCTGGCGCGGTGGTCCGCTGTCGGGCGAATTTTATTTAAAATGCGTGTTTCCGTGCTGAATCTAAGCAGTATCTCAATTGTCAAGTACTGCTCTTTCTCTCTACTACTCATTTTGTCTGTATTTTTCAAAGGTTAGAGCATTCCCTTTAAACCTTAAAGATAGCGCAACCTTTAAAGATACCACCCTTAACTGACTAAGCTTAAAGATAAGTAAATAAGCTTCAAACTAGTGCAAACAATAGTGCGTACTGCTAACATTAGAGGCATAGTTTTGTATAACCAACTGGATAATTATGCGCACTTCCTTTGAAAAATACTGACAAAATGAGTTACGAGCAGTGCTTATCAATTGAGTAACTGCTTAGGCCCTAAAGCATGAAACCGGAGCCTTAAGCAAGAAATGGGTTGTTAAGCATAAATTAAATTTAATTTAATTCAGATGAAATTGAGCACCAGTGGAGTCGTTCATTATGGGTGAAAGAAAAGAGTCTCTCCACAAAAATACTTTATTGGCAAAGCGCTTTCAACCTAGCATGTGTAAGACACGGCTCACCGAGCTTTTACCATCTAAAAAGAAGAAGTAGTTATTTGTGGTTTTTTATTTTATTTGTGTCATGTTTTATTAATTTCATCTTTACTTTAAGGCACTGATGATGGCCTCATGCTAGGTTGAAAGCGCTTTGCCAATAAAATATTTTTGTGGAGAGACTCTTTTCTTTCACCCATTTAATTTAATAGAAATTGTCATTTTTTATTAATGCAATTTGATGCAAATTTGAATGCAAATTGTTAAAAAATTGTATAAAAAAATAAGACACATGAAGTTCTCCATGTGAAGAACTTCATGAAGTTTCAGTACATGAATTTAATATTAGTTCACAATTAAATATTAAATTTTGTAATATGACATTACTTTAACTGTTCTTTATTTTGGTTGAATAGCAAATTTGTTCTCTTGCATATTGTTTTTAGATTCAAACATGCTATACATTTCCTAAAAACTCATCAAAACTTACCTGATTCCATACCACCTTATACAATATCTCTGGACAGAGGTGTCGATGCTCTGACCATTGCAAGATCGAAACTATCCAGTAAGCTATGTGTAATAATTAATTGCAATCCAGAATAACTCGGAGCACATGAACTCATCGATTGGAGATCCTTTCTACTCGGGTTAGAGAGAAATTGGATCTGCTTGGTCCGTCATTGGATTTAAACAAATTGCATATTTTTTTAAATCATAAACAATTCGTTCATAATTAAATGAACGAAATTTAATGTTGGGAAAATTAAATTTCTATTTTGTTAATAAATCTTATCTGTTTCAATATTTACTTCTAAGTACTTTTTACTTGTTAAACTTATAAAGTGATGATTACGTTTTAAGATTATTCATACTTATACCAAAGAATATATTAGGTATAGAATGTCAGATGGTATACAAAAGCGTCAGAGAAAGGGTTAGGTGCTGGTATCAAGCGTTAGCTTTGAAACTAACTCTGTTTACCATGACATTCTTCTTATTTTTCTATGTTATTATAATTATTACAAGATGATGAAAACATCTTATTCAGTCTTGCAATTTTAGTTAAAATTGGTTTTAATTGTAGAAAGAAAATATTTAGATAAATCAGTGTTTTGTCAGTGAAACAGGCGATTCAGCTCCAAACAAGTAGATGAATAACACCTGCACGTGGGATCTTGAATAGGACATATTCAGAAATAAGAACAAAGTTGTTAAGGATATGAAATAATGTATATTATCATATTAATTATACTAAAAGACAGATAATATTACATGGGTACATAATTGGTCGGATCCCTGAAGGGAACCCAACTAAGTGTTATATGGGTACGGTAACTACAAGTTACCTAAGTATAAACGGACAGATGCGATTATGTGATCTTACCTTAAGATGGGAAGTTATCACCCAGGAGGAGTCAGAACCATTCTAATGGGTATTGTGCCCCAAAAACCTAATGTCGAACTTCTCCCTCTACATCCCTGACAATCCCTACTTAGACATAAAGTCTACCCTCTCTCTCATAGCGTTGTCTGTAACCAGCATGTAAGAATGCTGACACAATTGAAAATGAAATAAGAAGTTTTGAAGTAACTAAATGATATGATTTTAACATTCTGACCCATAATTGGGAGTATGAGCTTATCTTAATTGCTTGCTCAATTTAGAACCGCTACACCAGGATTAGTTTGATAAAAACGAGACGACAGGAGCGCATCCTTATTGTAGGCATAGTGAAGCTACCAAATCACATACTAGCGATCTTTTCTTTCTTCTTTTTGATTCTTTTCTTCCAAATTACATACGTAGATAATCTTTTCTTGTCCAAAATAATAAATACCAGGACTACCTATCTTCATCTTTATACTCTTTGATTTATACTAATAAATACTTTAATACAGGAAAGGGATTTATTAATATATTTAATAAATAATATAGTAAAAATTAAAATAGCTTATAAGGTATATGACAGTAATATATGTTATAGGCATGAACCCAACAATGCAGAACCTTTTAATGCAGATTTTAATGTTGGCAAAGTGTAAATTTTCTGAAACAACGGATAAATTATATATTGTAACTATGGTAATAATTTAGCAAACAAAATAAGTAGTGTTATCATGACATATCCTTCCAGTAAGAAAGTTTAAAGGAAAAGATCTAGAATAAGGGAAAAGATCTAGAATCAGCTTTACAGCTCTATTAGCTGTCATCCTTTCTAAGTGCCCAAGCCATCTTAATTGTCCCTTTTGGATTTCACACACAATGTCTGGTCTGTCAAATAGATGATAAACTTCAAAATTGTGCCGCATTTGCCACGTACCATTATCAAAAAATGATCCTTAAATATGGCGTAAAACTTTCCTTTCTAGGGATCAACTAGTTCTTCATCTCTTGCTGTGAGAGTCCAAGTCTCTGATCTGTACATTAATACAGGTCGAATCATAGTGAGATAAACTTGAATTTTGGTACTATCAGCAGGAATACCAAAATTCAAGTTATTGTTGATATCCTTATGATATTTGAAGACCCATAAGTCTTCAAATATAATCAAATAAAATCTTTTGGGCAAATAACTCTCACTCGAAGTTAAAATAATATAATAATATAGTACACTCGAAGGACTACAGGCCGAATTCTATAACCATGGTTATAGAACTATAATCATATAATATTTGAACTAAGACAGGGAAGGAATAATAGTAACTCTGAAGAAATTGAGTTTAGGAGTTCTATTCGTTAAATGCATAATCATATCTTTTCCAACTAACCTTAATGGTCCTATCTGTCAAAGCTAAAGCTTTAGCACTTATATTTTCGAAATTTGGCAATCCCTGATTAATAAGTCTTCCTTCAGTAGCAAATGCCACAACTGGCTGAGCCATCCTCAGTGACAACCCTGCTATTCCTGCTGCTACCAAGTAAGACGACCTCTCTCCAACAATATCACATACTTGTTTGATATTTTCTAGATCTTCTTGTGAATGCTGTATGTTCAGTTTCTTTGCCAGATATTTTTTACAAGCAGGAGCGTTTTTACTGTGTTAAAAAGTCTTGTATTTATATTTTTAAAACTTTAATTTAGTAACACCATTAAGTACGTTAATATAGTAGATAATTTAGTAGAGTATGTTTGTTAATATAGTTGATAATTTAGTAGAGTATGTATGTTAATATAGTAGAGAGATCATTTAGTAGAGTATTTATGATAATATAGTAGATAATTTAGTAGAGTATGTATGTTATTATAGTAGAGTATGTATGTTAATATAGTAAATAATTTAGTAGAGTAAGTATGTTAATATAGTAGATAATTTAGTAGAGTATGTATGTTAATATAATAGATAATTAATAGAGTATGTATGTTAGTATAGTAGATAATTTAGTAGTGTATGTATGTTAATATAAATTTATATTTTATATTAGCACATAGAATAGTTTTATGTCTTCTAGGGGCACAACAGTGCCCCCGCCAAATCTAGCTTTCACTGGTGTACTAATTTTCTAATAAAGACTACATTATAGAAGTATGTAATAAATAGCAAAATTTTTCCAATTTTCATTGTAGTGTGAACGGAAAATGATAATATTTGCAAAAATATTAGAAATAAAAAAAAACAAAGAAGAAAAGAAGTTTACATTAACAATCGGCATCATACATTCATTTATATGAGACTTTAAAATTGGCTGATCAAAATAAAATAATTAATGCGAAATTTATAATTTTTGTTACTAAATATGTTAGCAGCAGTTCATAGTTTGCGGCTTACGGCAAGGGAAATATTGACATTGAGGGTCTTGTGAAGCGCTGAACAGAAAAAAACGGATTGCACAATATCAAATTAGGTTTAAATTTGTATTTTCTGTACTCATCGCTAGGGTTGCTACTTTTAATTCACCGTGGGCGATTTAGTTTAATAGAGAAGTTGTAACTTATCTTTAAAATATAAAACGTCCATTCAATATAATAGTACAATTTTGCTTTGCCATTGAATGCAAAAAGGTATTTTTGCACTTTTATGTGTATTAACCTTTTGTTAAGCACTTTTATCTACCTACGGTTTACAGTCAATTCGACGTCTACTCACTTAATAAAGTCAATCATATTGGAAACTCTAAATATTCCTTTCTTCATAAGTTGTTCACTAGTTTTCCCTTGAAATATAAGTTTTTCTTCAGTTAGTTTCACTAAGAACAATCTAACAATTTCCCCTATGTAAAGTCCGCTTGTTAATTTTTCAAACCTTGAAAATAAATAAATTCAAATAATTGTAGCCATATAACCTATTGATCAACTAAAAACAAAATTTATAACTCACTATTTATAACACATTAGACAGTGAAATATTATGTTATAATTTAATTATTTTTTCTAAAATTAGGTATCGACAAACACTACATTGAAGCGAGGCGTAGAATATTAAGTATAAGTATGATTGTATAGTATTAATACTTTATATTATAAAAATATGTGACAAACCCTTATAATGCTTGCAAAGCAAGCATTGTAAGGGTTTGTGATTTTTTTCTTTAATTTGTATTGTTGAAAAATTATAATAAATAAAAAAATATCAGTTTAATAGGTTATCAGTAATACGATATTTAACTGTTAATTTGGTTAATTTACTACAATATTTATAATTTTGATTGTTTTATTGTAATAACTATTTAGAAGCAAGTTATTTCTGCAAGTATCTGTTATAAAGGATATGTATATATATATATATATATATATATATATATATATATAATATATATATATTATATATATATACATATGTATGTATGTATTATAATTTTGTATACTAAATAGTACATAGGCACAAAAAGTTTTAGAATCTCAGATCTAAATCTATAGTTTGACCAAATTCAAGTGTTTATTCCAATTCAACCTTATTCGTTTATCCCGATTGGTAGAGGGTTAATTATTTATTTAAGTCCTCTTAGGTTTTAACTCACTTGGACAAAGTATGATGTTTTTATAAGCTGTTATGAAATAAGTAAATCGTATTTTAGATGCTTACGTATGAATGCCCGGATCAATACTGCTTGAATCAATAGTTTGATCAAATTCAGTAATTATTGATTCTAATTCACCCTTATCCCCGTATCCTCCCCATTCCGTATTAATAAGAACGTAGGGAGAGCTAAAGTCACCTTGAAATCCTGATACTCGTTTAACTGATTCTAAATAACTTGCATTTGTGCCAGAACCTGCAAATTTTAAACTTGATCAAGCATTAATTGATTATTATAATGAGTCTTGTAAGGTGTGATCAAAGAAAATATTGATAAAGATAGATGGATCTGGGATTTATTATTTCGGACAAGAAAAGGTTAGTTCCTTAGCCAGGTAACAGGAGCGCTAGTATATAATTTAGTAGTTTCACAATATCAACTACAAGAATGCGCCACTGCCGTAATGTTTTTATCAAACTACTTCAGGCACAAAACTGAAAATCCATATATTTGCTTTATATAATAATGACCGATTTCAAGTAGATACTTGTATTGTAAATGGTAGTTAAGAATAAGGTGATCTCATAGTACTAACTTAGAAAAGTGGGAAAAATGATACGGCAAGATGACTTAGTTCTAGAGCGGCAGCTAGTACCTAGTGCCAGCTAATACCTAGTGGCAGCTAGTACCTAGTGGCTAGTCAGCTAGCACCTAGTGGCAGCTAGCACCTAGTGGCAGCTAGCACCTAGTGGCAGCTAGTACCTACTCGCAGCTAGCACCTAGTGGCAGCTAGGTGCCAGCACCGAGTTCAGTCTGACCTTTTTCTGACACTATCGAAAGCTTCTGATATTCTATACATTCTATTTCTTTGGGTGTGATTTGTTACGAAAACAATTATTGGTGCATAATCTAAGTCTACTGATAATATTAAAAGAAGTTTGTATGAAATACTTTGAGTTCAAACTAACTTTTTACATAAAGAACTAGTAGTAAAAATTTCAAATCTAATTAATTTTTATTTTTTGGCATGGGCGAAATTATCTATTTATTAATATTAGTGCAATTTTTTAAAACTATATAAAATATTTAGTTTAATTTCATTTGTATTATCTGAGTAGGCAAAAGCAAATCATGAGTTTTTAATTACGTTTCTAATTCTCAGCATTTAATGTACCTGAGTAATTATGCATTTGGAATTATTCGTATGAATATAAATTATTCATACGAATAATTCGTCTAAATGACTTCTTTAACCCAAGAACAGTCACTATAACAACACCCTTTATTACCATTATTTAATGTCATAACTTTTTATGTTTATAATAACATTATAAAATGTCCTTTTTTACTAAAAATTATTTATATAAAGATCCCTATTTAAACAATCGTACAATGCATAAACTTCACTTGCAATAAATCACAGTTTAGCAAGTAAGCAACAAATTAGTGTTATACATCGCAGTCATATATTAACAAATATTTTAATGACTGACATATGTTGGTTTTCAATTATAATTATATTATCATAATAAGGGAAAAGGGGCGATCTGACACTTTCACCGCCACCTCCATCTCTTCTTTATCATGGTCCATTTCAATTTTTTACAGCCACCCCCCCCCCCTAATAATGCCATAGATATATATACATCATCAATGTCGTACAAATAGATAAATATTGCCAATGTTCAAAGTAATTTATATCAAATGATCAAGGATTTATTATTAACCTAAAATGATACTTCCTGAGCACAGTCTTGTTTTCGTTCTCCCCACTACGAATGTTGCTCCTACATCATTTATGATTGCTTTTATGTCTAGAGACAGACCCTGAAACCATTGAATGATGTTTTGAAAAACAGAGTTGGCAATAGTGTGTAATCATTCTCAATCTATAGGCTGAAATTTTTCACACATAGACTACTATGTATGGATCACAAAAAAACGAAGTTTTATTTTATTATCAGTATTTTTCAAAAAACATTGTCTGTAAACAAATCACGTTTTTCTCCAATACATTTGAAAATTCGCTTATATTGAGCGAGTATGTCAGTTGTACAAACCAGTAATATGACGAAGTGACAAAGTATAACAACCATGTAGCCTTTTGTTTTCTTTTACCCAGGATACACTACACCACAGACTCGTGCTTAATTTTTATTAGGGGACTCTGTATGCACATTGCCTCACGTTGAGGTATTCATTATAAGCTCAAAAATGCTAAAATCTAAAGAAGAGAAGTATAATTTGAAACTTTTTTATATCAGACTTATTACGCCTTTATCTTGGCCTATTAGCTGTATAAAAATAAAATAGAATCGATACCTTTTCCAATGCCGCTTGTCTAAGGAGTGTATTGATATTTTTCCCAACTGTTTTCTCGCATTTATATCCTTTCGCCCATGCGGTTATAGTTCCCCTGTCTAAAGACGTCTGCTCCACTGGAAAACTGAAGCAAAACACCAGAGGAACGTGTTCAGTCCGAAATGAAAAATGTACCCAAACGAATTCTCTCAAATTTTCTGCAATGTACGAGAATAACTGAAAAAGTATAAATTATATTTTTACGTCCAGTATCGATAAATTATTGTTCACTATGAGGTCTTTCATTCAACAGCAAAAAAGGGCATAGGCTTAATTTTTTAGCCAGGAAAGACCTAACATCCCTCAGCCTGTTTTAGGAATTTTAGAGAAGTGTGTAACAAGCTCGGGGGCGGCACTTCCAACAAAGCAGCAAGTGCGGGGTAGTAGACTCCAGAAGTGAGTCTACCAAGTGACGTCGAGCTTGTAGGGGTTTATAAGATATAGTTATTAGGTAATAAGAGACATAACTTAAGTTGAACAGAATGGATTCTCTATTGAAGTTACTCTACATGGTACATGTTACGTAAAACTAAGAGCTCTGAGAGCCCAAAAAGAAACCTGACCCTAAGGCAACACTTACTTGGGCGAAACCCTGTCTACCACTCCTCTCGGTTAGCCCCGTCGACCGGTACCCTACTCCGATACTCCAGGTAACCCCCTCCAGTACACAAAGTGCTGATAAAGGGAAACATTGCCGAAAATATAGATAAATAAATTAGACGAAATTTATAAATTAGCCCAAAAAATAAAAAAAAACCGATGACAGAAATTTGACAACTCATAGTAAAAAACTAAAACAAGCCGTAGATATCAGGGTTACCAACTTTATTTTTTTAAATTATATTATTATGTTTTTTGTAGAAAAAAATAATACTTAATAATAATAATTATACCGTAATATATTGTGATATTATTAAAAAAATATATAAAAAACAAGCTCAAAAAATCATTGCTGACAAAGTGAAAAACACTAAAATTTACTTAATAACCTGCAACATAATAACCTCAAATAATTTCATTTCTTCTTCTTTGGGGTTTTGACTTTCTTACCATAATATTTAAATGTACAATAACTCCCGGAGGTTTTGTATTACCAAGCAATTTTCCCGAACTGTTTTTTTAAATATTTTGTTGACAGTGTATAGGCAGAATGACATTTTGCAGCCGTAAGTGAATAAAAAAAATTTCTTGACCGCTGTCATCCCAAGTAATAGACCATAAAACGATACTGCCGTTTAAAGAATATGAAGATACTGCTTTCTAGGTGTCATCAGAAGTAAAAGCGTATTTAACTATACAAATTATTTTAGGTAATTTCTGAAATACTGCCTGAGGGTAACTGGAAGACTAAACTCCAGACTCAGACTAACTCTGACTAAACTCACGTCAGTCTTTTAGAATGTTAAATATTTCGGTTACAATGGTAATATAGCATTTTGGAATGTTCTAGAAAATAGCAACCTATTTAATTACATAAGCGTACATAGGGCTTTCACTTAACAAGGTCTTGAAGAGTTTGGCGGCCTTGTACAGGTCTGATTGATCGTCCTTGTTGACCTGTTTAATTGCTACACTTGTGGTAGGTGTGTTAGCATGATCTTTCATGCTAACTAATGTAAATTAATTAAATGTGGATTTTCGCTTTATAACAAATCAATTAGACCCTACATAGACTCTATTTACGGAACAATGTACCCGTGGCAATGTATACAATGTATACGTTGGCCCCTATCCCATTTCCTTGATACTATTAATCAAAATTCATTTATTTCCAAGTCCCAGGACTATAAAATTGAAACCTCTCTGTCGGTCATCATGAATAGTGTTTTCTTGATATGAATCATTGATATTTAAATTATTGATACTCAAAAATCTATCTTTACATTGTTGTAAAAGAATATTGTGCTTAGTTTTGGCACAAGTGCTGAACGTGTTTGATAAAGTAGGATCTAACAATCGTATACTAGAAGAAATAAAACTAAACCAGGTTTCTTCTTTAAAATCATTATAATATCTAATAACAAAGCCGGTTTTCGACCGTTAACGGCCATCATCAGTGCCTACAATATAACATACAAAAAAAACCTTGGCTCTCTATACCGACATAGGGTCAGTTTCTGAGAGAATCACTAAAGACATCAAACTAATGCACAACGTAGCTTATAGCAGTTATGGAGCATTGCGTCATAATATATCACGTTATAAAGATTGCAATATGTTCCGTTATTAAGATTACAATATTTCCCGTTATAATAATAAAGTAAATGTTGGAGACCGGAATGGTATATATTTATTAAAGTGTGGTGAGTGCGAAAGCGCCTATTTTGGTAGCACTGGTTGCAGTTTTGAAAGAGCATCTTATGCGAAAGGATAGCAAATAAAAAAATAAATTTTATTGCATTAAGTACAGATTTTAAAGTACAACGGCAACATGTCATATATCATAATGTTACAATTATAAATTTTTACAAGAAAATATGATTGATCAGTGTTACAAAAACAATAAAACCAAATTGTTTAAATGGTATAGAGAATTTAAAATTAAGATCTCAGTAATTTATTAGCGTAATAATTACCAAAATAATAAGCCTTGTGCCAATTTATTCAAAATATTGTTTTTTTAATTTGTGTTTTGAAACGCATTTCTTTATTTAGAAGTAATTATCGAGTCAGTATATTGTTTTGAATATTTTTATCTCCAACGTATGTAAGTTATGTTTGCAGTCTAAGGCCCGTCACAACCTTAAGTTAAGTTAGGAGAATGACAAGAAGTGAAGAATTCCTCAGAAGAAATGAAGAAGTGAGAGAAATTTCTCACGTAGATGCAAACCATTTTGAAATCCGCTCTTTTGATAAGAGATCCGTAAACGATCGTCTACTACCTCCAAGTTGTTAATCATTTTACACATATAGATTAATCAAGTTTAATCAAGTTTACACATATACAATTACACATAGCTGTTTCAGACTACTTTTCTTTCTTTACGTCGTGCACAGCATTGCTTTTCAATGTCCGCCTTCCGTTTTGAAAGACTTTTTGCAATATTTTTTTACTGTTACCGTTCTTATAAATTTCCTAAAATCGACCGTGTTTGATTTATTTGAATTATAAATCAAATCCAAATATTATGAGGTAATTGTTGGGCAGCGGTTAATTTCCTTATCTCTAGTATGTCTACAGACGTAGGAACCCATCCATTTCAAAACTATATACATGTCAAAATTGCAAAAAATAAAAAGAAAAATATATATTATACTCGTATAAAAAATATTCAAAGAACAAAACAATCACATAATCACATATTCAAACAACAACAATCAAAACAATCATCACATCGTTTACAAAATATTGTAATCGATTGTAATATTGTGTTGTCTGTTTTTGTAATTCAAAAACAGATAACGTTGTACATTCTTCTTTAAGAAACTTAAATAAAACTTAAAACCATTTTTATGATTTTCTTAAGTCGAAAGAGCGGGAAAAAGAATTATTCAAGAAGAAAAAGAGATTTTGAAAAATTCTTCAACTTCTGCAATCTTCCTAACTTAACTCTAAATTGGTAAGACGGCCCTTTAGTCAGTCTGTGCTTCCTTAAGTAATTTATTGCTCTGTCTAATTGCATACTAGTGGATGCTGTTTATTTGGTGGTATTCTTTTTGTGTATCATAAATATAAGTAAGGGTCAGGTAACAAAATAGTGCATATATTTTGTGCACTGTGGAAGCTTATTATCAACGCACAGTTGATGAAGGGTATAACCATTGTAGCTAGGTTGCTTTTCTTAACCGAAAGTCTAAAAGTAGCGGGCTGAACCTTTTAGAGAAGCTTGGAATCCCGCGTTTTCAAGCTATCATTGTCCTTAACGCAAGAAGCGAAGGTTTTGAAGCATAAATTGAACCGTCAACCAATTTTGATCTTTCTTTTTGATCATTTTTGAAGCTCTATGTGCGGCAAGCTATAGCCAAATCGCCCTGTACTTTAGTTAAGTTGTGTTAATACTCACTTGTAGTGAGTCTGTTGACTGTTTTATGTTTTTCTATTTTAGCGAATTTTCAAAGAAAAAATGAGCTTATGGGGTTAGGGGCATGAAATGACCCCAACCTCAGCCAGTTGAATGGCTGCAATTTTTTATGTAGATTGTGTTATCAGTATTAGTTTTGGTTTTATTGATTGACATATAAATATGTCAAACAAAACAAGAAGTCATTAATTGATATAATGTAAACAAATCATGTTTTTTCTCTAATAGATTTGAAAATTCGCTTATATCGTGGCAGTAGTATGACGAACTGATAAATTACAACAACCTTCTGGCCGTGGCCCCCAGAGCCGAGGCCAAGTATATAAAAAAGAAGCCAAAGGCCTCTTGTTTATATACTTGTAGTCTTGATTTATTCCGTTTTTATGTAGGTCCTGAAGATGACCAATAAGGGTTAAAAGCCGGTTTTGTCGCTAGTTAATTATAATGAGTGGAGAGTCAAAGATTTGTTTAGTTTTATTTCATCTTATCATAGCACTCCAGAGCTCAATTCATCATAAAATCTTAGATAAAGTACGGTACACGAAATGGGAGTAAAACGTCTTTGCATTGCTTGTGTGGTATCACAACCTTGGCTTCGCTCGGACTGCAAATCCACAGTCTCATGCAAGGTCCATTACATTCTATAACCAAAGAATTCAATGGTTAGTTCTGTTACCATTTCTCCAGAACTTTTTTTCATAATTTCCGGAACTTTTTTGCTGACTGTTGTCGGTGTATAATTGTTAGGCCCGTCTACAGTAATCCTCATGAAATCTAATACAGTTCCTCCTAAGTGCATCGATAAATAATTTCCTTTTTCTGAAAACAAACAAATTGAACTTGCACGGAACATTTCATTTCTAAAGGTAGCAAAAGGTAATTTTCTGTAAAGCCAGTTTGCATTTTTAAGATTTTAAGAGCACTATGCTACATTCTCACTACATTCTCACGTCAGAAATTTAACCTTGTAGTAAGTCACCATTGCCTCTTGATGAATACTCGTTTTAAGTTTTGGGCAAGTTAATAAAATGAATTTTATCATTTGTGTAGAGTCTACAATACCATTTTATTTACAATAACATTTTATTAAGTTCTGAAATACAACGTTTGATAGCTCTTGATAGCCAACTCTGTAATTAGTGGAACTTTAATACGTAAACGAGTACCACCGTCGTGCTAACTCAATTATTAGAGCCACCTAGTACTGCATTTTTGCTGTTGCTTTTTCGTTTGCATATTTGTATCAACTTTCAACTCTCTAGCATATATACACTGGGTGTAAAAATCATAACAAACACACTCAGACAACGTTTTGGAAACCACTCAGGAGGTCTTAATACCACCTGAAACGGAAAATGTGGTATTATCTTTGGATATTATAATGGATAATCTTTGATCCGGACTTTTAGTGAAAAACAATACATTTCCTAAAAAGTTGATCAGAATAAGGTTTCTCTCCCCATAGCGGGGTTGGGCAGAAACCATCTAAAGAAGTAACTCAGAGACCTTGTTTAAATGGTTACTTCCTTTAGTTTAGATGTCATATCGTTTTCTTTCCCCCTATTGTAACCCCAACAAAAGCCCCAATATTTTTTACGTCCCCGAGTGAGCGTATATATATATTTTTTTATTTAATTCAAGGGAGCGATTGTGATAGTTCTTAGGGCTCTGGACTGGAGGTTTTGGAACCGTAGGCTCAAGCTGGCTAGAGAATGGAATTGTAAATTCGAACTTCATTATTCAATGTTAGCTTAGACATACCATCTAGAAGTCTAAGAAGTAGTTTGAAACGTCGAGTAACGTCAGTTCGTTTGTTTTTCATATGGTGTTCCCATGTCAGTCTTCTGTCGAGGTGTAATCCAAGGTAACGAACAGTGGAGGATTCCGTCATTAAAAACCAGGTTTACCAGCGACCTGGTTTTTAATGACGATAAACCCAGTTTGCCGAGTCGGTAAAATTCACGGTTAAAATTTTTCACCGGTAAAAGTCATTAGTATGTATTTTTGGGCGCTAAATCGAATAAACTCGGTCTGGAGTTAAAAAAAACCATGAAAAATAAAAGAGAAACCAAAATAACGATCCTTAAAAAATAATTTTCGAGTAGGGTGTTGTTTTTTTTGGAGTGCTGAATGGAACAAAACCATTCTGAAGAAGATACGACCACATAAATGACCAAAGAGAAGAAAAAACGGTGGTAAATTTCTGAATGCCCTAAAATACAGTAAAAAACAACATGTCGAGTAGGATGACGTCTTTAATATCTTTTGGGTTACTGAATTCAATTAAACCGGTCTGAAGTCGATAAAA
>JACMZG010001908.1:49502440-49532896 GCA_018340805.1 Microvelia longipes | reverse complement strand
TTCATAATTGAAAAGTACTGCGGAAAGCGACAAGGTGGCATTTAACAATACTCTAGAAGCCGGATGCGTTGTGGTGAACAGTAGATAATCCAAAATGTGTAATCTATTCGAAAAGTTACTTGAATCAGAAAAAAGGAAAATTCGATAGCAGAAGACTAGTCAGGCGGAATGAAGAACCAAAAAAACTTTTCTTCTTTTATAGCTTCGTTACTAGATTCGGGCTCCATTCCAGTGTTGGGTGCGTACGGCTAGTGAAGGCTATTGAGAAAGCCACTATTTCGGAAACGCAATATCACAATTTCAACGCATCGTAAAGCGGAGCTTTGTGGATATGCTATTGTCCAGATTCATCGTAGTACGTCTTATTAATATTGTCATAACTTTTCCAAAAGTGATTTAATAAGCATTTTTCAACAGGATTTGGTTCCTAACTCAAGAAATCATGTTAAACTATTACATTGAAAAATCACCGATTTTTCCAATCGGTGACAATTTTTTCCAAAGGTAGGCGTCCACGCCTACTTTGGAAAATTTTAAATATTTGTTGTATTAACACTTGTTTATATAAAACTAGCTAGGCTTCCGCAGTTATGTCTGGAACGCTTAGTTTTCCCGGTGGTGACCCGTCAAGTAGATAAAGAATCCGACCTCGCTTTCCCACTGACAATCGTTCAGTGGAAGTGAAACGTCGTACTTTGGAAAGAAACCTAAATTTCAATCTGCTAATAAAATTATCACATTTATTTTTAATAAAAATACAGTTACATTATTTATTGCTAAACATAAACATTTAAAATTTACAAACCCCAAGTAATTTAGCTTTTATAATATAATTAAAAAAAACGGGGAACGGGGTACCCCGTAACTTGTCCTCATTACATCGGATTTGCAACGCTCATCCACCCTGCTTCGAACTCGCATCGCTCGTCCTCATAAATACAGTTTGCCAAATTTATACTGCAACATTTCTTTGGACTCGCTTCGGTCGTCTTCAGATAGTTAATGCATCCGCATCATTCTCAGCGGTCACCCATAAAGCACTGAACTTGTACCTTGGACAAGTTCCAAGGTACCCCGTACCCGTTTTTTTAATTATATTATAAAAGCTAAAGTAATTGGGTTCGTAAATTTTAAATGTTTATGTTTAGCAATAAATAATGTAACTATATTTTTATTAATAATAAATGTGATAATTTTTTAGCAATGCTCCTAAAATTTTATGATCCAACAAAAATCATGGATATATTTGTCATAATAAACGAAACTTAGTACACTTATTTATTAGGTAATAATATACACTTGTACCAAATTTCAACTCACTCGGACCATTTTTCATTTTTTTAAAAAACGTACATAAGTCATTTAATAAAAATTGAACTAATGCTGATAATAGGATGAAACTTGGCACATATGCCAAGTTTTTGCGGGAAAGAATGTAGCCGAGTAGGTCAACTTGCGACATCTTAACTTCTTAGGCGTTATCTCTTCTTTTGGTAAAACACAGTTTTGAAAGAACTAGTAATCATTTACATTACATTATTTGATTTTCTTCGGCTCGGTCAATAACTCCTTCTCGGAGAAGATGAGTTTAACTCATTTAATAGCCTTTTTAATATTTTTAAGATATATTTTAATAATATCTTACCTTTTCAATATCACTTTGAGCCAATACGGCGAAGAACCTTAATCCATGGATATTATTGGCATTAGTTTGAATCTTTTCTAAAATAAACGATGACAGTTTTGGTACAATCTGTTAAAAAAGAATAAAACTATTTCACTTTGGACAACCTTTTTGGCGCAAAAGTATTAAAGAGGCAACTTACCTACTGTGTTTTTAAGGTGTGAAATCCTTATTTTAACCTATAAATTTTTTAAAGATGTTCCATGAAAGTAATATTGAGATGGTTGATAAAATACTTAATATGGATAAAAGCACTTTTTTCATTGGATCCCATTCATTAATTACAGTAAAATATTTTTTAAGATTCTGTCTAGCTTTCTTTAAAAATTTTTAACTCAAAACTCTCTAGACATTATATGAATGTTTACGAAATCTGTACATTGTATAAAACATATGGGATACGTGTGATACGCTATTTGACAAAAGAATATTAAGTGATCATATTTTCATTGCTAAATCACAAACAAAAGAATTAATTGATTATGATACTTCTTTGTGCAAAAATTACTTGAAAAAGGATTATATATGCCCACTGTACATACTTAATTTTAACAAAAAAAAAATTCAAACTAGCAATTAACCACGTGATTTTTTACAAAAGATGGTGCAAATTAATAAAATAATAATTATATACCCAAATTCTAACTAATAATTTTGTATATGAACAAAACGTAAGGCAAACAAGAGTAAGTTATACAAACTTAGAATTTTTTTCACTGATATCCGAAACATTTTGCCCTAAAATTTTTTAGATCCTGTAAAATTCCTAGGTAAACAAAATGAAAAATATAAAAACCCAGGTTTATAAGACAATTGCGAACATTGGGGGCTTACAAATAACCTGCAATACTGAATTATATTTCATGATGTAGTCTTTAAATTAAAGATTTACCTGCTTCATTTAGAATAGTATTTCACGTATAGAATATTCGTCTTGTTTGAAAACTAATTTGCTGTTAATATGTTGTAAATGTTTTTGTAAATAATTAAATGACGTTTGATATTTTTATAAATTTCTTAGAATATTAAGTTTATGTGTTGAATTGTCACATTCTTTGACGATAATGTTCATAACATTATATGTATCTCGGGGACAGTGGGATTAGGGGTAAAAGATTCGAATTATGAACCTATGTGACGCATAGTCTCGAAGGTTTATAAAAGAGTGTCCAGAGGTTGCTGATAGGATCACTACTTAAATGGGTATCATCATATTTGAAATAATTCTACGTGATGATTAATTGTGATAATATCAAGTGATATTACAGTTTGTTGATATACAGTGACATGTATTTAAAACTTACAACTGTCCTGCTTTAGAATATATTTACCAGTGCTACAAAAAGGCGTGGACATGCTGGTTTCTCTACTTTTCAGTATTTTTAGAGCAGGCATAGCTTTAAATCACATTTCTGATTGCTAAACATCTGCCATGGTTATTTTATTTTTGAACCCTAACGTGTTTGATACATAAAAGGTTGCCCAATATATCAGGTCCATGTCGCCAGCCCCCATGTTGAAATTGCACCATAGTGCAATTTCAACATCGGACCGGTGCCATAATTCTGTGCTAATTTTGTGCCGCAAATTTTAAATTTTGTGCTGGCCCTATTTCGGTGATATTGGGGTTCAAAGATTAGGGAAGCATGACCCCCCCCCACGGTGGAATTTCGACGTCAGACTGGTGCCATCCTTTTTTGCTAATTTTGTGCTGATCTGTGCCGCAAATTATAATTTTTTATAAGGGTTTAAAGATTTGGGAATTCCAATATTATCGAAACAAGGCAACCACAACATTTAAATTTGAGGCAAAAATTAGGGCAAATATAGCACAAAAGAATGACACCAGTCTTATTTTAAAATTTCAATATGGTAAGGAGGCTATAGGCAATTAGCCCCCAATCCCCCCCCCCCTTTATACCTCTGAATCGGGGGCAGCACAAAAATTAAAATGTGCGACACAAATCAGCACAAATATAGCACAAAAGAATGACACAAGTCTAGTTTTAAAATTTCAATATAGTAAGGGGTCTATAGACATTTAGCCCCAAATCCTTAAACCCTAATATCTCCAAAACGGAGCCAGAACAAAACTTATAATTTATAATTAACTTATAATTGCAAAGTTATGGCACCGGTCCAATATTGAAGTTCCGTCATGGGGGGTTGCATGGCACCAGGCCCCTCACACTTTGAAACCCAATATCTCCGAAACGGGGCCAGCACAAAATTTAAAATTTGCGGCACAAATTGTCACAAAATTAGCTCAAAATTATGGCACCGGTCTGATGTTGAAATTCCACCATAGGGGGTTTGCAACATGGATATATCTGTCCTCAATATATCTGTCACCTTTTCTTTTTGAGTTTATGGAGAGAATTATAATCGGACATATTCGTTGAAAAACTCTTCTCACCAAGTCGCTGCATCAGTTTGCTTATCAAAGTGGTAAATCATGCGTTGTCTTGTTGTTCCTTTATTTCTTTATTAGATAGCTAACAGACCAAAAAGCCTAATTTACAAAGTTTTAATGAAAAATATTTCTTTAAAAAAGAGGAATTAAACAAATTGTTGATGACATTGACAAAGCATGGGGCTAAAGAGTCTGTGGTTGGATAGCCACTTTGCTTCTTGGTAGAAGAGATAACTATTGTGACTTGACAGACAGTAAAACAGTAGAGACAGTAGAGCTCAAGTCACCCAGAGGCCGTCCGCAAGGTAGATAGCCTGCTTCTTACGAAATTAATTGTAAGCATGTCTGTGAAATCTTGCTAAACCTTCTGACCCTGTTGCTCAATAATGATGTAGTATGTTGTATAAGTATGTCTCAATAATGGTATAAGTATGTTGCTCATTAGTTAAATGAATGCCTTGCTGTTTTAAGGACATTATAGGCATGAACAAGCAAGCACTCTTGCCAAAAGGGGACTCTTGAATGCTCCTGGGAGCCCAGAACCCATGGTAATCATCCTTAAACTAATAACTATCTAGCCAAATAGTTGGCTATAGTTTTCTAAGGCTATACACCCTTGGTATAGTTTATTCAGGCCCGTATTCAAAGACATTTTCCTTACATTTTCCTAACATTCTCCTTGTTCCTTAAAGAAAATGTCTTTGAATACGGGCCTAAAACTACACCAAGAATGTAGGATGTAGTCTAAGATTGGGTCTTAACAAACTACCGCATCACTGGGGCAACTTTTTTGGCATGAGGTAAAGCCAACTTATGCTAAAAGGATCCAATCCAAACCTAACCAACGATTCTTCAAAAGAAATGGTCTTAAAACAGTGACTGGTCTTCTAACTTATCACTGTAATCTTCGCAGTCACATCCATACCTTCGGGGCCTATGAAACTTAGATATTTAAACCGCCGCTTACATACATCTGAGATGTAAGGCCTTGCCTTAAGGGGTTCTCTAATTTTGTTAGCAGCAATCTTGTCAAGATTGACGCTAACGATGGAAGTCTGGTAATGAAAATCCTGGACCTAATCCAGGGAACCTAATTATTCTAACTTTGATTACATTAGGGGACTGTATGTCAAGGATCTTGAATAAAGAGGATGACGCACTAAGTCGATTTGCCCTACAAAAGATGACCCCATCGAAAACCAAATAGAGAGAATTCAACACGAATCACACGTGAAAAACCAACTGCGCATGCTTGGTACAAACTGCGCATGCTTACAAATCTTATAACAGTGCAGGCCTTAAATTTTAGAGGCAAACTTACCTCTTAATGGTTTCCCATTGTTTATTGCTTGAGCATGTTACAAAACATGCTTAAACTATCACTCACTGAAGAGGCAAATTATGATCCAAAATTTAAAATTAAATAAGCACAAATGACTTAACAAGCACCACAAATGTAACAACCACGAGAAGCACAGAAGAAAGTTGAGAAGCACCAGCGTTTGGCGCCTTTCTTTCATTATAACCTAGTGGAAGGTAAGTTTGCTCCTACTTCTGTATGCAATACAACTTCCATGGGGTCAGAAATGTTCCTTAATGCATCATCCCCTTTATTCAAGATCTTTGCTGTATGTAGAACCTCTGGTTGCAATGCAAATGGGATTCATCCTAAAACTCAACTCATTTAAATAATTATCTGATACTCCTAGCGGTAACTTATCAAAGAACTGATCACTCTCGGCGTTGTTTAAAAATATTGTCGTATACTTTTTTAAATTTGAATCACAATAAAACGATTGTATTAGGAAAATAACTAATGAAAAATTATGAATGTAATAAAAAGTTTGTTTATTAACATGTGTATATTGTACAGATTTATTGAATCTATGATAATGTATAATTTTTAGTTTGGTGGAAATAAGTAAATAAAGACACCTAGTGTATAAACGTATTGCTAAATATAATATACTTAAAGGATTTGCAATTATGGGTTCCATCGTAGAACGAGATAGTAAGTATTGTATATCTACTTATGTATAAACTTATAGCCTTACTACTGTGTCAAAAATGTTGTGCAAAATATGATATAATCTCTGGTGGGAGTGAAAACCAGAAATCTTAACCAATTATCATAGATAAGGATAAGTAATGTGTTTTTCCCTAAAAACTTGTTGTAATTCTAATTCTAAGTCCACAATATGCACTAACAGACGGACTTCTACTGTTCCATTTCAATATTTATTGTTTAATCTAAGGGTTATCATACTTGTGCATTAAGTTTAACAAGTCTTTGAATAAAACTTCTCTTGAATTTAATCCTAAGACGAAATCAGCGTGGGAATACTTTTTATCAGGAACCTCATACAGATGAACTAGATTTGGTAGCTTCCTTGCAGTTTTCATGACAGACTGTAAACATATAACAACTTAATAGAAGAAAATAGAGGAATCAGCTTCCGTCTGTCTGATGAGAATATCCTTGGACTAGTGTTGGCGTAACGCCATATATATATATATATATAATATATATATATATATATATATATATATATATATATATATATATATTATATATATATATATATATGTGTGTGTGTGTGTGTTGTGTGAGTGTGTTATGTATATATGTATGTATTTATGTATGAATATATGGCTTCTAAATGAGTCAATTGGAACCTCCAGCATATATATATATATATATATATATATATATATATATATATATTTTTTTAGGTACTTCTTTAGATAGTTACTCCCCAAGATGGTTACTCCCCAAAAGGGAGTAACCAAGGATTTGATGTAGATAGTTACTCCCTTATAACAAAGTAAGAAAAAGAAAGGGTTAAGGGCAAAAATGTACGTGAAAAACAAAGAAAAAAGAAAAGGGGCACTTTCATATAAAAGGGACCCTAAAACCTCGGTACTTTTTCTATATAAGTACCCATGGGGCGACATTATAGACAAAGTATTGAATATAATGAATTTATTAAAAATAAACTGGAGATATTCAACCTCTAATCGGGCAGGATGTGAAAATACATGGACCAATGAGGGACCCAATTTCTATAAAAGTACTAGAAAAGGAATATTAGAATAAACGTATAGAAATAAAATAAATATTTTAAAGAAAGAATACATTAATATGTGATATACTCATAAATAAATAGGCAAATATTTATTCAAAGTTAAAATAAATAATTATGAAATATACTTAAATTGATAATAAAGCAATAAATAATTATAAATAATTAATGTATAAGTAATATATAAAGAGTTTAAATAAAAAATATAAAACGCTAAAACCTAAAACTAAGATACATAGGCAACAATGAAGCAAATTTGATACAAGCACAATACATAACAGAGTTACTGAAACATGAAAGTAAAAACATTGAAATGTTTTACTTACTTTGAAAACACTTGTATAATTATAATATCAATATCAATTCGATTTTACTTTAGATAAAACGTACACAATAAGACTTCCACGGTCAAATAAAAATAAACTGTGACTTTTAAACAAAAAGAATAAAGATGTTAACATATTTAAGGAATTTGTTAAAATTAAATGAAAATGTCAAACAAATGACAAATGTCATTAATAATTGTAAATATGGAAAAATACATGACTTGGTACAAATGAAACAAAGGAGCATGCAGTTATGTAATAAAAGATACCATTGTACGGGGAGCAACTGTTTGAAAAGGTAACTCTCTTCATAGCAAGGTGGGGAGTAACCATTTGAAGAAGGTTACTTAGAGATCTTCTTTAAATGGTTCTTCTTTGGTGGAGATCTTCTTTAAGTATCCTTCTTCAGATGGTTACTCCCCTTATAGCGTTGCGGGGGAGTAACCATCTGAAGAAGGATACTTAGAGACCTTCTTTAAATGGTTACTCCGCTCATAGCATTGTTGGGGAGTAACCAACAGAAGAAGGTTACTCAGAGACCTTCTTTAAATGGTTACTCCCCTCATAGAGTTGTTCGTGAGTAACCATCTGAAGAAGGTTACTCAGAGACCTTCTTTAAATGGTTACTCCCCTTAGTTAAGATGCCATATCTTTGTCTTACCCCTATTCTAACCCCAACAAAACCCCCAATGCTTTTCTACATCCCCGGGTAAGAGCGTATAATAAGGTAAAATATATGAAGATTAGTAATAAAATCAAAAAACTAAGGGGAGTAACCAAAAAAGGGAGTAACCAGTCTGATCTGTCACAGGGGAGTAACAATCTAAAGAAGGTCACATAGATAAAAAAATCAGTATAGCACTCCCCTAAAAGGGAGTAACTATCTAAAGAAGTGCCTATATATATATATTATAATATATATATATATTATATATATATATATATATATATATATATATATATATATATATATATATATATACATATTGTTGTTCACCTTTGGTGCTTAAGAGTAAGAACATCTCAACATCCACCCTGGTTAGCCTACTATTCTAGTTAGACTATAACTAGTGGCCTCAAAGGAGGCACGACAAGCCTCAAAGGTTTGCGAAGCGACCCAAATTTTTAAAATTCGCTTAATACATGGCATAATGCCATATAATAAAATATAATTATAAAAAATAAATATTGCATAACAGCAATCAATACACAAGGAACTTTATCTGAGCAGGCCGCAGGCTCCTAAAGCGATAAGAGGCTCCTTTTTCCACGAAAAATTTATAATATGCTCCTTCCCTATTTATAAAGTTCCTTCGTTTCCTTCCTATTATGCTATTTTTTCCTTATTAAAAATACTTGATTAATAAAATAGAGATACTTACACGTTTGTTAATAAAAATATCGTTTAGGCTGTAGTACAAAGCGACAGGGGCCGAGATCTTGTTTAGATCATACTCATGAGGTAGTCTACTGTTGTATTTTAATTTATTGCCATCATCCCCGTAGTCATAGTTCTGGAATCGTCCTGAAAATCACACGTTGACTTAATTGCAAGACATTTTTCTAACATATTAACGGGATTTCTCCCAGTAGGTATATAACGGGATTAATCCAAGTATATAACGGGATTACTCCCAGTAAGTATATAACGGGATTACTCCCAGTAGGTATATAACGGGATTACTCCCAGTAGGTATATAACGGGATTACTCCTAGTAGGTATATAGCGGGATTACTCCCAGTAGATATATAATTTTGACAAATTTTGTACACAATCTATTGTTCACTAGTTTATAAGTGGCATTTGATGCAAGAATTGTCAAAGCTGAGCCAATGAATTAAACAGAAACGAAAAAAAAAAAACAGTCAAATACGATGTACCTCGGAATTTTTCCTCACCTAATCGGAGACTCACCTCTTTAGACCCACTTCGTTCCTCCTCAGAGTATTGAAATCATTTAATTTATATAGCATAATGGCTTCGGACTGGCTTCACTTAGTCTTCGACAAGAAAGCTCATTTTTACTCCCAGCGGTCACTTATCCGTCTAAAGACCACGCTTGAAGCTTTATAACAAAAATTTGCTTATTTATCCCATAAGTTCACTACACAGCACAGCATTTTTTGCACTCATTTAAATCTCAGGTCATGCTAGTTTTCAGTGCATTTTCTTTGAAAAATCCGAGAAAACTATACTTCAACCTATTTAATTTCTTGGATAATTCTCGAAGCAATATCGAGCGTTTAGAATCCTTTCAGGAATTTTTTACGATCCTGACAGTCATTTTGTTGCACCTCATATTCATTTTTAATTAACGTTTTATGTTTATACCCTCATGTGAACAAGACAATACATTACACAGCTAAATATGTTTCAAACATTGAAAATGAAACGTCGGGAAACTTTAACTTACCAATCAATTAGATTTTCTCAGGAAGTTAAAACAAAAAACTTTATAGGGAGCTCTATTGTAAATTATTCAAGCTTTAAAGAAGGATTTTTTTTGGTCAAATTTTAGACCTATTCCTCCTCAAAAGCTTGAATAAGAAGATATTTAAAGTTATTCTAAATGCAACAATAACACACACACACTTCAAGTTACTTTACAAACCTGACTTAAGGTTGGTGAAGAAATGAGACAACATTTTCAAAGAAGATCCAGCAGGTACATAACTAAAAATAAAACCAGCTCGTTCCTGAAAAAAGAATGATAAACCTGTTTCCATTTAAAAAAAAAAAAACTTTTTTTAAAGAAACTTCGAACTCGCATCGCTCGTCCTCACAATATAAAAAACACCAAATTTATACTGCTACACGTCTTAGAACACGCTTGTCTCATCCGCAAATAGTAAATACGATCGTTTTATTTCCTTACTCAATGCTTCTTAACTTTTATGATCCACAAAAAACCATTGATATATACTATCCCATAGATATATACCGTATTGAAACGAAACAGTATACTTATTAGTTATGTGAAGGGATACACTAGTACTAAATTTTATCTATTTAGATATTTTTGGTTTCGCCCCTTCTTCAAGTTCTGGCTGGCACGGGGTCAGCCAGAATACTATACATAGAAGGAGCACTACTGATAACACGAAAGGCGATTCACTGGTGGGCTTAAGTAATGCTGCCACCCTAACAATATACAATTTTCTAAGAAAAAAGTTGGCAATACTTCCGGTTGCTGAATTATTATGTTCTATTATAAATTAATGATTGATTATTCATGAAATACTAATATAAATATCGGTGCATTACAATATTTAAAGCATTTTAAATAGTAGTTTAACGTATTTTTCAAAATTATACTAAAAGTAGTTCTCGTCAACTAAATGTAGATTCTTGTATTCCGCCACCCTTTTGCCATCTAAGACTGTTTTTATTAAATACTCAGCAGGTGTTTTAAGTTATTATATTTGTTCTTTACGATCTTTCTTCATTAATGGATATTTATGACACATATTTAAAAAAATGTTTTGTTGTTAGGGTGGTACCCTACTTAAGTCTACCAGTCAACCGGCTTTTCGTGTTATCAGTGAAATTACATTGTGTTTACGGTCCTGTGCTCCTATATATAGTATTATTCTAAGGCAGTGGCGTAGCCAGGGGGGGGGCTGAGGGGCTTCAGCCCCCCCCCCGAAATTTTTACATAACCTAAACCCGCAATAAATGTGTCAAAAAAATAAAATTTATAAAAAATAATAAATAATAATAAATTACATAACATATATTTTTTACAATAAACTTATAATATAAATATCATAATACATAAAAAAATATACAATGAAATTGAAAGATATAAAAAAAATTTGAAAACATTGAACAATATATACAACACACACACACACACACACACACACACACACACACACACACACACACACACACACACACACACACACACATATATATAATATATATATATATATATATATATATATATATATATATATATATATATATATATATATATATATATATATATATATATATATACATATTTTTTAACATTCAGCCCCTCCCGAAATTAAATCCTGGCTACGCCACTGTTCTAAGGTGACATCTAAACAACAGGTACAACGTATCAACTTAATGCTTAGGTTCAATTCTCTATTTTAAATACGAGCGAAACTGATGGTGTGAGGATAGGTGTAGAAAATCTAAACTTGAGAAACATTTTCGAGGTACTCCGTTCCAATTTTTGTTTTACTTTTTGACTTTAATTTGTGTTTCAGAAGTATTTTTAAACAAAACCTTAACAAATAATTACTGCACTTACTTCACTGATAAATAAACACTTTGTTTATTTCATGGAGTACCTTAGTTAATACAAAAAAAAAATACGATTTAACAAAATTGAGCTCTTATTTTAGAAAGTTTATTATTTATTTTATGAATTAACTGAATTTAATGATTTAGCGGTAACAACTACACATTTTTATGTTTTATGTTAACACTGCATTCTTGTGGACCACCTCCATACTAAACTTTGTAACTGATTCCTAAAGTTCTCGCAAGAATGCGGTTGTGGCTTAATATCTATACTGATCCCAGTATTTATTTCACGGCGACATTTTTGTTGTTATTATTTTAACATATTATAATATATGTTATCATAATTATCTAATAATGATATCATGTATTAATCATAATGTTATCATATCTTATCATAATTACCTTATCAATATTCGCAGGGTTTTGCTGTAGGAATACTCTAATAGCTAACATACATACAGGTTGAGTTAATGGCGAACCACAGAATAATTTAGTTAGTTGCATAAGTGTTACAGATCTAGGTAGAATCTCATAAAGGCCTGCTTGTTTCAGTGTGTGCTGAAAAAAAATCGTGTTGATTGATTAATTTATAATTTTCATCACACGTTTTTACAAAAAAGCAGGGGATGGTAAATAAGAATTAGAATAAGAATGCTTTATTCAAACATAAAAAAAAATTACAGAAATAGTGTAACAAATTATTATGATTATAGCATCACTGTTTGTAATATAACCATTTAGGTAAATTCGAGTGATGCAATTGTAAAGTTTGAATGAAACTCGCGGAACTGTTGGATAGGAGTGGGGAGATTCGTAGATCTTGAAGTAGGCGTTTTGTTGTAGGGGTCTTCCTTTACCTGATGTCCAGCGGCTTCATAGCTAGTTTATTTTCTTTATTTAGGAGTCTCTTTTACGGTTTATTTATTTTATATATCCTTTCTTCAGGTTTTGTTTCTTTCTTTTCGTTTTTGTTGAGGGTTCTCCTTTTTATGTTGATTAGAAAGTTTAGGGTTCTGTAGGTTTTGGATGAGGGAAGGTTTACGTAGAAGCAGGTTGGCTGTGTGTGTTGTTTACCTTTGGTGCACGTTTCTTTTGTGCAAGGAATTTTATACTATTCAGTATTTAAAAGTTTAGTTTCAGCCCTTTGGGGGATAATATAGAGTGTTTCAGTTTTGTGGATCTGGGGGAAAACATAAGCCTCCCCAAGCTCTTTCACCGGAAGAAAACTGAGGCGATGAATACTGGTGGTGAAACGTGTTGGTGCTGTATTCGCTCTGAGTCTGTTCTGTGGAGGTCTAGCCACTCATGTGACAATAGTTTCATACTAAGGAGATGTGTTGAACTAGATCTGTAGATCGTAGTCTTACAGATCCATCATACTCAGGTCAGACAGTCCATTGTTAAGATCCTAGTCCTTGAAGTAGGTTACTTCTTGGGCACTTCCTCAACCTTCACGCCTTCGGATTTTATTTTAATTTATTCAGAAGTTTACTTTTTATTTTATTTTTATTTTCTAATTATTTGTGAGCCCAGTAGAGTAATGTAGGTCAGTGGACGACACTGAAGTAGGTAGACTTGATGTACTGGGGCCCCACAGCTGTGCTAGGTTTTATTATTGTTTTTAATATCTCTGTTAGTTTGTAAGTCATTTATCTTTTCTTGAGACCAGACTCATTAGTACTTTTATTTTTTAATTTTTATTGGTAAGCTACGCGGAGTAAACGTTTCGTTTGATTGTTCAATTAGTCATATTTTCCATCAGAGTCTGGATCTCTTAGTTTATTGTGTATATTGTACTGGGCAGAACAACAAGTGTGTGTTCTAAATACAATACAAAATACTTTCAATTCAAAGTAGTGTCGAGTCTTATTCTTAAATCTGTACGTAGTGGCCCCTTCGAATGCAAGGGATCACTACATACCCAAAATATCTGTTTGTTCTGTCTCACCCTTTTGGTGTGACCTTTGGCGTTTACCTACTCCCGGCTAGATTCCTTGTTTCTAGTCTCAGCCTCACTTCCCTTATTCCCAATCCTTTTCCTTCCTTACCCTATTGACTGTCAACCTGTGTGTGTGTCTTGTCTGTGTCTATTCCTCCATATATGTACTCAGTATTCATTCACTAAACGAGGTGGCGCTCATAATAGATTTATGCACTGACGTTCAGGCCAGGATTGATCACAAACCCCCCAATACTGTGCACCCGACTGAGTTGGGCATTACTAAAACTCAAGTCTTAGCCGAGAAGGGCTACAATAGTAAATGACAGAATATGCAATAAAGCGTTTACATTCTCGGTCTCATGGAGACATAAACGGTCTCCAGAGACTAAGCGACCGTTAGGAGGAAAAAATGTGGAACGCTTCACGATTTTGCGTGTCATCCTTGCGCAGGGGCCATGCTAATCTACTCTGTATCATTCCTATTTTAGTATATGTACCGCCGAAGCGAGTACAGGATGGTAAATAAACATTAGCGACATCACTTCACAATGAGCTATCAGAAAAATGTCATTAGCAGCGCTGAAGTGTAGGAACAAGTTTATTCGGTAACTAATAGCAATCACTTGAAACTTTAATCAAGTGAGGTAGAGTGCACTTAGCATACATTAGAATGTGTTTATAAAGTTCTATCCCTTCGCAACATGAATTATTTTCACTTGCTAATATTTTCAAAAGTAAAACAATGGGTACGGGGTACCTCGGATCTTTTCCTCATCACATCGCATTCGCTACGCTCATCCTCGCTACTCAGAATATACAAGTCGTTAAATTTATTTTAATAAATATCTCTTAACATCGGATTCGCTACTCTAACCCTCCCTAGTTCGGACTCGCTTCGCTCGTTCTCAGAATATATAAATCACCAAAATTACACTGCAACTTGTAGTAAATGCATCCGTTTCATTGTTAGCGGTCACCAATACAAACTGACCACGCTCAAAGCAGCTTAATTTTTATGATTCAACAAAAATCATAAATATACTTGTCGTATAAAAACGAAACTTAATTTACTTATTTATTAAGTAATAATATACACTTGTGCTAAATTTATACTTAATTGAATCATTTTCTGATTTTTTACCCTTTTTCAAAAACATACACAAGTCATTCAATAAAATTTGAACTAATGCTGATAATATAGCCAAATGCGTATTGGAAAAATCTCAATTGGATCGCACCGTTTTTTCGCGTTTTATGATTTTTCGAAGTTTTCGATGAGTCATTATTGCGGGTTAATGACGTCATAAAAATATTTTTAGAGTAGCACAATTACAGCAGTAGACTGATTTTTGTTTAAAGTTTCAACTCTATAGCATGAATACATTAGGAGCTATGATGATATGACACACACACATACACACACACACAGACAACTTTGTGAAAACCACTCTGGAGGCCTTTAAAACACCTGAAACGGATAATTCAAGGTTCATCTCGGTTTCAATTTTTTTACCAACACAATACTTCTTATATATACCTACGGTATAAAAGAGGAAAAGTAAAAATAAATATTCGGATATTTCATCTTCTTATAAGTTTCACACATGTGACCAACCAAAATCTTCAATATTTCATAGTTATTGGTAATAAAAATTTCAGAAGTTTTCTGCCAATAGAAAAATTAAAATTTGTAGATGTATGGTTAATTCATAGAGACACATTATTCAAATTTCAACTTTATTGGTTAACTTTTTGATCATTATTGTTTTTTTAAATTTTTTGATGACTCGGAAAAATAGGTCACTAAGGTCAAAAAACTTTTTATTTTCCAAGCACTACTCTGTTTGCCAAGTTTTAATTCTTCAGCATGATCACTGCGGGAGTTATGCAAGACAAGGAAACATATCCACACATTCACAGAAGTACTGACACCCTCACGTAATCCCCTTAGTATGACTTAAAAACCCCTTAAACGTTTAACGATAACTATGATGGAATTTCGTCTTCGGTTTTCAAGTTGATCACACTTCTTCATCTATATCTATAACTACGTTGGTTGGTGAGCAAGCATATTTATTTGAATATCATAGTAGATAACAGTACTTACTATAAGCAAATCTGATTGAGAATAAAATTGCATGAAAAAGAAATCTAGTTCTTTGACTCTCCTCAAATATGCAACAGGTGCCAGCAAGCAAGCCACTTTAATTTTTGCGTTATACTCAGGTCTGGTTGATGTCATTACAAAAAACGCAGCTGTCGCCATCGAATGACCCACGTAAATTAACTGATCATGACCTGTATGAGTTAATACATGATCTACAAAAGCTGGTAGGTCATAGTAGCCGCTTTCGTGAAAACTGTAATCAAGTAAATATAAAAGTATATTTGGTTTACGATAATGGAATATTTTCTTGTTTACTTATATTATAATTTTTTTAAATATTAATAGAGTATTTGCACAATTTTTTTATTTCATTATCATTAAGTACTGATCTTTAAGTAAGTAAATATTAGAATGAAAAAACTTATACTTTTGATGATACAGCAAAAAATATATTTAAACATGTTCTTTTGGCGGAAAAACGGCCTCGACTGCTTGTGTGACAAGCAGTCTAGTGAGTACAATATTCACTAGAGCAACACTCATAAAAGTATACTGTCAACAAGATGATACTGACAGGTGTAGTCATCACGTTCCTTAGGCATTATATTTCCTGGAACACGGAATTGTTTTGTTTCAGTCTTCTTCACATTCTATTGAAATGTAAGCAACTGTTGACCTTGAACTGAATTTCAAGGTGTTAGTTAGAACTGATATTTCTAACTAAAACTCCCATCTATACGTTAAACGACCCAACTTTTAGAACGTTCCGTTTCCACCCCACTCTCTTACCCATTCCCCCTCTCCTCTTCTTTAAATGCTTATTTTGACTATTTAAAATTAAATTGATTTTAAAAATATTTTTTTACAGTTCAATATATTTTTAAACACATTTAATCATTTTATAAGCAAACAATTTTTTTTTGGAAAAATACAAATACTCTATTATAATGCAATTAATTTCTGGTTTATGTGAGTTTGGGCATCAGGAAGAATATACATTGTGAATGATTATAAAAGATATTTATGTTTTTATTATTTTATTGGGATAGAAGATGCAGTTGTTGTAAGAGAAGTAAATATCAATGTATTTGAGAGTTAAATTATGGGATAACGTTTTTATAGAATAAACTAGTACTTGTGTTAATGTAATGACTTGAGACACTTTACCTGAAATTCCAAAATTGAGGACTTCTAGTGTTTAGAAACACGTGTTTTCTTGAATTAGCATTCCCTCTCTGATCTCCTATCCACACGTCATACCCCATATCAGCAAGGAATATAGCTGAAATAAATTTTATGTTTATATCAAAAGGGCTATGTTATGGGAACAGTACATTAAATTTTTATTAAATGGTTACCATTGCCTGGTCAATGGGTACAAACATGGAATACGTCTCAACCGGCATGAGCAAGGAGTATGTATGCAACATTATACTCCTTGCCTTAGGCTATAGCGTAAGAGTTAAGTTCTAGCGTTGCGGTCATGTCTGGCTTGGGTCCCCAGAACAATTCTTCTACCCTAAACAGCTTCTCAAACTAGGTACATTAGAGAGCGATAACTAAGTTAACTTTAATACGCAAAGAAAAAAAACAGGTCCAGCTGCTCATAGTGGTATCTTATGACCTCTTTTAATTATACAAAAAAATTAAGAAACTAATGTAACTTTTATCTGTGAGTCAAATCCTTGGCCCACCCAATTTCAACTTAATTGGATTATTACGATTTTTACAATTGTTTAAAAACGTAATCAAGTCATTTAATCAAAATAAAACAAATGCTGATAATACGATAAAACTTGGCACTTATATTAATCTTATACATGGTTAGATGTTTGCCGAATCTCAATGTGGCATTCCAAAGTTATGGTTCTTTGAAAAACACCAAAAAATGGTTAATTTATGCAAAGACAGCGAATTTCTTCGAAAAAATATAGGCCTTTTGTAATATTTTTTGTTCATTTAACAAATGTCATAACTTTAGTAGTAGTTATCCAATTTGACGAAAAATCACTCGTTTTATAGAAATTTTTTTCAGCTTATAAAATGTTCTTTCTATGTTTTACATATGACCAACAGGGAACATCATATTGCAAGAAAACTTAAATTGGAGCGATTTCCAAATATTTTGAGCGAGAGCATTCATATGAAGGGCTCCTCTCTGGATAAGCAGACTATGCTTTTCTTTATAGTTCAAGGTATATTTTCAGAAAAATTTGATTTGAAGTAGTACAAATTGAGTCACATCTTTTAGACCTGACGCTTGAACTATTAATTATATTTATATATATAAGATGACAAAGTATACATGAGAGTAAAGGACCCAAGTCCTCAATGAAGAATCAAGTTACAAAGCATACTTACGTAAACTCGTAGATCGTTTACCGACAAGCCATGAGTCTGAGCTTGCCATTAAACCATGCATTATAAGTATCGGAGGCCTCTTCTTACTGACATCTTTCTTACTGTAGAGTCTATACAAGTTAAGAATATATCCATCTTCTGTTATGATGTAATGCTCCTCTGGTACAAGACTTCGAGCTGCGATTAACTCTGTCTGTCAAGAGACAATAAGTAATGCTTAGAAGAATTGATGTAACGTTTAGCAGGAGTAACTCCCACATAACAATCTGCCGTTAACTTTAAATTCATCCTATATTTTTGTTTACATTGTGTATATCTATTCATCCATAATTGATAACTTAAACTTATAAATTAGAAGTGAGGCGCGAATAAATTGCATGGTTTATTATTATGGCTAATGAATAATCTCTTAAGCTAATTCTTCCTTTATAAAAGTAAAATTATGATGTGTTCCTTGGAATAAGAGGCAATAATAATAGAATTGATAAATAGTTATTTATGTGACAAGGGATGCAAGGAAAATTTACAGCTAAAGTTTAAGTTACTTCTAAGGCAAGGCCAAATGAGGAAACTTCATTAGCTCCCGAGGCTTACCGAGGAAGATTACTAACATTTTAGCTCCCTATACTCGGTCGAGAGGGATAATAAGAGTGCTGAAATCTATCATCCCTGTAGTATGTAACGACTTGTCAATTAATACGAAGAGATATTTAAAAGGAATAAGGAAACAAGTGTTAATGTTAATACTATTTAGAAATAATAGTAATTAATGAATTAATAAAGTTATTAATATATATACAAATATAATCATAGAGGAGTCAGGAGCGGGTAGGGTCTTGGGGCAGTGAAGCAGACAAATATACTAAACCAACCTCGCTTCGATTCCTGTTTAACCAATGTAAATATCAATCTGACTTTTGTGTGCCTATGCAACAGGCTCCAGCTCATACTCCCCAGGAAGGGAAACAGCATTTACTGTGCGAGGCTATACCAACACTAGTAGCATTTGCTTGACGAGGCTTTACATTTGGAATTAATCATAAGTCTCTGACTTGATTACAAGCAACATCCAGTAAAATTTCTGGGAGTCACTATTGACGGTAAATTAAATTGGAGAGACCATGTCACAACAATGACTAAAAGTATTGCTAAGTACTTATTTGTTTTTAGAAAGTTAAAAGACTTGTTACCAGAAGAAACTCTTGTGCTCGTCTACAAATCTTTTGTTCAGAGCAGGTTAAATTTTGATATTATTGCCTGGGGACACGTCACTTTAGATGCATTGCTTATTTATCAAAAGAAGATAATTAGAAGAATAACGGGAGCCAAACCTGGCTCACACTGTCAATCTTCCTTTAAGAGACTGGAAAATTCCCTTCTTTTTATGACCCCAACCTTATAAGCTCTTTTTTGGAAAATTCAGTAAAATATAACGAATCCTGCTTTAAATATTGTAAATATGGGAAGCCATTCTTAAAATAAATATGTAAAAAAATAGAAAATAAAAAAAAAATGGAATACAAACAAATAAGTAGCTTGTTTGGTAAGAATAAACTCAAAGCGATAACAAAAACAATAGGCAAGGAGAGGGATGTTGAATATGAATGAGCTTATTATTTGTTTTTATAGTAAATTTGTCATGCTAAGTGTTTGACTTACTACCTACCACAGATTTGACTAATCTTGCAGTTGGATCACGATCAATGATTTTACTTTGTAAACACTCGTGTCTGAAAACGCTAAGGCTACTGAAAATGGATGATATCTTTTATCTAGAAATTTATTGAGGATTTTAAATGCTGAATAGTTCGATTTTTAACTAGATAATAAAAGAATAGAAAGGTAAGGTAGGACTTTCATTTTGAATTTTAGCCGGGATATTTTTATGATTTGATTTAAAATCATTTAAAAAAAATTCTTTATTTAGATTTACACATTATTTAAATAATTTCTTTTATTTGTAATGTTTATTATTTTTGGAATTTAATTTGCTAATTTAGCCTTGGTTTTATTTTGATAGATAAACAAGTGTTCAGTTAGCAAACTCTGTCTTCGTTCTGGCGGCCAGGAGGTTTTACCGGTGGTCTCCACAGCTTTCACTGCTTGCCGTCAGACCGGCCAAGCTGCATGACCGTGAGGCTAAGATTTAAGTTTTATTTAATTAATTTTAAGTCCTTAGCATTTTAAGTAACTTTTTCCCGTGTGTTTTTTTTCGTGTACTTTTTCCGTGTACTTCTTTTCCTGCATTTTTTCCCGTGTGTTTTTTTCATGTACTTTTTTCTGTATTTTTTTCCCGTGTGTTTTTTTTCGTGTACTTTTTTCCCGTGTTTTTTTGTGTACTTTTTTTCCTGTATTTTTTCCCGTGTTTCTTTGTGTACTTTTTTTCCTGTATTTTTTTCAAGATTCATTAAATAAACAGTATTTCTGGGTCATAGGGACTTGGCTATATATTTATAATATATAGCCAACTATAGGAACTAATACTGATAATAAAATGGAATTTTTTTGTTAACTAAACGCTGCAGTATATGTGTCGAAAATTGCTGGGTGACATAATATATATTTATATATATATATATATATATATATATATATATATATATATATATATATATATATATATATATATATATATATATTTTTTTTTTTTTTTTTTGTTCCGACCACTCTTCTCATGGCCATGGGAAGGCCACCATGACCCCGCAACCTCATAAGTTTATCTTTTCTTAGGAAATTCGCTAAGAATAGAACAAAAAATTATTCAATGGTCAACTTTAGCTGGATTCTAAATATAAAGCTCATGTCGCTTACAAATTATTTTGATGTAGCTAAGCTATAAATATGCTAAATGTACCCTAAGACGTCAGTCAGAAATAATTCTCTAATTGCTAGTATAGCAAACTTTTCCTGTATCATTAAGTATTATTATTTATGCATTAGATAAGTGATTAACATTAATCGTAAAATTGGTAAGACATAATCTTTCTACAGAATGAATGAAAGGTTTTATTTGTTTTGTAATATTAATTGGTTCGAGAACCATAAGCTTTTTAGGGAAGTTTATAGAGATCAGAATTATAGAGTGGGTTAGATTTTTTGAAGGGGGAGAGGCAAGAATATATATATATATATATATATATATATATATATATATATATATATATATATATATATATATATATATATATATATATATATTTACATACGAGATTTTTGTTCCTAGTCGTTTCTTTGAGAACACCATATCATTTAAATGCTTCTCGGATCAAAATGATACTAAGTAAAAAATGTAACCTTGTTAACGTTCCGAATCTTATTGTTACTATAACTTTTTATTGTATTTTATACTATTTTTATTAATTCTGGTTTTATTGATTGACATATATAACATAATGTTAACAAATCACGTTATTTCGTGGCAGTATGCCACTTATAAGGGAAGTGGCATATTATGGGCTGGAGAAGTCAACCTTATTTTATCACTAGTAATATGACGAACTAATATAGGACAATATTATGTGGCCGCGAAGTGACCACATAGTTATGGCGTTCGCCGCGCTGCGGCCAAGAGGCCGCTTATCAGTTATTCTTACTAAGCAGGAGTATAAAGGTTAACACTACTATCTAAGGTTGTCTCCGCAAGGATCCTGAAGACTAATTATAATTATTGTTTATCCATATTGATAAAATGATAATAATTTATACAGCAGGTATATTATGACGTCATTAACCTACACTAATGACTCAGAAATAAATTAAAAATCAGAAAATCTTTAGGTCAACCTGACGCTTAATAAATATATTGTACTGCCATATAAGGCAAAATAAATGTCAAAGTCACAAAGTGAACATAATTTGATATGATTATAGAATTTGTTACTCTGAATTGTAAATTTCAAATACATTTCCCTTATTACTTAGCTTCATACGGAGATTGAAAACAATAAATGTGGTACTTAACCCTACTAAGTTGACCAGTAGAAGTTCTAATACCTAATTATTTAAGGATGCAAAGATATAGTCTATCCACAAATAAATTTCAACCAATGTAATGATGACAAAACCGGCTTTCAGCCTAATACAGGTCATCCTTAGTGCCTACAAACAAGAGGACTATAAAATTTAAAAAAAACGAAAAACAAAAGCAAATATTGAAATAAAACAAATACAAATATAAATAAAAGACTAAAAACTGTAAAAAAAAATTACCGATGAAAGGAGCTAATTTTTCCATTTATGGAATAATGCAAACTAATCACATTTTTCTCTAATAGATTTGAAAATTCGGTTATATCGTGGCAGTATGTCACTTGTATAAACCAGTAATATGACGAACTGATAAAGTACAACTATGTGATGCGGAGCGGCAAGAGACCCAAAGCCTATTGTTTTTATTATCTCTATTATTACCTAATATTATGTAGATACAATGAAATCTACGAATGAACATAATTATTTATGAATAACATATGATGAATTTTTTAACACCATACCTAATTAATTATGATAACATAAAAATACATAAATGCACACACACATGGATGCATAAATACACATACATACTCTCACACATGCACGTAAATAAGTTTGTAAAATTGTTTTTATTTTTACTTATTTATTTTATATTTTTGTAAAATCTTTAGCTTTTAAGTTAATTTATCTGAAACTAGTTTATACAATTTATTTCAGTTGTTAGTTATCATTTCATTAGGACCTCAGAAATTAGCGTAGTTGGGCGGTATCTATAAGCTCCAAGCTAGTCAAGTTAGTACGTTCTTTAATTATTTGGTTTATACTGAGAACACAATTAAGTTGATATGTTCTAATAGTTATGTTAATGAAATGGAAAGAAATACCGTTGTAAGGAAGGTTGTCGGAAGTGGTTCCTTTCCCATCAGTTTGGTGAAGTTGATGTATCTAGCTACATGATTCGAGCGGATCCTGGGTGGCATGGGCGAAGCCCACCCCAACACCAATAAGTAACAGACAGTAAAGCAACAGGTCGCCACTTTTGAAATCCTTAATGAACTTCTTCTCTCCACTGCTTTGTTGGACAAACATTTATCATTTTCTTTTAAAGATCTTGGTACAGATTTCGAGATTTCTTCCTTATTTGTCGAAAGTAACTCTTTTCTCCTAAATATTTTGTAATTTTGCAGCGATATATCTTTTTTGAAAAAAATATTTTCGCTGACTTTAGGATCAGTAGACACTTTTTCGGGTCGCTCTTTGATTATTTTTCTGACTTTATTCCTCTTTTGGTCTTTCGGGGTTTCACGACTTCCTCCCCTCTTAGCTGATTTAATCTGGCGATTCAAATAATTTTCTTTTTGATCAAATTCTTTAAGTACGAAGGGTTCTGTAAAAGACTTCACTAAACGAGTGCCTTCACGTTTGGGTATCATTTGTTGACTGGCTAACAATGTTTTGTTTAAAGCCAGACCCTGACCTTCATCAAACGTAATCAGTCTATCTCATCACTACCAGGTTTATATACAATCCCCACTCCTTTCCTTTAAAAACCTGTCACTAACTAAGGGCTAAGACACCGTCCATCCACGCAAATGTCCTAGATCCTGATAAGCACAAAGATAAAAGTCTTAAATAAAGAACTTTATAGAACTGACTTATTTATGATTTTCTTCTAGGTATTGGTATATCTATCAATTCCCTTACTTTGCATAAAAAGTATTCATAAACAAGAATATATGTGTAACGTATTTTGTTTTAAGATTAAAAAACTATTTTAACGTATTTTGTGCGTCGTAGTATTTTTAAAGTATTGTGTACGTCGTAATATTTTTAACGTATTTTGTATGTCGTAGAATTTTTAACGTGTTTTAAAAAGAAGATTCGAACTATTTTAAGGTTAACACTATTTATTTGTTACTTTGTCTTACCTACTACCGTAGGCATGAAGGAAAAGTATTGTGTTCACCTTAAAAATCGGCAGCCAAGTGAGACTAATGTCATCAAAGAAGCTAAGTTCACAGTGTGCTTAGTTCATCTAGACGAAGAACTAAGCACACTGTGAACTTAGTCGCGGAGACAAGCCAGAGCGCTGAGTTTGGATAGAGTCTGGTAGGGCTAGACCAAGGATCTTGAATAAAGGAGATGACGCATTAAGGAACTTTTCTGACCCCATGGAAGTTGTAGTAGATAAAGAAATAGGAGCAAACTTACCTTTCTATGATTATAATGAAGAAAAAAGGTGCCAATGCAGGTTATGTAGCAAGGTTGTCGAGTTTACTTCTCAACTTTCTTCTGTGCTTCTTGTGATTGTTACATTTGTCGTGTTTTTTAAGTCATTTTCGCTTACTTAATTTCTTACTTAAGATAATTTAAGCGTGTTTATAACCTTCTTAAGCAATATATAATGGGAAATCATTGAGGAGAAAGTTTGCCTCTAAAATTTCAGACCTGTGCTGTTATAAGAATTGTACGCATGCGCAGTTTGTACCAAGCATGTGCAGTTGGTTTTTGAAGTGTGCTTCGTGTTGAATTCTCTCCAAGGTTTAGTTTTCGATGTACTTTTTGTATGGCAAATCGACTTAGTGCATAATCACTTTTATTCAAGATCCTTGGGCTAAATGAACTAGACACAATGTGGGCTAGTCATATGTGCCGCCATGTACGGAGGGTGTGTTTCCTAGATGATCGGATGTGTACAAACTCTGTGGTGGATTAGTTGAGTGAGATTTGAGTCACATGAAAACGCTAATACGGGTTTAAGCGTAAAAACATGATATATAAATATATAATTACTAACATGAATAATTACTCAAGATTTCCTTGTTTTCTCTCTCACTCTTCTTAAAATAATTTAAATTTAATTGAAATTTAAATGATGCAAAGTAAATCATGTTTTAATATTGCAATAACCGGATACCGTCTATTAACGTTTGATTATATTTGTGACTTATTAACTTAGTCCATGAACCTTGAACTGTCCAAGACGCCAATCTAAGCAATGGCTACTTCAGAACTGAATAGCAACTCGACATTAGACATCAATTATATACTAATGATTGAATTCATGATTAAGTCTTCAAGTACTTGCGAATAATAAGTAATCATAAATTTCAATGAGTACTTATAAAAGGGAAGTGAAATAATAAATAATTCTGGCGCGGTGGTCCGCATGTCGGGCGAATTTCCTTTGGATGCGTGTTTCCGTGCTTTTTTACACTATAAGTTTACAACTACTAAATAAATAATTCCGTCGCGGTGGTCCGCTGTCGGGCGAATTTCATGTAGAATTCGTGTTTCCGTGCTTAACAACCCATTTCTTGCTTAAGGTTCCGGTTCATGCTTTAGAACCTAAGCAGTTACTCGATTGTCAAGCACTGCTCGTAACTCATTTTCTGTATTTTTCAAAGGAAATGCGCATAATTATCCAGTTGGTTGTTCAAAACTATGCCTCTAAAATTAGAAGTACGCACTATTATTTGCACTAGTTTAAAGCTTAGTTACTTATATTTAAGCTTAGTCAGTTATCTTTAAAGGTTTTAGCGCATTTCCTTTGAAAAATACAGACAAAATGAGTTACGAGCAGTGCTTGACAATCGAGTAACTGCTTAGGTTCTAAAGCATGAACCGGAACCTTAAGCAAGAAATGGGTTGTTAAGCACGGAAACACGAATTCTACATGAAATTCGCCCGACAGCGGACCACCGCGACGGAATTATTTATTTAGTAGTTGTAAACTTATATAGTGTAAAAAAGCACGGAAACACGCATCCAAAGGAAATTCGCCCGACATGCGGACCACCGTGCCAGAATTATTTTCTAGTTGTAAACTTATATTAAGTAAAAAAACGATAAAAATTGATCGTCCCTACCAGGATTTGAACCCAGGTACCCAGAGTTTGAGTGGTCGTATTGACTCCGGACCACTGGTATTCAACTCAGAGGCCCAAAAAACATAGAAAACGACACCCTACTCGAAATTTAATTTTCAACGACCGTAATTTTGGTTTTCTATAATTTTTGTGGTTTTTTTTGACTTTTTGGTAACTTAAAGTGGTCGTATCGACTTCGGACCGGTTTCATTCGATTCAGCGCCCAAAATACATCGAAAACGACACCCTACTCGAAATTTATTTTTTATCGACCTAAATTTGGTTTTTGGTAATTTACAATGGTTTTTTGGACTTTTTGTCACTTAGAGTGGTCGTATTCGGACCGGTTTCATTCGATTTAGCGCCTTAAAAAACATAATTATTGACCTTTTTCGCGGCAAAAAATATTAACCCTGAATATTGCCTATTTTGAAAATTTCGCTGACTCAGCAAACCGGGTTAATGACGTCACAAAAACCTGGTTTTCAATAGGGTTCGTGTCCTTCCAAAGGTTGATTTTTGTACCAAGTTTAGTTAAAAAATATTAATCCGTTCGAAAGATAGAGTGTTTACAAGAAGTGTCTAGAAATACATATATAATACATATATATATATATATATATATATATATATATATATATATATATATATATATATATATATATATATATATATATAATATATATATATATATATATATATATATATATAATATATATATATATATATATATATATATATATATACAGGGTGTTTCATATAAAGTGTCCACCAGAAAAGGAGGTGATAGTACTCCTCAAAACGAACAAAAAATGTCCTATAATATAAACCCCAATCTCCAACCGTTTTCCCACAAGGTCAAATTTAATATTTTAAAAAAATATTTGACCTCACATCATAAAATTGTTAATAGGGACTTAACTATTCAAGCTAGAAAGGTGAAATTGGTATCATTAGAAAGCTGAGTAAATTTCCTAAAGGACAACTACTAATTATGTCAAATATTTTGGAACTACTGCCCAAAAATTTTGCATGAAACATGATTTTTAAAAAAAAAATGAATTTTATGGAATTTTTGTAGAAGGGCATTAGAGGAAGAAGAGATGAGCAAAAGTTCAGCCAAGAACGGAAAAAACTTCTTTTATGATTGCCCTTTAAGAAAAGTTAAATAATTTTATACATTCAATAGTCAAAATTTTAAGCCATTCTTCCTAGAAGTTGGAAAAACTGATATTTTTTTGGCATTTTTGCATATGTCTACAATGTTAATTACATGGTACATAAAATAATTAAAAATCTCTAAATTAAGAGAAAAGAGTGGTTTTAGAGAAAAATGTGTAAGAATAAAATAGGTTTATTTTAGCTTCTAGAGTCTAAAAATCGTATTATTAAGTTATTTTCGAAAATAAAATATTTTGTTAAAATAACACATTATTTTCACTTTTTATACGACAAAAATGATCAGTTTTTGCAACTTCTAGCAACAATTGCTTACATTTTTGACTATTGAGTGTATGAAAATATTTACATTTTCTTAAAGGGCAGTCATAAGAGAAGTTTTTTCCGTTCTTGGCTGAACATTTGCTCATCTCTTACTTCCTCTAATGCCCTACTACAAAAATTCCATAAAATTCATTTTTTTAAAAAAATCATGTTTCATGCAAAATTTTGGGCAGTAGTTCCAAAATATTTGACATAATTAGTAGTTTGTCCTTTAGGAAATTTACTCAGCTTTCTAATGATACCAATTTCACCTTTCTAGCTTGAATAGTTAAGTCCCTATTAACAATTTTATGATGTGAGGTCAAATATTTTTTTAAAATATTAAATTTGACCTTGTGGGAAAACGGTTGGAGATCGGGGTTTATATTATAGGACATTTTTTGTTCGTTTTGAGGAGTACTATCACCTCCTTTTCTGGTGGACACTTTATATGAAACACCCTGTATATTTATATATATAAAGTCTCGCGAAACGTATTTTTTCGTCATTAGGGACCTCTGAAACGGATTTGTGTCGTGGTCCGAGGTTCGAATTCCGCCATGACGCCTATGCCATTAGCCGAATTTCCAAAGGAAATTCGCTAAAAGACAAAGACAATAATGATAATGTTCAGTAGTCGGAAATTATTTGTTTAGTACATTCATGTAGAGATTTGCTCTGCAGTAAACTAGGTTTTAGCGAATTTCCTTTGGAAATTCGCCTAATGGGATAGGCGTCATGGTGAAATTCGAACCTCGGACCACGAAACAATTCCGTTTCAGAGGTCCCTTATGACGAAAAAAAAATTTTCTCGAGACTATATATATATATATATTATATATATATATATATATATATATATATATATATATTATAATATATATATATATATATATATATATATATATATATATATATATATATATATATATATATGTATATATTATATAAAATAGTAAAGAGTTATGAGGAGGTTTTTGGTCATGATAAATAAAACACCATTTAAGCTTTCGACCGTCTAAATTAGTTTAGTTTAGCACTGCTCGTAACTCATTTTGTCTGTATTTTTCAAAGGAAATGCGCTAAAATCCTTTAAAGATAACTGACTAAGCTTAAAGATAAGTAACTATGCTTTAAACTAGTGCAAATAATAGTGCGTACATCTAATTTTAGAGGCATAGTTTTGTACAACCAACTGGATAATTATGCGCATTTCCTTTGAAAAATACAGACAAAATGAGTTACGAGCAGTGCTTGACAATTGAGTAACTGCTTAGGTTCTAAAGCATGAACCGGAACCACGCAATGGGCATGGTTCTTGCATAAGCAAGAAATGGGTTGTTTAGCACGGAAACACGCATAATAAATGAAATTCGCCCGACAGCAGACCACCGCGCCGGAATTATTTATTTAGTAGTTGAAAACTTATATAATGCAAAAAGCACGGAAACACGCATCCAAAGGAAATTCGCCCAACATGCGGACCACCGCGCCAGAATTTTTTGTTTACTTTGACTTCTTTAGATACTCTACGTCAGTGTATGAAAATATTATACGATGTATCTCGTATGTATAGGTGTGATAGATGACTATATGATAAATATATGTACACACACACACACACACACACACACAACACATATATATTATATATATATATATATATATATATTATATAATATATATACATATATGTGTGTGTGTGTGTGACATTTACTTTTATAAAAACTGGTTTTGACGACAACTTCAATAGACTTAACAGCTTTTAACTTTGTACATGTGCACTCTTTTTTTTTTGTATGAATTTTATTATTAATTCATTTATATAGTTAATAATTTCTGCCTTTTGGCAGCCTTGTGTAATTAATAGATCTTTAGTAGTAGTAGTAGAGTAGTGCTTGAGCTTATTGGTAACTTATTGCATGCTGGCTTGCTTGTGCAAATATTTTATTAAAATGTATGACACTGGATGGGACGTAATAAATTTCCTCAATTTTGCATTATAACTATATTTCGCCTTCCTTAGCAATACAAGGCATATTCATGTTAAATAAACCTAAAAAGAAAAGAATTAATTACAATCAAAGCATAGATGTTACTCATGAGAAGTTAAAGATAAAACTACTTCCATACACTGATAAAAGCAATAACTGAGTCGAAATTTATGGGGAATTCTAAAAAAATTATATAGAACGAAACTTACTCTACCTACACAGAAAAAACCAAAAAACAAAACCTTACTGGAAATTGTCATTAAAAAGAAAGCATAGAATGAAAGAAAAGGAAGTATAAAAGAAAGGAACTTAACAGTGACAGAAATTAAAGTGCATAGTAATGGAAGTATGACTTTTATATGCACTTATAGCATACTGTACTATAAAAAATATAAAATTCAATAGAAGAAACATCTAATTTATCTAATAAATTAAGTATTATCTAATAAAACAAATTTATAATAACCATTCCAGAACCTGCTAAAGGGATTTGATGGAAAAATTTAATATGGAAGACAAAAAATAATTAGTTTATCTTACTGAAAATGCCTGAGTAATGTTTATTTATGTACGCCATTAGAATCTTGCCTATAACTAATTAATTATATTGGAAACAAATTATTAAGAACAATATATTATATATATATATATATATATATATATATATATATATATATATTATATATATATATATATATATATATAAACATTATATATATATAATGTATATACAAATACATATTCACTTTATAAGCTAATAGACTTTATTAGTTTTTTAAAACATGTGTAGAACAGTTTGAAGTATATATTGTTGGAAGGGCGAGGGTCTTATACTCAAATGTTCTTGTGCTCAATAAATATTTGTATAGTATTTATAGCACAACAAAATCAAGAAGTCTCTTGAAAATGTTCTATATATATATATATATATATATATATAT
>JACMZG010001908.1:49467440-49497440 GCA_018340805.1 Microvelia longipes | reverse complement strand
TTCGTATCCCTAATATTCACATTTTCCTATTTAAGTAAATGGATTTGCTTGAATGAATTTAGGAAGTTATAAATGAGCTAGAAGTCTACTACTAGTAGCTAAACTATCTATATAATTAAAGTATTAACAACGGGACAATTTTTAAAGTATTTATTCTGTAATGGAAACGGAGAAAAAATAACTTTATCTCCTGACGGTTTATAATGTAAAGTTTATTGACTAGTTTTTAGGGAGTAAAGAAGCACTTTTCAGTCCCAAGGGAGAAAAAGTTACTTTTCACTCCCTGGGGTTTACCCCCTAACTGCTTCTTTACTCCATAAAAACTTGTCAATAAACTTTAGATTATACACCGTTTGGAAGTTATTTTTCTCCATTGTTGAAAACAAATTTTATCGTCTCAAAATCCGTTTCAGGTCAGAAGAAGTTGTTTGGAGCAATCATTTTTATTTTCTTGGGGGGGGGGGGGGGCCACCCCCCAAATTTATAAGGGTCCGACTAAAAAATGTTTTCTTATTGACTCAAAATCCGTTTCAAGTCAACCACCAAACTGCTCAGGGGAATAATAGCATTCTTTACTTCCTTGGTGCATAAATAACTATTATGTCCTTGTTATTACAGAAAAAATGAGCTTATTAAGGCATAGTTGTGAAAATAAAAGCGGGAATTAACCAAACTTCCAAAACTAATACAAACCTCTCACCACCTTATCAGTAGACGTAAAAACGTACACGACGAAATTGTAAACGCAAAAATGCAAAAGTGTAAACAGCCATCCGTGTTTACACGAATGGCTATTAAAGCGATTTTTGTAGCTAAAACGCCTAGTTAAGTAATTGCAGAGTAGAAATCTTGTTAAATATGTGAATAAAGTAGCAGAAACGTCCAATCTTGATTTTTCTCGTAAATAAACTTATACTGTAATTACAGAGTTGGACGTCTACGCTACTGGGTAACGCGAAAGAGCGTTCTAGCGTCAAATATAAAAATGTCTTAAAAGGTCGTCTTTGCGACTGGGCATCTCAGCTAAATATTTTTGTAGCTTAGGTGTACAGTGTCGTGGAGACAAATTTTAGCGTAAATGACCGATTGCGTTAATACTCTTTCTTAATATAGCTAACATGTACTGTCGCGTTGTTGTGGAGTAGCGACACAACAACGACATCCATTCATAGATGTATGGATATTGTCACACTACCATTCTCCTTATCCCTTAATACTAGGCCAGGGTGTTATTCATCCTTAGTTCTTTATTTAATAGTATAAGTCTCTTTGGTCAGGAGGAATTAGGAAAATACATCCTCTATCTCTATTATGGTTAGCCTTCTATCCTGATAAGACTATAATAAGTGGTCCGTTCCAAAGGGGGCCCGGCTAGATTCGCCGCGTTTAGTAAATAACAATTTATAACATTATGACAATCATATTTTAACAATACGATAAATTAAGCAAATTTCATATTTATAAAATGAAAGATTTATTTGTGTTACTTTTCATCCGTCTAGAAAAAAGAATCTTGTACGTAACACCGGAGAACACAGTCATTACAACCCTTTTAATTAACTCTCTCTTCGTAAGTTAAACTTCCCGCTTTCTACGGCTGCGCCTTAGAAATCAACCTTATAAAACCCATTATTTCTAAAGAAGCGTTATTTAGTGTTACATGTGATGATAGTGTTCAACTTATGTTTTAAAAAAAGTAAAAATAATCAAAGTCCTAAGTAAAGTCTAACTTTCAAATTAACTCTTATCAGATATTCGTTAAGAATTAAAGAGTAAATTAGAAGGCAGAGTGATTAAAGGGAAGGTAGACCCGGTTCCATCCCTCTGGACTTCAACTAGTTTGCAATTAAGCCCTTTTTTAGGGACGGGTCTTTTGCGAAGTCCGAACTTATCCTGCCTAAAACTTTCTTCTCAAACCAGCTAGGAGACCCTAGGGAATCCTCCATGTTTTAAGACCTAGTAAAATTAACTAAAAATTTGAAGCACAAAGAGTTTAAAATAAACATTTTATGGAAACAAGTAACCTTATGAATGATAAATCAAAATAGACGCTAATATTTATGAGTTCGTTTAACTCTATACACGCATTACAATTATACTATCATCTACAAATTTTGTAGAGAGTGGACATAGTGAACTCATACAATAAGTATAGTAACAAACCAATGTGTGGAATTCAAGAAACTTGTCCACCTAATCAATCATCTGTAACTTATGTTTCACTAAAATATAAGTTACACGTGTTTTGTTTCCTTAACTACAATCGACGACAAAGTAATGTAAAAGAAAAAAAATCGGATAAGAGGTACTAAGAACTTTTAATTATCACATCGGATTCGCTACGCTCATCCTCCCTACTCGTCGTCAGAATATATAAATCATTAAATTTATATACTGCAGCACGCTTTCAGACTCGCTTCGCGCGTCTTCAGATAGTAAATACATCCGTTTCATTCCCAGCGGTCACCCATACAATCACTGACCACGCTTAATACTACTTAACTTTTATGATCTTACTAAAATCATGGATATAATTGTCGTATTGAAATGAAACTTAGTAAACTTATTAATTACGTAAAGGTATACAATTATATTAACAATTATAACAACATTTTCAACTCAATTAGATTATTTACCGATTTTTACCATTTAAAAAAAAAATATATACAAGGCATATGATAAAAATTTAACTAATGCTAATAATGATATGAAAATTGGCACATTTATTAATTAGTCTTATACATGGCTATTTGCGTGCCAAATCTCAAACCTATCGCAAATTGTTTTCGCGTTTATGATTTTTCGAAATTTTTGCTGTCATTATTGCGAGATAATGACGTCATAAAAAATATTTTCCGGATAGCATAACTTCACCTATAGACCGAGTTTTTTACTAAGTTTCAACTCTCCAGCATAAATACGCTGCGAGCAACGATAATAACAGACACACACTCAGGAAACTACTCAGGAAGTCACACACACCTAAAACGGATAATTACTGTGACATCATGGTTTCGGATTTTTCGGCAAACAACAATTTTCCAATATTCCTACGGAATAAATGAGGCAAAAAATGTAAAACCAATTTCTTTATACAATGCAAAGAGACTAATACTTAGAGGGAGGATACAACAGCTCTTATCACTCCTTGGGTAGCTAGGTGCCGTAACTGTACATTGGTGCCGTCATTTTTTGATTTTTCGTAATAATTACAATTTCACGTAAATTTTACATTATTATTCGACTATTTTGTTTTAAATCAAGTAAAATGAATTTAAAATAAGTTTTAATATATTTCTTTACTATAAGTTTTAATAGTATTCTTTAATTGTATGTGTTGAATAATGTGGTTTAATGTGGCATTACAGAAAAATGTCCGCCGTTAGTAGAGTGCATGCTACAATAGGGGTTGTAGAGGAGTGGGGGAGTATCTAGTCTCTCTCTTGGGAGACTATAGTTGGGGTAAGTACAGTTATGGCACCTAGTAGAAGCTGTCTCACTTCCAGACCCTTATCATTGTGCTGTTCTGCCTATGTACTACCTCTAAGTATTAGTCTCTTTGATACAATGTTTCAGAACCTAAAGAAACAAAAAAATCAACAAATGGTGAATCTACATTTATGTATGAATGTAAACATAAGTACGTAGGTATACATATGTAAGTATGTATTCGTGTTCATACATTTGTTTGTATGAACACATATTAATGTATGTATAAGTGTACAAACATGTTCCATGTATGTATCCATACATGTTCCATCCCCTTGCTTCAATCAGTTTGCCAAGCCTTTTTATAAGGACAGGCTTTTTTCTACAGGATCATTGTCTAAGTGAACTCGGTATGGGCCAAACATATATTGGGCGAAAATAGTGCTCAAATTAGAGAGAAAGAACTGATTAGACTTTAGTAATAATTTACCAAGGTCTACAAATTGTGGTTATTTTGAATTTTCAAAAAACGTTGAAGAAAATATATCTGTCTACAAATAATTGTGTGTGTGTGTGTGTGTACGCCACAGGCCTCCAAAGCTGTAGCCGCTATAAGTGGCCGAAAGCCTCTCTTGTACTTTGTGTTTGATAGTGATAATCGAAGAGGATCAGTTTACTTCTTTGATGTATTAAAATGCCACTAATTGGGCCTATCTAGTAATAATATTTCTGTGAATAACAAGTAATTCATTCCTTAATTTTTAACGCTTTCATCTCCAGACTGTGTATAATCTAAAGTTTATTGACTAGTTTTTATGGAGTAAAAAGTAACTTTTTCTCCCCTGGGAATAAAAAGTGTATCCTATTATTGGGTTATTAGAGCCAATTATATTAATTTCTTTAGGGGAGTGGTACTCCCTAAATTAATACAGGAGACTGATAAATTTTTGTAATTTTTCTGGGGGTGGCGCCCCCAAAATTTATCAGGGGGGCCCAACCACATATATATTTTTTTATTTTAAAATCCGTTTCAGGTCAAGAGAAGTAGTTTGTAGCAATAAACATTTTTTTGGTGGCCAGCACCCCCTAAATTTATGAGGGGGTCCGACCCAAAAAAATTAGAATAAAATACAAAAAAACGTCTGAAGATAAAATCTTGTATGCACCTTGGGACTAAAATGCTATTATTTCCCCTCCCCATTACCTCCCTCGGCTTTGTCTCGGGAGTTAATAGTCATAACTTCCTCGGCTTGGCTACGAGCGTTAAACACATCAATCTCTCGGCTTCACCTCAGAAGTTAAACACTTTGGTTCCCTGGGCTTACGCCTTAGAAACCAACTAACTTCTTAGGGAAATAACTGCATTCTTTATTCGCTTAGTGCACTATTAATTTAATTTAATATAATATTTAATTTATTCAAATATTTAATATAATATAATATAACATTTAATATTTAAATATTTAATTTAATATAATTATTAATTTGCAATCTTTACTCCCGGAAATAAATATTATTCATGCTCTTCATTTGAAATATACTAATAACTATTTACATTATTTATCAAGTCATAATTTAAATAAAATGTCAGAACTGTTGCCAAATAAAAGGATTAGTACCTAAAAATTAATAACAATAGGAATACAAAGTTTACATCTCCTGGGAAATTCTCAGAATTATGTACTTTTTTACATAATTTAACATCATTTCATTATATATTTTAATGACATTAAGTTAAATGTTAAGTTAGATAATTTATTACTTGACAAGATATTTTAAAGTACCATTTCCTATTGTATTGTTGCATTACAATATTTATCGAAGCGTTACGGACTGTATCCGTAACATTTATATATTTTTATTAATTTCGATGTATAAGACATTCAAGAAGACTATAATTATCGTGTATAAATGATTTTACTTTGTAACAACCAACCTGTTCCTTGATTAAAATGAATAAATAAACTTTTAATTTTAATATCATTATAATAACATAGGTAAGAAATTTTTATAAAACAGTTAGTCAAAATACATGTTAAATTAGCAATTAAATTACCGGGTATGGTTTTAAGAATTTACGCGGCAAAATTCTAATCGATCATTAACGAATATTTTACAACCTGAAGGAACTTATATAAGAGGGAAAGAGCGTATCTTACCTGCCCTATGAAAAACGAAAAATTCATCCAATTGAGTAGAAACATAGACATATATACTAGAGAGGGCATAGCCAATCGAAATACATTGAAAGGCCTGAAACATCTATTAGGGGCTCTTTGTAACCTCATTGAAACCTTCTTCAAGAGTGAGTCAAGGTTATAATAAATCAATTGATTTTGGCATCCCGCACATTGTTTGTGTTTTGAATAGTATTTATAACATTCTTCTTAAGTTATTGTAATTTATTACTGATTATTTGATTGTATTTAAAAACGAAAGTGGTCAGGTTACTTTTTCGATGTTTCACAATTTAACTCATAGGGCTCCTCTAGTAATAATATCTCTAAGAGTAGAAAAATGCCATGAGTGATCCTTTAGCGAATACCCTTTAGACAAAGTTGGCTAATGGGATAGGCGTGCACCTCAGATCATGACTAAAATTCGTTTTAAAGGTCCCTGATCACAAAAAATACGTTGAATACGGTTCGCAAAACTATTTATATATATATATATATATATATATATTATATATATATATATATATATATATATATATATATATATATATATATATATATATTCACTTAGTTGGTGGATGATCGTGGGCTGCCATGCAGCGTCAAATAAATGCCCCTTTAATGACTAGTAATATCAATGCGACATGCATTTTAATTTCTAAATTAGCTTCAACAAAGGTTTTTAGTTCCATTATGGTGTCGGTGGTGCTGGTTTGTGTTCTAAAACCATATTGGCGATTGCTAAGAAGATCGTTTAAATGAAGATAGTGCATAATTCGGTCTATCATCAAACGTTCAAATAATTTAGTTAAAGTCGAAAGTAAGCTTATTGGTCTGTATTGGCATGCATTTTTAAGGTGAGATTGACCTGGTTTTTCTATCATAATTATTTTTGAAGTTTTCCAACAAGTGGGAAATATACCTCTTTTTAGGCATTCATTAAAGATGGCAGTAAAAGGGTTTGGTAAAATTTCAAACGTTTTTTCAAGTATGGCACGAGTAATGCCGTCTTCACCTGAGGCTTTATTAAGAGCGGCTTTTTGTAAAACAATGTATGTATGCGTATATATGTGTATGTATGTATGTGTATGTATATATACATATATTTCAATCCCTGTATTAATTTAAATTAATTTATACTAGTTTATTTTCAAAATTATAAGTATTTTAAAAACATTCAAATTTACGATAATCTATTAGAAGTTTAAAACAAAAAAATAAAAAAAAAAATAAATAAAATTTTACTATTAAAATATAAAATTAATTAAAACTTAAATGATAAATAATGATAAACAGAAGATTGATACGAAAAAGAAAGAATATTACAATTAAAGAAAAGAAAAAAAAAAAGAATCATAATTATTCTTGAACCAAATGCTACAACTAAAATAAAATGAAAATGCAAAAAAGAAAAAAAGAAGATATAAGATCAACATGTTATGCGAAAGCGGTGCATGTTTAGAAAATAAAAAGCCATAGTAGGGATACTGTTATGGTAAATTAAAAAAAAAAACAAAAAAAAAATATATATATTTATATATATATATATATATATAATATATATATATATATATATATATATATATATATATATATCTGTCTGTGTGTGTGTGTATCTTTCGAATGGATAAATATTCTTTTATCAAACTTGGTACAAAAAATCAACCTTGGGAAGATACGAACCCTATTGCAAACGTAGTTTGCTAAGACAGTAATTTTTTTTAAAAAATTTTAAGGTTAATAAAAAAGAATTCAATTTGATGTACCTTTACTCGATTTTTTATTTCAGTTTTAATAAATTGTTTATCATGTTACTTTAATTTTGTTTTTAATTTATAAATTCACACACAACCGGTTTTAACTCCATCAAATTAAAAATGAAATATTATATAAAACTTATTTTTTATAAGAAAGATTATAACAAAATATGAATATAGAAATAATTATACAATTTTAATAATAGGCCAAAAATATCTTTATTCTTATAAAATAAAAAATCGGGTACGGGGACCTCGGAACTTTTCTTCATCACATCAGATTTGCTACGCTCATCCTCTCTATTTCAGACTCATTTCGCTCGTCCTCAGAATGTACAACTATATTACAGTAATTATATATTAAGCTATTGTTTGACATATATCATAGATTTTTGTTTAAAACTACTAGAAATAAATATTTTTATAAAAAATCAGTTGTATATATGTCAAACAATAGCTTCATAAAAATACTGGGACATTGTTTTATGTGTATTTTCTTTGGATTTAATGCGGTTTTCAAAATAGGTAATATTACGGTATTCTATAACTTAAGTTTTTTAAATTACCAAAGGCAGGTACAAAATTACCATGTTGGGTTAAGAGTTACTAAAATATTAATTAAAATTGAATTATAATTTAAATTTTGAATTTTGATCTTATCATTTTTTAGCATGAATCATCATTTTTAATATTAAAGGGCTATTTTCACCACACCGCGGAACAGAGGAGGGTTACATTTAATTTTTTCTTGCGGCTAGTATCTCCTTATTATTACCCCTTACTTCCCACCAGTTACTAAGCCCGCCAAACGTTAGCGTATTGCAGATTTATAAATCTAAAAAAGTCGCATATAATATATCGTTTTAAATTATAATAGTATATATAGTTAAAAATAATACTATATAAGAAGAATCATTACTTATAACATGAAAGCCGGTTTAATCACATTATTTATAGGCCTCTATATCAATTAAATTTTGAAACATCTAAAAACCTGAACACATTCGATTATACAAATAATCAAATTATACAAAAACAGTGACAAAATAATAAAAAGTTTTAATACAAAACAAAACACAAACAACGAGTGAAAAGCCGGCAGTAACTGATATAATATTATTACCTGAATACAAAAAAAATATTATAACTAGAGGGTCTCTATCCAGTGGTGGAACTTGGTAGTAGGACTTTTTACTGTCGCCGACAGTAAAAATAGTTTTCTACTGTCTCTACGACACTGTCTCTGGAGAAGTTCCTCATATGTCCTCTAACTGGGCGCTAATAGTTTACTACGATGTTATAATTACCTTCTTTGTTCTTCTTACTTTTCCTCCTTTATACCGTAGGTAAAGTCATAGAGATTATACTAGAGGGGGCATAGTCTATCTCAATACATTGAGAGGTCTGAAGCATCTTTTTGGGGCTTTCAGAGGCTCTGAGTAACCTCATTGTCAAGAGTGAGTTAAGGTTATAATTAATAAATTTATTTCGGTTTCCAGCACATTGTTTGTGTTTTGATTCTGATTTTTTACGTTTTACTATATAGGTTGTAGTATTTTTGTACAGATTATTTAATTATATTTTTAATCGAGGGTGGTCAGGTTACTTTTTCGATGTTTCAAAATTTGACCTATAGGTCCCCTCTAGTAATAATATCTCTATGTGTAATTTAACTAAAAAGACTAGATGTTGCAATCCTAGAGATATCCTAGATGAATTATCTGTTTCAGGAATTTTTAAGACCTCCTGAGTAGTTTTTACACAGTTTTTTTGTCAGTCTGTGTGTGTGCCTCTGTCTGTTAACAACATAGCTCCCAATGTATTTATGCTAGAGAGTTGAAACTTAGTACACAATCAGTCTATTGGAAAAAGATCATTTTTGTGTCTTCAGTAACCCGCAATACATAATGGAAGTAAAAATTTAGAAAAATCATAAAACTCGAAACAATTATGCGATTGGATTAGGATTTAGCACGCATGTAGCCCTGTATAAAACTAACATATGTGCCACGTTTCATCTCATTATCAGCATTAGTTAAATTTGTATTATATGGCGTGTATACGTTTTTTAAAAAAAATGTAAAAAATCTGAAAGTAAACTAATTGAGTTGAAATTTATTGTAATTGTATTTATGTAATTTATTTGTATTTACTGTATTGTAATTATTTATTGTATTTACGTTATAAATAAGTTCACTAAGTTCCGTTTCAATACGCCAAGTATATCCATGATTTTAGTTGGATAATAAAAGTTAAGCAGCATCGAGCGTGGTCAGTGCCTGTATGGTTGACTCCTGGGAATGAAACGGATGTATTTACTATCTGAGGGCGAGCGAAGCGAGTCTGGAAGCGTGCTGCAGTAATTCAACGACTTGTGTGTACTGAGGACGAGCAAAACAAGCCCGAAGTAGAGAGGTTAAAGAAAAGTTCCGAGGTACCCCGTACCTAATTTTTTAAAATAAATACTCAAAACATTTTTGTTTTACAATATATAATAAATGCTTCATTATAAATGCTACTATTTTAAGCTATACATGGTGGCATGTAGTGTTTAGCCTTTATAAAACTAACATATTCATTTAGACTATACATGGCAACATTTATTGCTTTAAATGGTGTAGCATTTATAGCTTTATGAAGCATTTATTAATGGTGGAACAAAAATGTTCGATTATTTATTTGAATTAATTGGGTACGGAGTAGCTTTGAATATGGTGGCATTTATAGCGATAAACCCGTAAAACAATTTTTGTTGAAGAACAGGATTTGTCTAACGTAACCTGGATTTAATAAACATTTCTAATCCTGCGTTAAGTCTTTGGTTCATTTTTTTGCGGTAATTCTAGAGTTTAACGTAAAATTTATATATTTTGTTATAAAATGTCTTACGAAGCTACTGAAGAATTGTTTGATAATATAATGAAAGGATTGTCTGATGATTATGTGAGTATTATCATTATTTTCTTCTTTGTTTACATCCCGCTATCTTACTGGCCGGCTGCTTATATAATGACATCAAACGTCAAAATAATATTAGAATAGAACCAACAAGTGACTTAACTCACGCATTCATGCTGTCAAATCGAGTGTTGATGTCGAAAGAATTAATTTTTGGCCGCTGGGGCATAGAGATATATTACTAGAAGAGCCTATAGGTTGAATTTTTGAAAAATCCAAAAATTAACCTTAACACCTTTGATTATTTAGTACGTTCACATACACTCTAGATCCGCGTATCGTATAGAATACGATCTCTCAATATGGTAATTTAAGCTGTATGAACCATGCGGAGGGGATCCGATCGTATACGCTAGAACTAGGAAGATGGAATCTAGTAGTAGTAGTAGTAATATGGGGGGAGTGGTAGTAACTACCAGGCAAGTTGACCACGTTGTTGGGCCCTTTTTGCCAGCTCCCTAAGATAGTGTTCTACTCCTTTTAATTTACAGTGTAGGTATATTTCATCTAATCTAGACAGAAGAGCCGTGAATTTCTATGGTTCCTCTCATGCTTTTTTCAAGCAATCATACATATTTTCTCTATGCTTTAGGAATATATTTAGCATCTTGATTTACTGTTGTGGAAGTTTCGTAATCATGTTGCCTGTCATTGATGATGTATATTTTGTGTGATAAAAATTCGTACAAAACAGTAACAAAAAAATGGGTACAAGGTTCCAATGTACTTTTCCTCACATTGTCATGATTATCCAAAGCTTGAGGTGGTATTACTTGGGTCTCACCATGCTTGACAGAATAAAATGGTCATCTAAAGTGCAAGACATTACGAAATTGCTCATCCTTAGAATGCCATGATTACCCGTGCATGATTACCTGTGCATGATTGGTAGTATTATTTCATTCTCTAAAGGTTCGACCTTAAAATTTAAATAATGAAAGAAAAGAAGTCTCTCCACAAAATAAAACTTTATTGGCAAAGCGCTTTTAACCTAACTAGAGGCCATCATCAGTGCAAAACCTAACAAACAAGCAAATAAAATAAGTAAAACACGAAAGAATTATTTAACAAAAGATGAGCAAAAGTATGAATGGAGACAAAAAATAAATTATAAAAAACGTATTAAATAAAATAACTACCGTTGAGATGTAAAGAAGAAGAGAAGTGGAGAAGAAGGCCAGGAGATTGTATTGATATATTTTGTAAAAAATTATTTTTTGTAAACTTTTTATTAAATAAATCAATGTTTCATTCATTCAAGAGAAGTGAGTCTATGTTTTTCTATTAGATATGAGAGTCAGACTGACAGTAGGAGGCGATAGCGCCTACTAAATTTTAGGTTTAAAATTTAAAGGTATTCAAATATCTTGGGTGTTATAGTGTAAGAGTAATTAAAGCTTAGAGAAGTAGTACGATAGATAAGCATTGTATCAAATAATATGGGTCATACTGTATTCATGAATGCATTATACTCCTTGCGCTATACCGTTCTAGGTAGAGATATATACTAGAGGAGGCATAGCCTGTCTTAATTTATTAAGAGGCCTAAAACATCATTTTGGGGCTCTGTGTAACCTCATTAAAACCTCCTTAAGAGCAAAGAGACTAAAACTATTAGAGAAAGGATACAACAGCTCTTCATTCCTTGGGTAGCTAGGTGCCGTAACGGTACATTGGTAACGCCATTTTTTTATATTTTTCCTAATAATTACAATTTCACATAAATATTACATTATTTTTCGACTATTTTGTTTTAAATCAAGTAAAATGAATTTAAAATAAGTTTTAATTATTATCTATTGCATGCTAAGGTATGACAAAATTATCATCACTATTTATTTTTGAATTTGAGACATGGTTTCCTGTTAAATCTACTCTTATTTAAGTTTATTTTTTTAAATTAACTTATATCATGTCACAAAATGATAAATGTCTCATTTACAGTCTATCGTTTAGTTTAAAAATCCCCAAGGTCATAAGTATTTTAAGGATTGACCAATCAGAGAAGCTGCTGCCAACCTCTCACTTAAACACAGAAAAAAAATCCCTACTACCATAACCGCTGTAGGGAAAAAACCTTCTTCCCGGCAATCGTTCACTTCGTTTGTGGTTCTTCTTTTGATTATATCGTTTTGAAAACTACTTTCAAACTAATCTTAAAAATGATATTTTAAAATAAAACTACACAAAAGACTGTAAAAAAACATCGCCAAGAAAATATGGGTAAAATAACCTGATTTGTTTACATAGTTTTTTCCCGCTCCCTTCTTGCAGGGATTTTTTTTCTTAAGAATCAGGGGTGTCTAAACTATCCTTATAAGATTTTTAAACTAAATGATAGACAGTAATGTCAATATGAAGGTGACTGCCATGAAGATTTTGAGATTAGCAAAAAATTTACTACGTACACACAACGTATTTAACAGGCAATCATATTGGATACACATTAAATACGATGAGGTTCTTGCACCGTATTTGTTTAGTGAGATTGCGTGATAACTGATCCCGCCAAAACATCATAGTGAAGGTTCACTTTTGGTTATAAGGAAGTTTAAAACAAAAAATATATTTAATTAAATTGTGATTTCTTTGCATAATAATAAAGTTACCCTAAAAAAAATTAATCCAAAAATTATTTGATAAAAAACGGTAATATTGAAGTGAAATAAAAGTTCGATGAGAAGGTTATCCGTTAAATATGATCATCTCTAAAGGTACATACAGCGTATCTGGGGATCCATTTAGATTCCATCTCCCTAGTTCTAGCGTATGCTATCGGATCTCCTGTGCATGGTTCATACAGCTAATATTACCGTATTGAGAGATTGTATCCAATACAATCCGCGGCTCTAGAAGTGTGTGTGAACGTTACGTGCTGTCTGTCTGTGACAGACAGACAGCAATGAAAACTCTTATGGAATGTAAGGAAAATACTTTTCCTAATGCCTAGTAGGTCATACTATGACGAACAAGAGTTTTTATCTAAACATAGAAAAAGTATATTTTATTGCTTAAAATTAAATTATTTATGATTTATTATTAGTTTTTCATGTATTTATAATAAGAATAATAATAATAATTATTATAGTTTAGCACATGGCTAAAATCAATTGTGTGGGAAAATAGTGTTGAGGAACCAACGAGGTTGGTCAGATTTGAAATGTTGGGCGTGGTTTAACATCCAGGAATAAACTAATTGGCTCCCTCACATTATTTCCAATAATAAATATACTTATAATAAAATTATTTAAATAAACCATAATTATATCCCTATTAAAACACACTTGTCTACAGAATAAAAAGCTCATCCTACTACAAATGCTTTACTATTGCAGTAATTGTGGAAGTTGAGTGATAGTTTGTGGATGGTGGTTACTACATTTAATGAGCCATGTAGAGTGGTAAATGATTAGTCAACTCGAGTCAATGGGCAGGGTAGTCCATTTTGTTTAAATGTCAGGTTTTGTAGGTGTGGCTCTTGTTTGTAGGTTATTGAAATTCTGTTTGGCGTAGGTCAGTAGGTTTTAGATGTAGAGTCTAAGACGTTAGGTAACCTGAACATTTTTATTCAAGTAATTGTCATAGGTTTGACAAACTTTAATTAAAACAGTTTTAGCTACAGATTCTGAACTACTTATTAGCCTACTCAGTTTATTAAAAATATTGCATTAAAATGTTAAATAAATTACTGCACCTGGCAGCATTGCTACATTTAATCACTAATGTAGGCCAATTGCCCTACATTAGTAACCTAACCTACACTGCCCTAACCTTTCATTAATGCTCACCATGAATTTCACTTTCTAAATAGTGGAATTATTTTAAAATAAGCTGGATACAAAATAATTCCAGAATAAAATTATCTAATTAATAAAACTAAACATTTTTACTCCATGTTTATTTTTAATGAGGTGCTTCATATTAAATCATTAGCGCCTCTACAAAAGTCAAATAAGTTTGAGGGTGAGTATAAATATATAGAGTTAATAGATAGATACTTTTTTGTACATTATAAGTTCACTTTGTTTAAGTATTGTTCTGATATGTATTGCGCAACACATTAATTAAACAACTTTACTTTTAGCACATTTATACTGTAAATTCACCAGGAAAAAGGTCTTTATTTATGTTTTTGGTGGCTTTGAATGAAATAAAACTAGTCTGGACATCTCTAAGTAACCAAAAAGTTGAAAAGACTACTGTAAAAGAGAGGAAAATTTATTACAGTGTTGGTATACAACAAATGTCAAGTAGGATGTTGTTCTCAATGTTTTTTGGGGTCTTAGTAGAATGAAACTAGTCCACCAAGTCAATACCTGGGGACCTGAGTTTGAATTTTGGTGCTGGAAATAATTTTTTATTGTTATGTTTACATATTGTTGGTTTATAACTACTGAATAATTCTGGCACAGAGGTCCCTAAGTCGAGTGAATTTAATTTTGAATGCTTGCTTTCTTGCCCACCCAGCCAGTTCTTACTTAAGTTTTGCTCATTTAATTGAATGAACCCAATAAAAAGTTGATATGACCAAAAAGTAAAAAAAAAAAAAACCGTGAAAAATAATAGAAAAACAAAATAACCCCTTTATTCTTTTAAATTATTTTTTATTTTTCTAGGGAGAAACATATGAAACTTCTGATGTGGAAGACAGTGCAGATAATAATATTGTGTCCCTTAAAGGAGAAGAAAAATCAAAAGAAAATTATTTAAAAAACTCTATTAAGCCTGATGATTCAGAGCCTTTAGTTATTGAAACAAATTTAAGCAAAGTCACTTCTGCAGAATCAAGTAAAGGAAACTTGAGTGAAAACCCTAAGGTTTCAGAAGTCAATGAAATAAGTAGAAGCCAGGAAAATGGGGCACTTGAGATATCTGTATATAAAAAGTCCAGTGCTGAAATGGAACCCGAAATAAAATGCAATAAAGTTGTTACACCTGTTTCAAATTCTAATAAGGAAGAATTGGGTGTTCCACTTGATCCGATGGATAATGAAATATTTGATTCCATCGAAACTGTAACTGTGGATATAAATCAATCCACTCAGGATGACGAAGTCACATCATGTTCTACTGTTGAAGTCAGTGATGAAGTAGTCGAAATGATTTCTTTAAGCTCTCAAGAAAATATTTTACATAAAGCGTCTGAAAATCCAACTGATAAAACTAACAAGTCTGAAAACACAGCTGAAAAAAATATTATTGATGTTACTGTTCATCAAAATGTTAATTCTAAAGAAAATTCCTCACAAAATACTGATATAGATAAAGAAAAAAATTTAAAATACATTAGGAGTTTGAAAATATTCTCCAATTTGTTGAAAGATATTAAAAGTAGCGTGGAAGACTCGGTTATCTCGTCAACAAGTAAAACCAGTCTGGAGTCTTTGAATGTTACAAATTATACTTGTCAAGGCTGTGATAAGAAGTAAGTAATTTTTAATTAATTTATTAATTAAGAAGCTTAATTTAAAACACCATTAGCTCCTTCCAACAAGTATATGGGGTATCAATAAAATCAAGGTAAACAACCATAGAGATATAGATGTATATTACTAGAGGGGCCTTATTGGTTGAATTCTGAAACATTGAAAAAGTTACCTGAATACCCTCGTTCATTGGATATAATCCAATGATCCTGTGCTATTCATAGCACAAAATTACAATAAGTTATGTAATAGAATGTTTAATATACAAAACACAAAGTTCAAAATCCAATATAGATACATTCACAATACTGTGGTAGCAATGCGTCCATTCGTTGCATGTGGTGACAGCTCAAATTCAAACCCATGTAATTGTATTGGACGTTCTTAAACAGCTTGCAGAAATTGGAAATTTTCGCAAACCAACTAAACCCAGTGCTAGCAGTCAAATGCTAAACAGTGATTAGCATTTGATTGATTAGGGAACACCTTAGAGATCTGATGCGGAAGAAACCTTTCCGTTTTCAAAGTTTTAGAATTTTTCTTACCCCCTCTTCCGATTTAGAGAAGAATACTTTTGTTTTGTTTGGGTTTTGATTCTTGCTGTGCAAAGAGACTAATACTTAAAGGGAGGATACAACAGCTCTTATCATTCCTTGGGTAGCTATGTGGCATAACTGTACATTGGTGACATCATTTTTTGATTTTTCATAATAATTACAATCCAACGTAAATAAAAGATCATTTTTTCACTATGTCATTATTGTATTAAATTAAATTTAAAATAAGTTTTTATTATTATCTATTATGCAATAGATCTATTATGCATATCCATTAATTGTCTGTGTTGAATAAAGTGATTTAATGTGGCGTCACTGAAAAATACCTGTCGTTTGTAGAGTGCGAGCTACAATAGGGGTTGTAGAGGGGTGGGGGAGTATCTAGTCTCTCTCTAGGGAGACTATAGTTGGGGTAAATACAGTTATGGCACCTAGTGGAAACTGTCTCACTTCCAGACCTCCTATCACTGTGCTATTCTGCCCATATACTACCTCTAAGTATTACTCTCTTTGTTGCTGTGCTTTAAGTTGTTTTATTATTTTAATAAAAGAGTTACTTTTTTTTATCTTAAAAATTAATATTATCTTGTTATTGTAACATAATATTATTATTTCATTACTTTTGTTAGTGTCTTTTTCGAGTGTTTAATTTTTCCTGTTAGTTTTTATTAGTTCAAAGTTGGTTTTTTTATATTTCTATTCTTATATCAGATTTATTTCTTAATATTCTTGGTATTCCCAATTTGATTGATATAGTATTATTATTATTATTAATGATTGGGGTTGAAGTCGAGGATAGACCCCATTTACACTTCGACTTGAAGTCTATTGTAATAAATAAATAAATAATAAATAAGTCTTTATTTGCTTGGGTGTACATAATGTAAAAAAATTATGACAAAAGCATAGGTCATTACAAAAATAAGTTAAAATAATCATTAAAACTATTTAAAATTTTAAAAATTCTAGTGAAACTAATTTAAGAAAAAAATACATAATAAAATATAACAGACAAACAAGACGACAAGACAAACATGACTAGATAATTATGGTTTTTAGAGACAGGTACTCAGTAATATTATAAAAAGGATTCTTTAATAAGAATTCCTTTAACTGCTTTTTAAAATTCTTTAAAGGTAACTTTTGACTAGTATAATCTAACTTATTAAATAACTTAATGTACAATCCCCTCAATTAGTCCAGGTCAGAATAATCCTTTTCCTTGGACTAGGGCTAGGATCTTTTTGACCAGTGATTCATTGGTAGAGTCAAACTTAGTGAGAGTGCTGCTAACAAAGTTGGAGAACCTTTGAAAAGCTTGGGCTTCACATCTCAGAAGTATGTGAAAGGCAGTTACGGTTTCATTGAATTATCTTTAAAGATACCAATGGTATGGAGATGTTTTTGGAGGTGACAGTGACCAGTCAGTAGTCCAGTTACTGTTCTAAGGTCCCTTCTGCTGAGACTGAGGAGGTCCTCAGTTACTTTGGGACTGGGTCCTTTTAACATAAGTTTACTGTGCCTCATGCCAGAGGATTTGTTCCAGTGGTGCAGGTGATTGGTTAAGAGCCAATCTTTAATTACACCTTTGGCTATAGTATTGGGTAAGGCTACTATGGGTTCAGGGCCCACAGGAGTGGTCTCAGACCCCTTTTTGCAAGGATGTCTGCTTGCTCATTACCTTCATTTCCCTTATGGCCAGGCACCCATTTGATTGCTACATCATTGTTGAGTGACAAGCTTAGAGTTAACTTTGTAGTTCATAGATAGTATGGGACTCTGAATAAAATTATCTTGATAAGTTAATTTTCTCTTAATGTAATTGTTCTGAAATTTTGTACATTATTTCTATCCTTTTAGTTTTACTGCCTAATTAGTACTTAACAAGTAGATCCCGAAGTTAATTTGTTTTTAAACAAGACTATGTATTACATTTTATAACAAATGCATTACAATACAATAAACTAAACAAGATAATAATTTGCCGTTTTAATCAGGTTGGTCAGTTAAAAAATATTTAAACTTTGACCTTATGAAAATTTAAATAAGAAAATAACTTGAACAAGAAAAAGAACTATAATTTAGGGTGGAAATTCCCATTATCATCAGACATGATTAGAAGAATTAAAATAATTAAGAAGTTAAAATAAAATTGAAAATACACCCCTCGTCCAAAACAACCTTTTCTTCTTTGTTTTTTTATCTTCTGTTAAGACAAATATTTTTTGTTTCCGAAATTCAGAACTAGAGTGCGCTGTGTCAGCGGCTTTTGCGGCCGTAGTGTTACTATTGTGGAACCATCATTTTCTGCTTTGCAATGACCGCTACGCACGCAATAGACAGACGTGTTGTTACCGCAGTATTGTGAATGCACCTTAATAATTTATAAGGTGCATTGATAACCTTTTAACCTTAACTTACGCTTAGAGGAGGTTGAATGATGTTACACAGAGGCTTCCTTCTGTGTAAACAAATATATTTGTAATTATCTGTGTAATGTTGTAAAGTATCAAATGTCTTGAGTAAATCAATCAATCAAATCCTTGAGTAAAAATTCAAGTATACTATTTTTTGGGTCTTTATTTATGTTTTTGGTGGCTTTGAATGGAGTAAAACCAGTCTGGACATCTCTAAGTAACCAAAAAGTTGAAAAGACTACTGTAAAAGAGAGGAAAATTTATTACAGTGTTGGTATACAACAAATGTCAAGTAGGATGTTGTTCTCAATGTTTTTTGGGGTCTTAGTAGAATGAAACTAGTCCACCAAGTCAATACCTGGGGACCTGAGTTTGAATTTTGGTGCTGGAAATAATTTTTTATTGTTATGTTTACATATTGTAGGTTTATAACTACAGAATAATTCTGGTCGAGTGAATTTAATTTTGAATGCTTACTTTCTTGCACACCCAGCCAGTTCTTGCTCAGGTTTTGCTCATTTAATTGAATGAACCCAGTCCGAAGTTGATACGACCATTATTAATGACCAAAAAGTAAAAAAAATGTGAAAAATAATAGAAAAACAAAATAACGGCGGTAAATTTTTTATGAGTTTGATGTCGTTTTTATGTTTTTGGTGTGCTTAATTTTTAATAAAACTGGTTCGAATTCGAGACTACTCCAAGCTAAGGTTCCCAGGTTCGAATCTTGGAACCGGCACTAAATTTTTTATTATCTTATTTTTTCTATATCTTTAAAATAATTCTCGTGTGGAGGTCAAAATTTCTATGAAATGCACCCCTTCTTGCTTATCAATCCTATGTTTGATCAACAACCTGAGCAGTAGCGCAACAACTAGTTATTTAATTTTTTTGAATTTTTCAAAAAAAAAATGCTCTAAAAATTATCATATACTGAGCTCCAAATGAGTGCATGTATTGCTGTGCCATGTAGTATAATCTGTGGGATAAATATGCACATTTTCTTTGAAAAATTAATAAAATATAAATAACGAGTTGTCATGCTCAGGTAAATAACTACTAAGCAGGTATCGAAAAATTAAGCAAAAATTGGTTTGATAAGCAAGAAAGCACCAAAATTTTATATTTTTGGTTTTTGAAGACAAAAAACTTTTTTGGGTAAAAATGCTTGTTGGGGGGGGGGGGTAGATGGGGATGGGGACAATATTCATATTCTCAGTCAGGGATGCTAATTTGAAACTTAGTTCAGCTGTCTATTAACATTGTTGTGGAGTAGCTTTTTCATAGATTGTTACCATCAATATATCACTCCTCTAAATGCTTTTCACTCTGAAGTTATTCTGTGAATCATGATCTCTCTTCATCAATTTCCTGCACTTATGTTTGTTTATGATATTTTGTTTCAGGTTTCTGATTCTTCGTTTCTATTTCCAACATTTGTCAAGGGAAACATCAAAAATACTCTACAACTGTAAGAAGTGTGCTAAAAAGATCATATTTACTAATCCATGCTTATTTAAAATTCATTTGAAAACACATGGGGATTCTGTTGAAAATGTTCAGCTTGAAGAATCAAACCTTACTGTTAATGTTCCTTCAATTTTAGACTTCAAAAGCAAATATGTTTTAGAATTTGGACCTGATGCGATGGAGAAATCTTTAGGCTGTAATGATACAACAGATATAATTAAGCTAAACAAATGTCCACTGTGTAAACTTAATGTTCCATCTATGGTAGAACATTTACTTTACCGTCCAGATTATGAAGAAATCTATCGATGTGGTAAATGTGAATTTGTATTCTCATCCAAGTGCTCTTTTAATATGCATATGAGGTATCACAAGAATCTCAAACCTTATTCTTGTCCAGAGTGTGGAACTACGTTTATTACTCAAGCTCGTTTGCTTTATCATTTGAACTTGGAATGTTTCCATTTGAGACGTTCAGTTATGCGTAGGTGTCCTTGTATTCTTTGTAAAGTTATATTACCCTCTAAAGAGGCATTTGAAGACCATTTATTACTATCACATCGTACTGTTATTTATAAGTGTTTACACTGTCCAAGAACATTTAAATATATTTCTGATTTAGAAAGTCACAATCTTGTTGCTCATAATGAGGTCAAAGCAAAAGTCATTGTCTATGATAAGTGTGAAGTATGTCCCTCGGACGAAAGGAGAGTTTTTCCTCACATTGAATTTAACCAACATTTATTGAAACACGTATTAGACAAAAGATGTATATTTTATGCTTTCAAATGTCGGAAATGTAATTTTTCCACCCAGAATCCTTTTTATTTCCAAAAACATATACAGGAACAAAAGGCCTGTAGAAACGTAGAAGAAGCACATTTCAAACGATTATATCCGGATTTTTTAATTCATCCTGTTAAAAGGAAATGTCCCGAGTTTAACTGTGAAATTTTGTGTAAAAAGATTCGTTCTATTTATTCTGTTAAGAAAATTATTGGGAATTCGACTGATAACATCAAAGAAAATGATAAGGACGTTAATGAAACGATAACAACTGAAAAAGAGCAAAGAGTACAAAATAACGGGAATATAATTTGCCTTCTGTGTAATACAAGATTTAATAACTCTGAGGACGTTCGAGTGCACATTGTAGACTATCATAAGTGCGATGAGTATCATAAATATGTACAGATAACATTGTCATTGAAGGAAGTCCCGAAGAAAATAACTGGAAACAACGAAAATGTTACTGATAGGAAAATAATATCTACCAACAATGAAATCTTAAACAAAGAAGGGATCTGTTTAAATTGTCCCAGTTGTGATTATGTTGCTGATTCAAAAGAAGATTTTCAAAATCATGTTGTGGTTCACCGAGAAGATGGTGCCTATCAATGCCTCGAATGCGGGGAATGCTTTGTTTGTAAAAATCCATTAGAAATACATTTAGTTTCAGTTCACTCCATTAAAGACACATCGACTTATATTTCGTCTCATTATGTTCATAATTCATTACCGAAACCATGCGATACCTCTGAGGAGCTTCAACCCAATCAGTGCTCCGTTTGCTTTGATGTATTCCCGGACGATAAAGCTCTTCAGTTACATTTTAGATCTCATGGAATGGCATTTTTAAGGCAGAGTTTTGCTAAGAAAATAACAACTTAGGTATTTTATTTTCCTGCATAAAATAATGTGATGAATATTTCTATGCTATAATTATTAAATTGAAGGTTTTCGTTTATGCTGATATATCTATCATTCCATTGGTATCTATAAACTCTTGATTCATTTTAAACTAGTTCACATTTTAAAGAAGTTTATTTAAGGATATGATTGGTACAATTAAGCCTTATAGTATGTCTATTAGTTTTTGATGCGTGAATTGTGGAGATGTTATGGCGGGAACGCACTTCTGCCAACTATGTAAAAATGTATTGTCTTAGTTGGGGTGACATCAGAGTGATATAAATGTTGCAAGGCATTACCTTTCCGACAAAGTTAAGCTGAACTAATGATTTTACAAACTTTTAACGATTAATATTATTTTTCTTAAGTAATGTTCGTTTCAAACATATTTATTTTATAATAACTATTTTAAACCTTTAAACATATTTATTAAATAATAACTAACAGTGTTGCCGAGTTTAGAATTTGAAAACTTTTTTTCTGTGAAAAGGTGTTGGCAATCCTGCTATTTTATACTCAAATTGCATGAGTCTTAATATTTTTACAATTATGATGCATGAATCTGATAATATGTACTAATTGTTTTTGTTTAAGTACTACAAGCAATATAAAAATATTTTGTATTGCTATGTTAGGCACTGATGGCATAAGCTGAGAGCCGGTTCTGGGGTAAGCTTAATCCCGGTTCTACCTTAATAAAGCAAAAAAAATGTGGAAAAGATGGAGTTGATGTTTTTTTATTACATTCCACAGCGTAGTAAAAATTTTGAATAACCTTATTGTTTGATTATTTTTGCTTGTAATTAAATGTTAATAGTGTAGGGTAATAAATGTTAAAAATATGAAATTTTATGAATGAAAAAAATATAAAAAATAATGAAATTATTCAATTAGTAATATATGTGGCAATTAAAAAAAAAAACAGTTGTAAATACTTTACAGTGGAGGCATGTAACGAAAGAAAGGAAGGATATTGGTTCAATGAATTTCTTTTTGGATGACCATACTTGTTCCTTTCTGTTTTGTTCCAAACTACTCTGTCTATTTCATTCCACAGCCACAGCCAATATTGTAGTGTTATTTCTTAAGCTTGTATCCAGGGTAAGCAATGTTTTTATGGGACAATATGGAAAATACTATATTCTATGGTCTAAGTTTAATCAGTAGAAAACCTAAATGTAGGTAATAATCAGAACTAGGAACTTAGATTTCTAGCAGTTGTATTAACATACTTTCTCACTAAATCTAAAAGAGGTATTGGTCATTTTAAAGAATAGAATATTCCCACCTTTTGGATTATTAGAAAAGAAATGGCAAAATTCCTATGACTTAAATAATTAGGTTTTTAAAATGTTCAGTTTGCTTTTTCAGCTAAAGAAATTATTTGGAATAAGAATAAATTACAAGGAAGTGCAGTAGTTTTTCCAGTGGTAAAACCTTCCATGACTATTAATAGTTTCATGGAGTCAAACATGTTAAACAGATTCTATTTATAGGCCTAGAAAAACAAAAATAAGCATATTTCATTTAAAGTTTCAATTATGAAAGAGTTTTAATAACTCATTTTTACTTTAAATCGGTTTGGAGAATATTTTATTTAATTTACTTTTTAAGCATACAAATTTATCTTTTTTGATTCCACCAGTTTGGTGGATAAAACTTAAAACCATTAAAACATATTCAGGGGTTTCCCTGAACCAAGGGATCAGGGTGTTTGTATTGTTCCATTAAACATTTTAACCTTTGTAATTGGTTTTAAATAAATACTTAAACTTGTAAGGACTTATGTATACTTATATATAGTGTCTAGAGAAATATTAAACAGTGCAATATTAGTTTTATCTTATTGATCATAATAATATACATTTTAAAATCTATTTTAGCCATGTTTTTATAACCTATATTTGCTGGATTATTTTTAAAATGATTGAAGCTAACAATATTTATTTTAAATAATTTTAGACAAACTACTAAATATTATTATTGAGGGATACTTTATTAATAAATTAAAAATAAAAAATATTTTTTTTTATTATATTTTTTTTAATTATTTTTATTTAAAATTTTTTTTTCTAATTGCTACTATCCCTCTGAATGATTTTGGCCATCATCACGCTTAAATGCTTTTCCCTTAATTTGAAAGCTATATTGCAATCATTTGGTTCAACATGATTAGAGATATTGTTCTGAAAATCCCAGAATATACTGAAACCATCAATAGCACGTTATAGATGGAAGCTAATTTTTAAAAGTTTCATAACTTGTGATATTATTTTATTCTAATTCACTTTGTTTATCTATTATACAAATTTAATTAAAATTTATTTTTAACTCTCACTTATCTGGGACATATTTCAATATTAGGAGATTGGAGTTATCATTCTACCCCATAAATTTACTCAGTCAAGCCTATGCAGGTACATTCTATAGACTGCTCTCGCTTTTGACAAAGGGGTTAATTTGAAAAACTTGCCTGAAAAATTCCATTTTGCTACCTTGTAGCATGATATGCTACTGTCCATATTGTAGTGGAAATTTAAACTAATCCACAAATATTTTTTTTGTAAGATCGATAATATTATACATTTTTTCTCTCCTACTACTGTAGGTTTATAGGAAAACTATTGTGTTTTACCTAAGGTTATAATTATTTGTTTCAGGTCAGGTCCATTGACAGGGGGGTGACGGCACCCTCCCCGAAATGAATTCAACCCCTCTGACAAAGTAGTTTTTATTGGAAGTCCATTGAAGGTGTGCACATCACCCCTCTCCTGCGGTGTTTATGCTAGAGAGTTGGAACTTGACACAAAAATCATACTTAAGCTCTAGTTGTGCTGCCTGGAAGATTATTTTTTTAGACCACGATTATTTACTTTGCCGAGTCTACAAAAATTTAAAAAAAAAACAATACAAATTAAAAATTTGACATGAATTTATTTATCTTTAAGTGCTGGATCGATCTACAAAATATCATTGTGATATTAGTCACCATTTTGAAAATATTAAGTCTCGGATTTTCAAACTTTGACCTCCTATAACTTTGAATCTTTTAACTGTTTCTTCACGAACGCCATATCAGTCAGAGAGCGGCAAATTTTGAGATCTAAGTAGTCCCATTTCGAAACATATTTAATTTTTACTTTGTCAGTTATTGGTGAAAATATATATTTATTGTACATCAAGTATACCTATGGTTTTTGTTGGATCATAAAAGTTAAGCTATATCGAGCGAGGTTAGTCCTGGATGGGTGACCGCTGAGAATTAAACGATTGTATTTACTATCTGAGGACAAGCAAAGCGAGTTGTTATTTTAGAGGACTTGGTGCAGTGCAAATTTGGCGAGTTGTAAATTTTGGCGGATCCAATGTGGTGAGGAAAATTCTGAGTTACCCTTACCCGATTTTTATTTGTTGTTTTTAAAAAAAAATATTATTGATAACCAAAGTTTAAGTGAGGTGTAAAGTAAGGTGGAGGGGAGAGGAGTCTGATTAGAGAGGATGTGACATCTGAAGGGTGCTGACAGGGTCCTCCCTTATGATTGATGGCATGTCCTAACACCCCATTTTTCTGTTTTTATTTTTCACTTAATGCCCTATTTATTTATCACTAACCACTGAAAATACTTTATCAATTAATTTGTATGAAAATATTAGTCAGTAATTCTTTAGAACATCAGATACGCCCAACAACAGTTTTTAATGATTAAAATATATAGAATTAATAAAAAAATTGGGTACGGGGTACACCGGTCTTACAGTATTAAAACAAAACTTGGTATACTTATACTTGTACCAATTGGTGCAAGTATAAGTTGAAATTCATTTCAGCTCCATTGAATTATTTCTCCATTTTGACTTTTCCTCATTTATGCCGTTGGTGTATGAAAAAGGATTATCTGTTTCAGTTGTTTTTAAGACCTCCTGAGTAGTTTTCACAAAGTTTTCTGTCTGTATGTGTGTGTCTAATATATTATCACTGTTGATCCTAATGTATCTATTCTAGAGAGTTGAAGATTGGTGGAAAAATCAACATTTAGGTCTAGTTTTGCTATCCGAAATTAATTCTATTAAAAAAGTTTATCTGTCAACAATGGCAATAATATATTTTAAGAATGCATAAAACACGGAAAATGTTCGGATCAAGTTAAATTTGTCAGACATGTAGTCCTATATAAGACCAAACGTGCCAAGTTTCTGCTAATTATTAGCATTAGATCCTTTAAAAAAAATAGAAAGTATTGACATTTTTGCATTTAAATTGTATGATCTCAAATAGACAAATTATAATACTCCGTCTTTTATAACTAGGGGCCTAATGTTTATTTAGAAATACATAGTAGTTATATAGTTGGAAATTAAATATCATCATAATTCAAGTCCAATAAAAACTAAATAACCAGTAAATATATGAATTTACTTATAATAAAAATATAGTTATAAGTCGTCTGTTATGCATGTATAGATATAAATGAGACACCAGGATGTTACAATATATTAATGATAAGTACCAGTGTACATTTCATCACACACATATTTTTTAAGACGAATTTCAGAATTTTCACAGAAAAAATGTCAAAGAGCTACTTAAATATCTTGCTATCTTAAAAGATTCAAATAAACAAAGTATTTATGAACATAATTATTATTAAATATTAATAAGTTTAAATTAAAAGTTTATAAATTGCTATTTTATAGATATAGAATGATGAGTTAAACCCGCAATATAAGTTTAAATATATAATTAAACTAAACCTGGATCATAACAACATATTTTCTTAATATTTTTCTCCGTGCACAGTTGCGGGCTAGACTCTTGTACAAGGTGAGTTGTACTTTTTATCGTGTTTTCGTACTTTAATATATATGTGCTAATTTAATGGTTTTGTATTCAATTCCGTGAAATAATTGTTACAATAATTTAGTTAAAGAAAAAAAGAAACAAAAAACACTTGTTTTTATTAAGATTTTGAAGAACATACAGATGACAGTGTGTTGCCTTAAATATAACTTGAAATTACGATTGCTTTAATTACATTCAAAAATTTAGGTTAAAATAGTTAAATTACAATTAATATATCATTTTGATACTACCGAGTTTTGCAAAACATGAATAGTTGACACAATATTATTATTATCTCTCGCACAATTATATTGTGTTTACAATTAATATTTGAAGGAAGAAAACAAATATTCAATTTCAATTCAATTCAATTTATTCCATTATAATAAAAATACAATAATCACACAATATTTGAAGCAAATGATATCACTCGCAAAAATGTAATAAGTTAATAGAAATTATACTATATATGACTACGGTATTAGATAAAGAAAATGAAAAAAGAACGTATTTCATTTTACTAGTTCAACTTAAAAATCTACACTTGAACCAAAAAATGAGTTAACAAGGAATACAAATTTTCATTATTCGGGTAGTACCACTACAGTCAGTCGTTTGTTATAAATCCCAAGGTCATAAGTATTTTGGGGATTACCAATCAGAGAAGCCGCTGCCAACCTCTCACTTAAAAAGAGAAAAAATCCCTACCACAATAACCGCTGTAGGGAAAACCTTCTTCCCGGCACTCGTTCACTTTGTTTGTGGTTCTTCTTTTGATTACATCGTTTTGAAACTACTTTCAAATTAATCTTAAAATGATATTTTGAAATAAAACTACACAAAAAGACATGTAAAAAAACATCGCCAGAAAATTACGGTAAAATAATTTTGTTTTCATAGTTTTTTCCCGCTCCCTTTATTTCAGGATTTTTTTTCTTAAGAATCAGTGTGTCTAAACTGACCTGTCAAGATTTTTAAACTACAGTGTTATTCGACGACCTTTAAAAAATTTGACAGCTCAGTGTTAGGCACCACCGATTCTAAAAAAAAAAATCCCTACAAAAGGCAGCGGGGAAAAAACTTTGTAAACAAAATCAGGTTATGTTACCCGTGTGTTTTCTTGGCGATGTTTCTACATTCTTTGGTGTAGTTTATTATTTAGGAATTATGCAATGTGGAAAAATGAATTGTGAAGGGAAATAATAAACACAAGAAGAACCACAAACGAAGTGAACGTGCCGGGAAGGAGGTTATTTCCCTACAGGGGTTTGGGAGTAGGGATTTTTTTTTCTCTTTCAAGGAAGGGGTTGGCAGCGGCTTCTCTGATTGGTCGATCCCCAAAAATGCATATGAACCTTGGGGATTTTTATACTTGACGATACACTGTAAACGATAGACTGTAGTCTTAAAGTTTAATTGTGTGCCAAGTTTTAACTCTCAAGCACAAATAGAGTAACTGTTGGGCGTGCCACACACACACAAACAGAAAGGCATTATGATGAAAACTGCTTAGAATGTCTTTAAACACCTAAAAAAATTGTGATGAAATCTTTTTAGGGTAAACGCCCAAAAAATCTCCTACCTTTCCCGTATACCTACAGTATAAGTGAAGTAAAATGAAACTGGATTTTATGAAATTCTGTTAGATTTATATAATAAATTGACTCTATCTTATATTAAGTCCGTTTGAAATATAATAGCCATCGCTACAAAAAGGTTTTTATCATTTACAATAATTCCGATGTCTCTTAACATTTAGATTTGTTTTGACAAAGTTACATTAACCCGATGCATTGGTAGGAGGGGGGGGGCCTTTGATCTATGTTAATTGATTGCATGGACCACTCGCTTTATGTAAACAGTGTTAACATATGCAAAACATCAAACTGATACATACAAATATTTATTAAACTGGAACCTCCTAAAATGAAAGTATTTTAGATGGAGATTAAATGGATTTTTAGGTTTAACAATTCGAAACAAGTCAATTAGTTCAAATATCCTATAAAGTGTACGCTTAATATTTATTGAAAGTGAATTATGAGAGACATGCGCATTGTTATTTATTCAACAAGAAAATAAAGAAAGTTTTACAACAACATGCTTAAGTTTCCTTCTAAGGTAAAGCTGAAGATGGAAACTCCATTACCTAAGACCGAGGAATGTAAACTAGTCAACTCCTAAGGCTTGCCGAAGGAGATTATTTTAAAAATTAGTTAATAACGCCACAAAAACCTGGGCCCCGTTTCACGAAAGTGCAAGTCTTGTATACTGCAAGTAAAAAGCTACAGTTTACTAATAATTGTAAGAATTTGTTTCACTAATGTACAACTGTAGACTAGTAATTTTTAGCGTTTTTCATACAATTTTATTAAAAAACACTAGTAGGTTACAAATTTTTATCTTAAATCTTCTAGGAAACGAGCACATTTGTGTCAAACTCCAATCAGATTTGATTATCTCCTTCACAAATCTTACAAACTATTGTTCAAAACAACTTGTTATTATTAAAATTTTGTGTTTCACGAATATCATTACAATTTATTGTAACCTACAAGAGGTTTTGTAAACAATGTCTTCTTCTTCTTCTTTCACTTTTTTGTCTTATAAATTAATATGTCAGACAATACTATCGGTTTTTGATATCTTTATTTATTATATTTTTGGACTCTTCTTTTTTTTAAAAAATTACACAGATACATTATATAAAAAGACAAAAAAAAACCCCCAATATGTATTCAATTATATTATCTTACAAATTAAAAAGGTGTAGGTAAACGTTTTAAAGATATAATATTTATATTTAAAAGATAAGAATAACATAATATAATAAGTAAACAATGTCTCAAAATATTATTAAAACCCAGTTTCATTCTTATGAGTAAATGCAATTATTTGTAAAACACGAGAAGCAATATGTATATTAAACGTTATACAAATCATATCATATTGACCACTAGATTACTAATAATAAACTAAAAGTTTGCGATAAAAATTAAGTTTTAATTAATGAAATGAACTTGCAACTCAATCTACCTAGGTTCAGACTTGGGTAGAAATTTTACTAGTGAATGTTACAAGTATTTGCTATAGACAAGAAAGTGTTTATTATTAAATAGAGAAATGCTACAAATCTACAAGTGTATCTTTGGTAACACTAGTAAATTTGTCACATTACAAGTTGTTCTTTACTATTTTTGTAACTACAAGACTTGTACATTTGTGAAACGGCCCCTGGTTTTCAATAGGGTTGATATTTTTAATAAGATTATATATA
>JACMZG010001908.1:49201693-49464207 GCA_018340805.1 Microvelia longipes | reverse complement strand
TTAATCCCTATGACGTACTTAAAAAAAGTTCCCAGTCTTAGATCAGACAACAAACTGTTACATTAAATGTATTAATTTCTTTTTTAAATTAAGAGTTTGGTTTAAGTTGTTTGTTCAAGTATAAAATGAAAGTGAATGAGTTCTTCGTTCTGACCATTGGAGTTCTTCAGAAAAATTCTTCTAAAACGACCGAGTTTGCTATGAGTAGTGGTTTCGCTTTTACAGACAAGGCAGCTGGATGATTTATTTGATATTGCCTATAGTGACGGAAAATCAAATAAACATCCAGGAGGACATAGAGTTTTTTGCGGATGCAAAGAAATGAAGGGGCGACCTGGTGTTATGCTGCGAGTTGACATTAATTTACACAGGGCAGAATAGAGAACTGCAGAGCGAAAGGAGGAAGAGGTCCGTTGAAAAACTCGATGCTTGGAGGATATTGATCGATTTAGTTTGTTTGCGGAATGGTTACCAAGCACCAGAAGCAGTAGTAGCACAGACGACAGTGAGGGAGTTTCAGATGAGCTTGTCTCTGATGCAATTTTTCCTTCGTTGTTGGGTGTTGGGTTTTAGAGGAACTGCTGATTTTTTTAATGATCGCCTAGCAGCAGCGTTAGAATAGGTGCAAATTTAAGGGACAGAGATGCTGTTCATATATTAGTTGCCACAGCAGAAGCGTTAGGCCATGAACAAAGGACTTAACAGAATTCAATAAGCCGTAAACGATCCCAGTTTAGGATTCTTGATACAAAGAAATGTTAAAAACCTTTAATATTGATAGAAATTAGTGTGCTGTCGTGCTTTGAGATGGGAAGCTTCTTCCTGATATTACAAAAGACAATAAAATAGAGAGGTTGGCAGTTCTTATTTCATATGGCGGAAAAGACAATTGGTAGGAGCTCCGAGCATAACACAGGCTACTGGAGCAGAATAAGCCACAGCAGTCAACAAATGTCTTAAAGAATGGGGACTTCTGGATTCAGTCCAAGCGATGTGTTTAGACACCATGGCATAGAACACCGGTAAGAACAATGGAGCTTGCATAAATATACCTGCCTTGTAGGCACCACTATTTGAAGTGGTGTAAAGGGTGTATTCAATGAAGTGGTGGACCGACTTTTGGGTCAGATGTTCCACTGTTTTCTAGGTTCAGAAATGCATAGGGTCAGATAGACCCGAAAAAATAGTCTTCTGGTATTGAAGGAGAATGTCTCAGAAGTTTATGAAGAAATATGCTTGACTTCTTCGTAAAAAGTTTAAAAGAAAAAAAATAAGAGAAGATTACAGGGAGCTAATGGAGCTGGCAGTGATTTTTCTAGGAGAGACCCCGCCTCAAGGAGTGTCATTTAGAAAGCTAGGTGCTATTAGCCATGCAAGATAGATGTCGAAGGCGATCTATTTTTAAAAATTTATTTATTTAGAAGTGAGTTCAAGTTGTCTACCAAAGAAAAATCTTCGATGAGAAAATTTAACAATTTTCTTATTCGAGTGTATTTAAGAGCGTGGTATGGTGCTACAAGTGCGAGTAAGGCCCCAATGTCTGACTTGCCTTTTATTCAGTCATTAGTCAATTACGAGGCTACATATTTAAAAATTAGCAATGCTGTACTAAAAAAAATTATTAACCATTTGTTAATGGTTCATAAATTTGGTAAGGAAAGAGGGGGGGGGTCAAGCAAAGGGGTTAACACGCGAAGTTTCAGATGTCTATCCTAGACATCTGACATTGTTATGTCCTAGATGTATTGTCCTTGACTCATCTTTAATCCTTAAGTGGACACTAGGGTTATTTTACCTGAAAGTATTTTGGTAAACAAGTTTGTGTCAATTACTAATGTATTAATAACTCTATTCAAAGTTATAACCTATCTTGCCTTTCTTTATTCTATTAATTTTTTGTGAAAATGTATAAAATTTCATATTTCATAATAGGCATGAGGGGGGGGGGGTTACACACAAAGTTTCAGATGTCACAATAATGGCTTTTTTGAAAATAAATTCAAACCAAAAAACAATTGAAAATTCTTGAAACTGAATTGGACTATTATACACATTACTTAGCTTTCACCTACTGCGAGATAGGATGACTGTGTTTTGTATGTTACAAATTAGGTCTGCTAATTATGGTATAAATAACCAATTATTGGTCTTAAACTATAGAAGACAGTATACAAAAACATAATATGCTAATGAATTGATAACAAAAAACATATTATATGAGTTATACTTTGCAGTGTAGAGAAAAAAAAAGTTTTTTTAAAACTTTTTCAGAAAAAATTTATATGTCTACCATTAAATGTCAGAGTAAGTACAATCTAAGATGATTTCAGGTCATAATGATAAGTTCATAGTGTCTAGTTAGTGGATTAAGTATTGTTTTTTCTTAAAAAATGATGTAAAGAATCACAGAAAAAAATTTGTCACGAAAATCACAATTTCGACGATTTTTGACACCTGCAAAACTTCAAAGGCCCGGCGGCACCTGTTAATCACCTCCGATCGGGCTGAAATTTTTATGGAATTTTTTTTTCATATATTCGAACAAAATTAGGGGTTGGGAGCAAAGAAAAAAGAAAGTTCATTTTTAAGGCCACCCTAATATATATATATATTGTATGTATTTCTAGACACTTTCTTGTAAACACTCTATCTTTCGAACGGATTAATATTTTTTAACCAAATTGGTACAAAAATCAACCTTTGGGAGGAACGAACCCTATAGAAAACCAGGTTTTTGTGACGTCATTAACCCGGTTTGCTGAGTCAGCGAAATTTTCAAAAAATCGGAAAAATTCAGGGTTAATATTTTTTGCCGCGAAAAAAGTCAATATTTATGTTTTTTGAGACGCTGAATCGAATGAAACCGTTACGAAGTCGATACGGCCACTTTAAGTAACCTAAAAATCGAAAAAATCATTGTACATTACCAAAAACCAAAATTTAGGTCGATAAAAAATAAATTTCGAGTTGGTTGTCGTTTTCTATGTAATTTTGGGCGCTGAATCGAATGAAACCGATCCGAAGTCGATACGACTACTTTAAGTTACCAAAAAGTCGAAAAAACCACATTTCAGTTTCTAACATTTTTTTTTCACCCCTATAGCTAAGGGCCACCCTAATATATATATATATATATATATATATATATATATATATATATTATATATATATATTATTATATATATATATATATATATATAATATATATATATATATATATATATATATATATATATATATATATATATATATATATGACACAATAATAATTGTGCGAGAGACACCTAGGAAATGTAACAAGCAAAATGCAATGCTACATCTGGGAACTGTTCCATCTTTCGACATTCGTCATCATTGATGGCTCGACACAATGTCATGTCCCACTCTGTTTCGTTACGTCCAACTCATCAGGGCGCCGACTGAGCCTGAACTCACTCTGACCTTCAATTAATTCCGAAGAATATAATGTGAAGTACTTACCAGAGACGAGCGGTGCTCTCTTACCGCCATCATGCATGGCAAGCAAAACATATATCATTTGATACTACCGAGTTTTGCAAAACATGAATAGTTGACACAATATAATTGTGCGAGAGACACCTAGGAAATGTAAGCAAAATGCAATGCTACATCTGGGAACTGTTCCATCTTTCGACATTCGTCATCATTGATGGCTCGACATAATGTCATGTCCCACTCTGTTTCGTTACGTCCAACTCATCAGGGCGCCGACTGAGCCTGAACTCACTCTGACCTTCAATTAATTCCGAAGAAATAATGTGAAGTACTTACCAGAGACGAGCGCTGCTCTCTTACCGCCATCATGCATGGCAAGCAAAACATATATCATTTGATACTACCGAGTTTTGCAAAACATGAATAGTTGACACATATAATTGTGCGAGAGACACCTAGGAAATGTAACAAGCAAAATGCAATGCTACATCTGGGAACTGTTCCATCTTTCGACATTCGTCATCATTGATGGCTCGACATAATGTCATGTCCCACTCTGTTTCGTTACGTCCAACTCATCAGGGCGCCGACTGAGCCTGAACTCACTCTGACCTTCAATTAATTCCGAAGAATATAATGTGAAGTACTTACCAGAGACGAGCGCTGCTCTCTTACCGCCATCATGCATGGCAAGCAAAACATATATCATTTGATACTACCGAGTTTTGCAAAACATGAATAGTTGACACAATATAATTGTGCGAGAGACACCTAGGAAATGTAACACGCCAAATGCAATGCTACATCTGGGAATGATATATGTTTTGCTTGCCATGCATGATGGCGGTAAGAGAGCACCGCTCGTCTCTGGTAAGTACTTCACATTATATTCTTCGGAATTAATTGAAGGTCAGAGTGAGTTCAGGCTCTGTCGGCGCCCTGATGAGTTGGACGTAACGAAACAGAGTGGGACATGACATTATGTCGAGCCATCAATGATGACGAATGTCGAAAGATGGAACAGTTCCCAGATGTAGCATTGCATTTTGCTTGTTACATTTCCTAGGTGTCTCTCGCACAATTTTATTGTGTCAACTATTCATGTTTTGCAAAACTCGGTAGTATCAAATGATATATATATATCATTAAAAATCGTTAATAATTATTTTTGTTCATTAATATTATTTCTACCGTACAAGTATACAATTTACTGTTAGGTTAATTGGCCTCTTGGGATTATATACTTATATTATATATAATATTATATATTATATATATATATATATATATATATATATATATAATATAAAGTCTCGCAAAACGTATTTTTTTCGTCATTAGGGACCTCTGAAACGGATTTGTGTCGTGGTCCGAGGTTTGAATTCCGCCATGACGCCTATCCCATTAGCCGAATTTCTAAGGAAATTCGCTAAAAACAAAAAAATACCTCTTAAGTAGTTGTGACCAGACTAAAAATTTCTAGACTTATCTGACTATATGACTTTATATAAAATTGATCAAACATTGAAGCAAAAAAGGTACTCTATAATTCTGTATTTGTACGCCTTGTAAATGAAACTTTTTAAATTGAACGCAATTAATAATTTTTACCTCTTAAAATTTGGCTGCATTAATATTGATGTGAGGCTTTTATAGTAAAAACCTATTGTCTCTAATCGAATTTTTCACAGCCAAAGTGATTAAGCATCGGGAAAGCTTTACATATTGATGTATCTAAATCTCACCAACTAAATTGAATTTTAAATTAACCAAAATAATTAATTCATAATGCTGAGAGGTAAATTTATTAAATGTTATTAATTCTAATGAAAGAAACATTAGGGGTTTTAATTATTTGATGTCACCGATAATTTTGTATCCAATTTATAATTAGTTTATTAATGAGTTAAAATGCCTTTAATTAAAAAAAATAATACAGGGATTAGCTAAGTTTTAATCAATATTCATAGGATTAACTATTTGTTTTAAGGTGAGAATTCATTTGTTGTAATTATTTTACAACACAACCTAACGTTTATCTAAGGAATTTAAATTTTAATTAGTTTTTATTATTTCGCGCTGGAAATATTTATCTTGTCGATGTCAACTTATATTATGTAAAGAAACGATAAAAAATTATCTTCCCTACCAGGATTGTTGTTAAGCATGGAAACACGCATCCCAAAGGGAATTCGCCCGACATGCGGACCACCGCGCCAGAATTATTTTCAATTTGTATGGAATTTTCCGAAGATTTAAGTTGACCGCCAACTTAAGACGTCGTGTTGCACATAGCCCAAAATCTATTCAGTTTTATTACTCATATCACTTAATTTGGGTTCTAATATTTGTCGTAATTGGTTCAGCAGTTTAATTTGTACTGATGAGGGATGAGGGGGGGGGGGGAGTGTTTACCACAACATAACAAACCAGTGTACTTTTATATTTTAGATCATTTACTTAATCATCATAATACATAGTTTGGTTTGATAAAAAACGAAACTTTAAGTAAAGAAAAATGTTTACAAATTATAATGTTTATTTCTAAATAAATTCATACGAGAAAAAGAACGTAAAGTAATAATAAGTCTTTTACTAAATTATAACGTTGCAAATAACAAGACTTTAGTTTAAGAACAAAAGCAATAAAAAAGTTTTTTTTTCGTCCGAGAAAAGAAAAAATTAAATTTAAAAAAACTCCCAATGTATTCGAAAAGGTTCCACTTGAATGAAACTTTACCAAACTGATAAGAAGAGGGTACTCCGAACAAAGTTTTAACGATTGCCATCATTATTAGGCTAAAAAAGGGAAAAAATCGGATAGGACAGCCAGTGTTGTTTCCGAAAAAAAAAAATTATACGGAAGCCTAAAAAACTTAGGTTTGAATAATAGGTGTGCTCTTCCGTTTATTTTAAGATATTGCTGAAGAGAGGAAAACTTTGTACGGTTATAAAAAAGTTGTCCCTAGTAAAGAAAATAACAGAGACCTTTTATTTTATTCGGTAAAGTGACTCGACAATCATCTCTAATATTTGTTCTTCCTTTATATAATGATGTTCGTTGCGTTTTATACTGCCAAAGAAGTTTAGGAACAACATCAATACAACTAAGGGCTTAATTTTAAATAAATTATACGTAATCTTAGGGATGAAGTTTATAGTATACATTTTAATGATGGTTATATCAAATGACGAATCGTAATAATAATAATGAATTAATATCGTAATAATAATTATTAATCGTAATAATAATAATATGATTTAAGAAAATAGTCTTATAATCTTATAGTCTTCGAGGACGAAGATTATAGCCATGAGAAGGGATAATAGGGTTCGACGGTCCAGTATGACGTAATCTACTTGAAGGTCGCGTAGCGGTGTCATGTCTGGTTGATGAGCAGGCTAATGGAGGATCTCCGTGGGATGACGTAATCGGTGGCTGGGTGCTATGCGTGACGTTGTTGAAGGCTCAGATTGGCTAAGGGAATTATCTGAAACATGTAGTGAGGAGATAAGCGGTGTCCAAGTATTGGAAATCTTTAACCCCGTGTCCCTGTTGATGTTATTTCTATGCTTAGCAATCTCTATAGCTTCCCTAACGAGCCTGTCACGATATCGAGAAACATTCGCTAGTACCTCGGTTTTCTCAAAGTTAATAAGATGATCTCGTGAATGTTCTGCGACCGCGGACCGACATTCGAAATTTTCCGGATAGCACAATATACATAAAGATTAATTTTGGTATTAAGTTTCAACTCGCTAACATAAAAAGGCTGGGAGATACGATGGTAACATACACACACTTACACATAGACAACTTTGTAAAAACTGCTCAGGAGGTCTTAAAAACACCTCAAACGGATCATTCCGGTATCATTTCGGTGTCAGATTTTCATGCAAACACAATACCTTTTTCTATATACACATGGTATGAATGAGGAAAAGCAAAAATGCATCGTGTGTATAGTAAAATGTGCATTGTATGTAAAATAGAAAATACATTTTATGTAACGTATATAAAATAAATTGTGAAAGTGGGAAAAGTCCGTATTTGCGCTTCAGACAGGAGTACAATTTGATGTTTAAAAAGTCAATGATGCAATAATTTCGTTTGTCATAAAAATTTAATCAACATGACAAAATGTATGTTCCAACATGTGTTAAAGGTTTCCATGTTGTGTATTTTAACGAAAGGACAAATTTTATTAATCAATCATCTGAAAGCTCTTAACTTAAATATGTAGATCAAAATATACGTATTGTTTAATTTAATTTCCTTTACGAAGTGACAGGGGAACCTCTTTTTAATATGGAAAACGTATAGATTATTCTATTTCAATCTATATGAGAGCTTCAGTGTATAAAAATAAAAATTTAATTAAAATAAATAAATGAAAACAAAAAATGTATGAAAGTCGATAGAATTTACATATTTTCATTCACTCGAAGCGATTAAAAGTGGGTTTTCTTGCTGAAATGTTGAATATACAATTTTTTCAATATACCTTTTCTTTATTAATAAAAAATATATTAATAAACGTTTGTAATATATACATTTAATTCCGAAATACATTAATTTAGTGTTTGCAATACGTTTTTAACAATGATTTAATTCTGTTTTGCTATGCAAATACTTTAAGCTTTTGTTTAAAAATCGAAAAAAAGCAATTAAAGTAAATAATGAAATATGCATTGAATGTGTTTTTTGTGGGAAATGAGAAAAGGATTTTTGGATTTTGTACAGTAAAATTCATGAAAATTAGGATGAATATTTTTTATGTGAAAGTGCATAATCTAAGTGAGACTTTTTTCAGCTGTACCGATGTATAATATGATATAGACATATCTTTTTTCATTTTGTTGATAACCAATTACGGAATCGTGCTTTCAGAACGAAACTTTCTTGTGTCTTTGTTTTATCGATTCATCCGCTTAATTTTATGTTTCATTGGTTAACCATGCTTGTTTTAGCGAATTTTCATAATGAAAATGACGCTTATGAGGTTGTTCGGATGACGGAAGTTGAGGGTGGGAGTGAGCGGAATCGGTTCCTATTGGCTTCCTGATAACAAAAAAATTTGTCCGAAAAAAGTTATATATATATATATGTATATATATATATATATATATATATATATATATATATATATATATATATATATATATATAATATATATAATATATATATATATATATATATATATATGTATTTATGAGTTTCTACCCTTTCGTATGGCGAACGATAACTCTCGAAGGCATTCTCAAATTGAAACGAAACTTTGCAAATCGCGAGATGTGAGGAGGTTACGAGCCTATGTTTATAAAAACATTATGACGTCATCAATCAAAGTTATGACGTCTTGAAAAAAAAATTTTTGAAACTTGAAATGGCTTTAAAACAAGGTATTTCGTGTTTAGGTAGACAGCTAGCTGAATCGATTAAGACCAATTTCAGCTGAATCGAACCATCACAAATGGCGCAAACAGTATACATATATATATAATGTTGTATATATGTATACGTCCATGTCAAAGACTCGTACGATATCTGTGGGTTCAGTTGTGTGTTAGAGGGTGGGGATATAGTATAATTGAAGGGCCTCTACCTCTTGCTCCATCCTGGTAAGCCTGCTGTCCTAGAGAGACAGGACAAAAATGGCTTCCACTAAACCACGGCGAGCAAAGCAGGCCCGTAAAGCGGAAGAATCTCGAAGTAGTCTTTATATGGTCGAATTCATTCTAAAACGATTGCGACCGGTTTCAGCTCAATCAGACAATCCTAAGCCTAGATAAACAATATTAACATAGATGGTTCACTCCCGAGTGTAGTAGGAACACTCAATTGACAAGTTTGTGTTTATGATTTAAGTTGGAGGCCTCATCACTAGAGTCTTGAATAGCGCTAGTAGTAAATATATATTTGCTCTATTCTCTACTAGATTGTGCTGTAGTATTTGTTTTAAATACAAACAGTTGCCAATCGTTTAGTAAAATAAAATAAAAGTAAACAAAGATCTATGGTATGCTGTAGTATATGCGATGTATTTTTGTTTTTCAAAACTTGGGGGCCTCATCACGCGAAGCAGCACCATTGTTTTCTTAAAAAAATAACAATAATTCATTTTCAGTGATTTAGACTTAAGATTTAAATTTACTATCTGAAATAACATATCGGGTTGCGCAAACGGATAAGTAAAGGAAACAAACCAAAAATTGAAACTCTGACATTAGAGGTTCAAATCCAAGGGGGGACGACAGGATGGGTGAAGTAAGAGTAAGAAATCAATTTTTTTCACTTTTTACCAATTTATACGAAATTCTTATAATAGAGCTTTCTTGGGATCACTCATCCATCGACTCCTCATCATTCTAGCGCTGAAAAGCGGATGGAAAGACTTGATTACCCTCAACAGCTCGTTGTTTGGTTGAATAAAAATAAATAAATAAAAGTGTCAGAAATAAAAATATCTGACAGTTTCTCGCTGTCACCACTAGACTGTACTACTTGAGCCTCCTGCATCCCATCAACTATTTTTTTTAAATCTTTGAGTGAGCCATCTATGTTAATATTGTTTATCTATGATCCTAAGTGACGGAAACGGTATTTTTATTTAAAAACAAAAGTCATGAATATATTTTTGTTTATAACTCTTGTTAGTTTTAATATTATAGCATACTATTAATAATAAAGTATTAATAAAATCTTAATTAGTAAAATCAAATTTGTGAGAAAGCCTCACAGGCCCGCGAAGCGGGCCTGTGTGGAGAGGCTGTGAAAATTCGCTAGGTACATGGCAAAATGCCATGTAACAAGAACAATAATGAAACAACACATCATACAAAACAACAACAATGTGGCCGCGAAGCGGCCACAGGGAGGCCCTCGGGCCGCGAAGCGGCCCGGTGGGCCGACGCCGCGGAGCGGACGAGGCGCGAAGCGCCGAGGTCGCGTAGCGGCTACGGGCCGAAGGCCCGTATTTATGTTTAGTTAGTTATCATTCCTCATTCTATGTTTAATTAGTTAATTATTACTGACTTTAACCTTTCTTAATTCTGTTTTATTTTTTAACCATTTCTAATTCTGTGTTTTATTAGTAATCCACTTGAGGGTACCAGTGGCGCAAAATACAAAATTATTTTCCGAATAGCACATCTACAGCAGTCGATTGATTTTTGTGCAAAGTTTCAACTCTCTAGCATAAATACGCTAGAGGAGGAGCTATGATGATAACAGACACACATACATACACACACACACACACACACACACACACACAATACAGACAGACAAATTTGAGAAAACCACTCAGGAGGCCTTAAAAACCCCTGAAACGGATAACCCCGGTTTCATCCCGGTTTCAGATTTTTTGCAATTACAATACTTTACCTATATACCCACGGTATAAATGTGGAAAAGTAAAAATAAGCCATTACCCACACTGGTGGGTCTATAAAGAGTTAAAAATTCGCAGCTGGTATTTTTCTCTCTGTTACAGAATATTTTAACACAAGCCTCTCTTATAACTCTCTCTAGCAGGGTAGCCATGTGGTCCTTACACAGTACCAGTGCTGCCACACAAACAAATAGTTGAAACCGTAAAACCCGCATAACCTTCTGCGGTTCATACACTAATAATACCAGGTGTATAATAACACTATATAAAAGGGGCTTGGAATAAATTGTCTCTGACCAAGGCAGGTGGGCTCTAAAAAGGCCTCACGTAATAAAAACCAAATTGATAGCCCAGCAACTTAAATGACCGCAAACGAAACCGCTGAAAGACATCATTTTCCCGGACTGGAAATAACCATAAGTTTTCACCATAATTTTTAATTTTCACTGCCTTTTATCATTTACTTTTACTTTTCACGTCTGTCTAAAAAATTTGTATTTATAAAGTATTTTTATTTATGTAAAATCATAAATTTTAAAAAAGCGTATTGAAAATGTGAATACTTCCTTTGAAAATGTCATACTAATAGTTTTCAAAAATATTCAAATACGCGGATTTCCTTTGATCGCTAATGAGGTGGCCCTAATAACGAGATCGAAATTAGGGAATGCGACATAAATCCATTTCTAAGGCCCCTGATTACAAAACAAAACATTGATTTAGCAAGACTACAGCTCTTCGTGGCGTGGGCACTTTTTATAGTCTCACTAGAATAGTAGGCTAACCAAGGTAGAGGTAAGAGATGTCTTTTGTAACTACCTCCTGACTCTAAAGCATAATAGGTTCATTCCATATCAAATCAACACAGGTAAAAGCACGTGATATCTCCAATTATAATATAATTTGCCTGACAGGTAGGCACCATAGAAGGAAGAATAACCCAGATTTTTGGCTCATTAGGTGCAGCCATATTGCCGCAGTAGGGAGGCAAATTTGCCAAATGTGATTTTTCAACATTTTTTTGACTACAAAAATGGCTTTATCTAAAATTCTGCATAGGATATGATTTTTATTTTGGTGGCGTTTGAAAGCTCAAACTTAGTCCTTTCAAATAGATTCTAGATACTTTTGGATAATTAGTTACAAGTTTTGATTATAAACAAACGTAAAGCAGATTATTTATTACGTTGGAAAGTGTCCTCTTTGGGATTTACATAAGAACCAATATTTTTGTTCTACTGCTGCTAATCTATTCGTGAGTTTGCATAATAAATTTGACCGCAAAGACTGAAAATACACTTTTTTTATTATTTTTTTACAAGGAAGATATTATTGGAAAAAATTGAAATAATTTTTTGGTTACTAAAGTGACCATAAGGAACAAGAAAAAAAATATTTTAATGTTCCAAATTTTACCTTTTGGAGTCAATGAATTTTTGAAAGTTAAGGTTTTCATGATTTTGGCGTTTTCCAGGGTGATTTATCTTCCAATAGTGTTGAAGTATTATAGCAGTGGTTGCTATGGATACTTATAAATAAGATTTAATAATAATGTTTTGTTTATGTTATGTACGTTGAAGAGTTTTATTATACGTGTTCTATGTTTTCTCAAAACTTGCGTTTAAGTTATTAATAGATTTAGTTATTAGCAACGAGGGCATCCCTCCTTCCAACAGGTTATGGGCCCAGGATGTTAAAACGATTAAATACGAAACCATAACCGAAAAAAGAAAACAACGGTGGTAAGATCTGTTTATTTGTTTATTTTAAGAAAACGATTTTTTTAAATAAACAAAGAAAATGTTTAACGGAGCAATAGATCTTCCAAAACTAGGAGACGATAATTATAATTCGTGGTCGGTACGAATGAAAAGCTATCTTACGGTTAAGAATTTAGTTGAAGCGATCGGATCTGATGATTATTTAGATCCAGAAGACGATGAAACGGTTGCAAAAGACAACAAAGCGAGAGCTGTCATAATATTAAATGTTGATGACAAGAACTTGTCAATAATAGAGGAATGCCCGAACGCCTACGAAAAACTATGTGGCAAACGAACGCTATGTGGCAAAAACTATTGACTTCTCATACGAAAATGGACGGATATCATGCGTTATTGACTTTGAGAGACTATGTTAACGAAAAGAAAACGGACGAACAAACGATTAACGATTATATACACGAAAAATTTCAAACGTACAAAAAATTAAGTAAATACGGACTTACATTAGACAGTAAGATTCAGATAGGTGTTATTTTGATAGGTTTGCCTTCTGAATATGAAGCTACGATTAGGACGATTAATTTAAACGATTCCGATTTAAGTTAGAAAACGTCAAAGTTAAGTTAGTAGACGAAGAACGTATAATAAAACAAAAACGAAGTAACGAAGACGGAGATGTAAAAACATTTATAACTCAAAAAGTAGGAAATAATTCTAAATCTAATTATAACGATTACAAGTCAATGAGATTCGATGAACAAAATAACGATTATGCTAAAAACAAACGAAATCACGGCGAATACAAACGAGATGTTAGACGAAATGGAATCAAATGTTTTAGATGTAATGAGTTTGGAGATCATTTAGGCCGAAATTGTCCAAAATTTGGTGATCATGTTAAACGAAATCAAGATAAATCTAAACAAAGTAATTACCACTGGGGTTCATCATCGAATAATGACGATTATAAACAAATAAAGATGTGCCCAAATAACGATAAAATTTGTAAAAAAGTTCAAAATAAAGCTTATATTGCCAAAAGAAATGAATGGACGATAGATAGTGGATGCAGTGATCACATGACAAACGATCTGAATAAGTTTACGAAAATGAAAAAACAAGAAAGTAACGTTTTATGTGCAAACGGCGAAAGTTTAAAATGCGAAGGTAGTGGCGATATATGTATAAACCTGAGCGATGGTACTCATATGGTGTTAAAGGATGTTTTATATTTACCTAACCTTAACGGAAATTTGCTGTCAGTTGCGAAATTAAGCGAAAAGTATCCAAAGATAGTATTTCAACGAAAAAATGTTTTTGTAACAGACGAGAACGAAAAAACTGTTTTAACAGGAGAAAAACGAAATGATCTATATGTTTTGGTTGAAAAGAACAAAGGAGCAAATATTTTGAAAAATACTAAGAACTACGAAACTAATAAAAATGAAAATAACGCAAATAACGAAATGAGAACGAAAAGTGGACGAATCGTAAAGAAACCAGTCAGATTACAAGTGGGGTTAAGTTTAACGAAAGAAAATCACACGAAGAATGACGAACCTAAAACTTATAAAGAAGCTGTACAAAGTAAAGAACGTGGTGAATGGAGAAATGCTATCGAAGAAGAATTTAAAAATTTGAGCAGTAACGAAACGTGGACCGTTATTAAAAGACCTAAAAGTTGTAGAACAATACGAATGCCATATTAAGCTGACGAGTGGCATGAGAATAGGCAGCTTGTAACAGACGCTACCTATTCAGGAGGAGTGTTGAAGTATTATAGCAGTGGTTGCTATGGATACTTATAAATAAGATTTAATAATAATGTTTTGTTTATGTTATGTACGTTGAAGAGTTTTATTATACGTGTTCTATGTTTTCTCAAAACTTGCGTTTAAGTTATTAATAGATTTAGTTATTAGCAACGAGGGCATCCCTCCTTCCAATAAATAGGACTGGGGCGATTTTTTTCAAATTGGTCTCTATACATTGCTTTACGCCCAATATGTTACATATCGTTTATTTTGGTTTTAAGGCACTCTACAGCGTTTTTAAAATCAGCAGTTTTTCAGTTTAACGATTTCACTAAAATATACTGATTTCTATTGAATATAGGGTTTACCCTGGGGTATCTTAACTAAAACATAGTTAAAGGTATAAAGTATTTTTTTATGTAAATAAATTCGACGTCACCACCCAAAGTGACCGTAAAGTCGAAAAAACGCTGTTCGATTACCATAAAATCTACAATATGACCAGTAAACCACATATTTCAAGCGTAGAGTCGTTTTTGATGTTTTTTGGGCCTGCAAGTTGAAAGAATTTGTGTGCATGGGTCACTAATGAAAATAAAATGGCTTTTTAGCAGTTTAATGACGGATAAACTGTGACCGAAGACTGACTAAGAAAGAAATGAAGTGATTTCCATACTCTAGAGGAGCTAAGCTAGTCCGAAGTGGTGAAGGATGGACGTAAAGATTTGGATGTAGTTATCCAGGTGTAAGAAATCAATACGAGCTACACCGTTACCGTTTATATTTTATTTTTGCCTATAATTATTTTCAAATTAAAAACAGACACTACTGTCACAGTAATTGTATATTTTTTATTGTATGCCGCCCTCAAAAATACGATAATGGAATTAAAAAAAAATATAACTCTAATTTTTATAACGAAAATGAAAACAGAGGGTTTGTGAAAACAAGAGCAGTGCTACGGGTGGATGCACTCTTGATTAATGATACAGGTTTGTAAAATTTACATGAATAATACTAACAATAATATTTTGCCAAGAGCGGTGGGAGTTTTTTTCCCATATTTTATTTTATACAGCTTTGAAAACGTATACCTTGCACTAATTTAATACATTTTAAATTCTATTCTTTTATTTTTCTAACGCAAGACGTCGTGTTTGGTTTTAATTTTTGTTAACATATTTGTTTAAGGAATGACACAATACATTATTTTGTGGAAAATTTATTACGTTAACCCATGTTTTGATGTTAAGGTAAACGGTAAGCTAAATCGATTAAGACCAGTTTTATCTTAATCGGGCCAATCTATAAATGTCGCTTTGTGGCATTCCTATACATACGTATAGGGTCATTCCATGTCAAATCAACACAATAAGGTACATTTTACACACACACGTATTCATACATACATACATATATATATATATATATATATATATATATATATATATAATATATATATATATATAATATATATATAATATATATATATATATATATATATATATATATATATATATAATTATATATATATATATATATATATATATATATATATATATATATATATATATATATATATATCAAGCTCCACTACATCATTTTGACTTTACGAAAAACAAGCTCAGACCTCGATTACAAGTACGTTATTTATTGTAATTATAAGATATTGAAGCTTTTTGAGTGATTAAGCGCAAAGAACTCTTCAATACAGACGACTTAAAACACCATTTATTTATATTAGCAAGGTAAATAATTTGATCTCTGTCAAGTCAAAGTGTAATATGAACCTTATTGCAGTAACAAGGTAAAGATCAATATTATAATCTGGATTTAATTTCCTGGCAGTAGAACACTGTGATTGTGGTTAGGAGAGGTTTTGATCCTTGAGGAGTCAGGATAAAGCTGCCAAGCCCTTGGCTTAATCTTAAGGTAAATTTAAACCTTTGGAAAGCCTTGTTTAATTATTTTCAGAAAATCCTTACACTAGGTATAGTTTTGAATAACAAATGTACTCAGATTAAATTTCAAAATGATTTGAAAATAAATATGAATAACTAAGAGGAGGATTTTGAAAAAAACAAAAATTCAATTTCGAATTATTTCACGCTGTAAAGGTCATGTTTATTGTTTTTACCTTTGATTGATAAGGTGTGAGTGAGAGAGGGGCGCATCTACACGTATGCTAGGCCTAGAAAAGATTAGTCGTTAGGACACCGTGATTAAGGGCCTGGCTACTCGCTATTCTCGTTTTATTCCGAACGAATCCGAAGATTCGCGTAATTTATATTATTATAATCGTTACGATTATCTCGTTTTACCCGCGTAAGGTGCACCATTTTGTTTATTTTTTTTGTTCTAATTGTTTCATTTAATATTGCAGAGATCTGTAAGTTTACTTTTATCTTTTTATAATAAATTCTGCATTTTTTTAACTATTGTGTTTGCTTTCAGCAACCCATTAAGTCCCTGAGGTGCTTGATCAATTTTAGATTGATCAAGATTTCATTATTAACTTTTACTTATTTTTCTTTTTTGGCTTCTAAACCTTCGGCAGGAAGGTAGAGCCGTTACATTGGCCCCCAACTCTGAGGCAAACACGGTGGTTAATTTGTTTTTTTTTTTAGTTCTTAAATTTATTTACGTAGGTACATTGTATTTTTATGTCAGTAATACTAAATATTTTATATTTAAATTTAATTATTATATATTTACAATATACTTAGGAAAAAAAATCTTCTCGGACGCAGTTGAGGTTAAGCAGTTTCCGATTTAAAAGTTTGTCCTGTTATTATTCACTTGCTTATATTTTATTGTTTTATGTCTCTAAGATTTTTACTAAACAAACATGTCGTTCTCTAATGTCAATTCCAATAGAGGACCTTATAAAGCTAATAAACCCAGTAAAGGTAATAAATGCTAAAAATGGCCTAGGCAGTAGCTCTGGTTCAGTGAGTAGTGGTAGTGGTAACAATAACGTGATAAAAAAAGATGTATCGGACGCCGCAAAAACACCTATTTCATCCAGTACACCATCCCTCAGCCTCCACCCGTACCTGATTTGTTCGAGCCCATACCTCTTACCCCAATGCCTACGGAGCCCATACCTGTAGACACACCACCGGGGACGTCACCTACAGATCCGCCTGCACCTCAAAGTCACCGGTAGACTTAGCCGACTTATCAAACATGATATTAGAGTCGGAAAACAGGCTAGGCAGACAGATACAATTAGCTTTGGCCCATTCGTCAAGTATGATGAATACGTTTAAAAGCGCTTTAGAGTCGGACCGAAGGATTTACGACGAAAATTTTAAAATATTAAAAGAAAACGTAGAGAAGGTTCGTACTAATTTAGGTAACCATGTGTCACAAAGTAACGCACAAATAAATAACGTAATATGTGGTATGTCAGGTTACGAGTTGTAATGAAAGAGTTGGCAGTCTGAGAACCTTTTGTGAGGATACTTGGGGATCTTTGTACCAAGATATTGATAAGAATAGTAAGGGCATTGAAGCGAATAAGGCATCAATAAGTACTAATAGTGCTACATTATCTCAACTTACACATGACTCGACCCATACCAAAACTGATTGTCTCAAATTTCCGAAACAGTGCGCCTATTGGAACAACGAGTCATGACTATGGGCCAGTCAAGGCAGGTCACATTACCTAGTCTTCGGAATGGTTAGCGGATACCCGGAAAATAAATTATTAAAATTTAATGGCGACAGAGATGGAGCAAACCCGGCTCTTTTTATCAAGTCATTAGACAACTATTTCAGATTAAATTTAACTCTGGAAACGGAAAAGCTTAAATTTATACCCCATGTCCTAACTAATAGTGCTTATATTTGGTGGTCAGTAATTTCGGTCGGTAGATAATTATGAATCGTTCAAAACGGAGTTTCTAAATAAATTGGGACCGCGCTCAAAGAATTTATACGAACGCCTCGTGAGTGGACGGTACGATTATAGTAAGAAAAAATCTAGAGAAGAATATGCAACCAAACTATACGCTGAAGCAAGCGAACTTCGCCCTAAACTTAGCGAAGAAGAAATAGTTGGATATTTAGCCGAGCACTTCGAGCGTGGCGTGGAAGCAGCATGCATGAGTCGTAATATTACCACTTTAAATAAACTGAATTCAGTATTACGTATGTATGATGATGGATTTAGGAGAGGTACCCGTATTGATAAAACTAAAGACGGCGAGAGAAAAGATAGCCTTGATAGTAATAGGGGAAGCCAGACTTATGATAAAAGAAAGTCTGAAAAACCATATATAGTGAACGAAAATAAAACTTGGCAAAAGAAGACCGAAAAGAAGGTAGTAAATAATATGGAAATAAAAAATGCCAGCGACGATGATGTTCAGCCCGATGGTCATGATTTTGAGGATCAGAGCCTAGAGGATCCGGAAAACTACTAAAGGTTGTACCGCAAGACGGAGGCGCGCCACCGGTGGCGAGCGATACAACCATTTGTCTCCACGAGAATAATAGTAAAGCAGTAGTTCAGATCGAAAACGTCAGCGTTGAAGAAGAAAACAATATTAACCGGTCTCCATTCTCATATGAAAATCCGGGAGATTATCTATTGGAAGAATATGACACAGTTAAAGTGCCGCGGTTTCCTAAGTGTCCGGTAATCGATGCAAAAATATACTCGATCGACGCGCGCGTTTTGTTGGATAGCGGAAGCGAGGCTACATGTATATCAGAGACTTTTTGGAGCGATTTATGTAATTACAAACCCGATAATAAAATTCCTACGTTGCCTCTTTGTAAAACAAGGATAATTAGTGCTTTAGGTAGTAAGTCAAAAGCCATAACTCGCCAAGCTTGGATACAGATTGAGATTGGAACAATAGTTCAATATTTAGGTGCTATAATAGTTCCCAAGTTGGTAAGGGATATGATTTTAGGCGTCGACGCTTTAAATAAATTAGGCGCTGTTATTGATTTCGAGAAGGGCAATATCACCTTTCGTAAAGAAAATAACGAATACGTGGCCGCGTTCAACGAATATGTAATGAACACTTCTGAATTAGATCACAAAAACGAAAATAATATCCCAGTTTCTTCTATAGAGCGTGAGTGTGTGCCGGATGACGAAGCTATTTCACTCTCAGATGAAGAGAATACCAAACTTAAAACATTATTGGATTGGTATGACGTCATTTTTAGTGATAGGCCCGGTAGACTCGATAGCTATGAACACGAGATAAAATTATATCCTGACAAACCGTTTTGTAAATTATCGTATCCCGTACCTATAAAATTTCGTGATAAGGTTGCTGATGAAATAAATAGGATGCTTGAGGCCGATATAATAGAACAGTGTTACAGCGAGTACATTAATCCTCTGGTTCCCGTTATTAAAAAGACAGGGGAGCTTAGACTTTGCGTAGATTTAAGAGCTCTAAATAAGGTTATCACGCCTCAGTATGAATCCCTCCCCCCATAGATTATATTTTGGCTACATGTAAGAAAGCGACACACATCTCTCAGATAGATATAACGAACAGTTTCTGGCATATTAAGTTAAAAAAAGAATCTCAGAAATACACTGCTTTTACTTACGATAACAAAACCTATTGTTTTAAAGTTTGCCCTTTCGGTTTATCCACCTCTTTAGCGGGACTTATTCGAGGGCTTAATATAGTTTTAGCTGGTTTGGAAGGCAAAGTTTACGTTTTTAGATGATGTACTTATAATAAGTTTCGGAACCTTTGAAAATCATTTAGAATTGTTAAAGTTGATATTTGAACGATTCTTAAAACATAACTTCAAAATAAAAAAAAAGTAAGTGTAGATTTTTCAGAAAAAAAGTATCCTTTCTGGGCCATGTTATAAGTGAATCTGGAATAGAACCTCAGTGGGAAAAAATAACTGCAATACAAGAGTTCCCAAGGCCTAAGAACCAAAAACAGTTACGCGCTTTTCTAGGATTTTTAAATTTTTACCATAAATTTACACCAAACTTTGCTGAAGCTACCCAACCCTTGCTTAAACTTTTAAGGAAAAACGAGAAATGGTTATGGGATCAACATTGCGAAAGTGCGTTCATTAAATCTAAACAAATATTTAAGAACTGTGTTTATACTGCATTTCCCGGCTATGAAGTCACCATTTTTCTTAGAGTGCGATGCCTCTAATTTTGCGATTTCATCTGTCTTATACCAGTTAGATTCTTTAGATCAAAAGAGAATTATTTTGTGTGTTAGTAGGGTTCTTCGAGGAGCAGAATTGTCATATAACACGAGTGAAAAAGAACTTTTGAGCGTTCTTCAAGCAGTAAAGAAAAGTCGTGTATTTATATTGGGAGGTGAAACCATTTTAATGACGGATCATAAGGCCCTAACCTTTCTTAATAACTGCCGTTTAACGAGTTCTAGGTTATCTCGATGGGCCCTGGCTCTACAAGAATACAACATCAAACTGAAATATATACCCGGGCGTAATAATATTGGCGCGGACTTATTAAGTCGATACGTTCCAGGGCTGAATGAAGTCACCCGAGATGAGGGTGATATTTTGTTAGCAGGTATACTAAAACCTGATTCTAATATCCTGAAGGGACTCAAAAAACTAGGGGATTTACAGATAAAAGACCCAGTCCTTAATCCTATTATTAAAGAGGTGAGAAAGGGTTCAACAGATAAATACAGTATGATAGACTCCATATTGTGTTATAGACATAATAACCTATGGAAGGTATACTTACCGGAAGAATTACTTGATGCACTTATTTTAAATTCTCATGAAGTTTATGCTCATGTGGGCACGTAAAACTTTTTCGCTCATTTCCGAATCTTTTTACTGTAAAGGGTTATTATCTAGAGTGAAAAAACTTTTATCTAAATGCGATGTATGTCAGCGATGTAAATCTACAAATAGGTATTTGCAAGCACCCATGCAGAATAACTCCGCAAAATATTAACGAAATCCTATCGGTCGACTATTTTGGACCTTTAGTATCTTCCAAGTTCGGATATCGATATTTGCTGGTCACCCTAGATGTTTTCTCTAAATTTGTAAAAATATACCCCGTACGTAGAGCCACTGCTAGAGTAACAATTAAAAAAATATTCGAAGACTATGTGCCTAAGTATGGCAAACCTAAGAAGCTTCTATGCGACAGAGGAAGTCAATTTACATCCAGGATATTTGTAAATAGATGTGAAGAGGAAGGTATTATATGGACCGCAACGTCTATTCGCCACCCACAGGCTAACCCCGTGGAGAGGGCTAACCGGGAGATCGGAAGACTATTCCGTACGCTTACTCGTGAAAAATTCTGGTTGGGCAAAATGGATTGAAGATATCGAAAACGCCTTGAATCAAGTCGTCCATGATACCACGGGTCGCACCCCCAGGAAATCCACCTGGGAGCCAAACCTTTGCGATTTTGGGAAAAATGGATACCGATCAAACAAAGGGAGTCTTAAGTAGAGACGCGGTATTGTCTTTAGTTCGTTCTAATATCGAAAGGAAAGCTAAAAAAGGTCCGCAAGACACGCCAAAATTCATACTAAATTTACAAAGTTTATTGAAGGAGACTTGGTTCTCGTCAAAGCCTGTAATTTATCTGATGCTGATAATAAGATAATAAAAAAATTTATGGCCCTATATAAAGGCCCTTTTAAGATAAGTAAAATAGCGGGACCGGATACTTATGAATTATCCGATACCAAAACCTACAATGTATTCGGGGTGTACCATGTGAGTAATTTAAAAAATATTGCTTTTAACCATCAGTGACAAGAATTTCAATATAATATTTGTTTCATTGAAAAAGTGTTGTGAATATATATATGTGGAGTGTTTAAATTTATATCAAAATATAGTGTATCGTTAGTGAACTTAAACCTATCGTGATTGATTTTTTTTTATTAGTTTCTTTTTTGTTAATTATTGCCATATATTTTTAGCATTTTTATTCCTTAAGCTTGCATTTATTTTTCCCCTTTTTTTATTTGGACCAGGAGACATGTAGTATAATTTGTTTAATCATTATTGTGCTTGAGAAGATTTGTTTTTCTTTTTTTTTTTTTTATTTTACTTAAATGAAGTTTAATTCCATTCATTGATTTTTTTGATTAGGCCGTTTTTAACGGGCTCCTGCTTCCGCGAAACTGCGATGTGAGTATTAATTATCCTGCCAGCCCATGTGTCCTATACATGGTAATTAGTTTTTGCTTTAAGGTCGATAATATATATACGATAAGTTATGTGTTATACAGTTAAATGGGACTTGATTTTTTTTTATGTTGATTTAATCTAGTAGTGATTATCAGTGAACTTTAAAGTATTATAAACCTTTTTCAGGGATTTTTGTTGCGATTATGGTATTTATAGTTTTATTTAATTCGACGACAAATCGCCCTGCTTTTTTTGGATATCCTTCACCCCTTGCTGAAGTCTGGAGGGCCTCATGGAAAGCTCACCAGTCTAGGAATATGTTTGCTCCTTCCGGACCGATCGCGGCCACAGCCCTGTATCGAAGTCGTCTTCACCGCCTCCTTTCTTTATTCCTGTTGCTCCGACCTGAAACTTATGTTGTCATGCCGGACCAAGGAGGGCCTATGTAAAGGTCATGTTTATTGTTTTTACCTTTGATTGATAAGGTGTGAGTGAGAGAGGGGCGCATCTACACGTATGCTAGGCCTAGAAAAGATTAGTCGTTAGGACACCGTGATTAAGGGCCTGGCTACTCGCTATTCTCGTTTTATTCCGAACGAATCCGAAGATTCGCGTAATTTATATTATTATAATCGTTACGATTATTTCGTTTTACCCGCGTAAGGTGCACCATTTTGTTTATTTTTTTTGTTCTAATTGTTCATTTAATATTGCAGAGATCTGTAAGTTTACTTTTATCTTTTTATAATAAATTCTGCATTTTTTTAACTATTGTGTTTGCTTCAGCAACCCATTAAGTCCCTGAGGTCTTGATCAATTTTGATTGATCAAGATTTCAATTATCTAACTTTTATTTATGTTTTCTTTTGTTGCGCTTTCTAAACTTTTTCAGGGGCTATGGGAGGGGAAGGGTAGAAGTCGCGGAGCGCAGTTAGCCCCGATAGTGAACGTGCATCCCCTGTGAAGCGAGGGCGGGGTGCTGGAAGCCTAAGTCCGATCGTGCGTATGTATATCAGCGATGACAAGGATGTCGGGATACAAGAGGAGATCAACGGAAGGATAGGGATGGACGGAAAGGATTTTTACTCTCGTCTGATTAGGTGAAAGGCTCCCCGGAAGTAATAAGGAGAATTTATCAAAAATATTTTCACAATTCAGAGAATACACTTTCAGAAGAATAGCACTTGATGAATAATTACTAGTAAACCTTGATATCATTTTATTACATGTAATTTTGATAACCCTAATATAGATTCATAGACACTATTTTATTATATTGTAGGATTTAAAGTTGCAGGCCCTGACTGTGGCACTTCTAAAGTTATGTTATCAATGACATTATTTAATAATTTTAGATATATAAAAATCTTGAAGGTTCAGTTTAGAAATCTTTCATGTTTATATAGAAATTAACATTCTGCGAAGAAGGAGAGCGGTGGCAAAACTCAATGTGTAACCAGGATTAGGTCTCATTGATAATACTTTTTGGCAATGGTTTTATTTCTCTATAATTTCTTGGTGTAGTTTTGATTTTTTAAAATATAATTTTAAGATTAATTTTGATAGATGTTTCAATACGATAAATGTGTAATCTAAGGAGAACACAAACCCAAAGTGTAGATGATTGCGGGTGAAGAGGTTTGTGCTGCAGCGGTTATTGTTGGTAGGGATTTTTTTTATCTTTTGAAGTGATGAGGTTGTAAGGTGTGACCGGTTCTTCTGATGTGATCTCATCAGAAATTAATATACTCTTGTATTGGGAAGATTATTTGTACAAGCTAACGAAGGCTGTAGTTTAGTTTATCTGATAATTGATAATTGGCATATGTGCAATACATAAAATATGACATTGGTTCATAAAATTATTTTTGCCAGGAAATTGTCAGATATCGACGTATATGCTTGATTTCCCTGCATTGTTTTGGCTTGGTGTCATAATCTCTCACACATAAACTAAACACTCGTATTATAAAGGTGGATAATATCATATCTCGGATTTTGAATAATTTGTTCTTTATTTCAGAATATTATAGTTATAATTAGACTCCAGAAATAATAGTATTTTATTTGAGGTTTCACTTTTTAGATTATATTGAAGTTTATTAGGACGAAAAATTAATTTTAATTAAATGTGAGTTCTTGAATCGATTGTATGAATAGGTCTTGTTTACTATGCAAATTAATTGGTGAAATAATGGTTTCGTAAGAAGGTTTATGCTTAGAATTGGTCGAAATGTTAGTCCAGAGTAGGGGGGTGCAATCTAGATTCCATGTACTTTCATTAGTTGAATGTTTTTTGGGTAAAATCATGCTGAATGGTTTTCTTCAATAAGATATTATTTATACTGAAGAAATGTGGTAACAATCACGGGGTATTTAAGAAATTTCACTTTACTGTGTGAACGCACCTTATGACAATTAGCGATTTTGGTTTTCTCGGCATTTGTTGTGCAAAATGATGCGCTTNCCTCCCCCATAGATTATATTTTGGCTACATGTAAGAAAGCGACACACATCTCTCAGATAGATATAACGAACAGTTTCTGGCATATTAAGTTAAAAAAAGAATCTCAGAAATACACTGCTTTTACTTACGATAACAAAACCTATTGTTTTAAAGTTTGCCCTTTCGGTTTATCCACCTCTTTAGCGGGACTTATTCGAGGGCTTAATATAGTTTTAGCTGGTTTGGAAGGCAAAGTTTACGTTTTTGTAGATGATACTTATAATAAGTTTCGGAACCTTTGAAAATCATTTAGAATTGTTAAAGTTGATATTGAACGATTCTTAAAACATAACTTCAAAATAAAAAAAAGTAAGTGTAGATTTTTCAGAAAAAAAAGTATCCTTTCTGGGCCATGTTATAAGTGAATCTGGAATAGAACCTCAGTGGGAAAAATAACTGCAATACAAGAGTTCCCAAGGCCTAAGAACCAAAACAGTTACGCGCTTTTCTAGGATTTTTAAATTTTTACCATAAATTTACACCAAACTTTGCTGAAGCTACCCAACCCTTGCTTAAACTTTTAAGGAAAAACGAGAAATGGTTATGGGATCAACATTGCGAAAGTGCGTTCATTAAATCTAAACAAATATTTAAGAACTGTGTTATACTGCATTTCCCGGATATGAAGTCACCATTTTACATAGAGTGCGATGCCTCTAATTTTGCGATTTCATCTGTCTTATACCAGTTAGATTCTTTAGATCAAAAGAGAATTATTTTGTGTGTTAGTAGGGTTCTTCGAGGAGCAGAATTGTCATATAACACGAGTGAAAAAGAACTTTTGAGCGTTCTTCAAGCAGTAAAGAAAAGTCGTGTATTTATATTGGGAGGTGAAACCATTTTAATGACGGATCATAAGGCCCTAACCTTTCTTAATAACTGCCGTTTAACGAGTTCTAGGTTATCTCGATGGGCCCTGGCTCTACAAGAATACAACATCAAACTGAAATATATACCCGGGCGTAATAATATTGGCGCGGACTTATTAAGTCGATACGTTCCAGGGCTGAATGAAGTCACCCGAGATGAGGGTGATATTTTGTTAGCAGGTATACTAAAACCTGATTCTAATATCCTGAAGGGACTCAAAAAACTAGGGGATTTACAGATAAAAGACCCAGTCCTTAATCCTATTATTAAAGAGGTGAGAAAGGGTTCAACAGATAAATACAGTATGATAGACTCCATATTGTGTTATAGACATAATAACCTATGGAAGGTATACTTACCGGAAGAATTACTTGATGCACTTATTTTAAATTCTCATGAAGTTTATGCTCATGTGGGCGCACGTAAAACTTTTTCGCTCATTTCCGAATCTTTTTACTGTAAAGGGTTATTATCTAGAGTGAAAAAACTTTTATCTAAATGCGATGTATGTCAGCGATGTAAATCTACAAATAGGTATTTGCAAGCACCCATGCAGAACATAACTCCGCAAAATATTAACGAGATCCTATCGGTCGACTATTTTGGACCTTTAGTATCTTCCAAGTTCGGATATCGATATTTGCTGGTCACCCTAGATGTTTTCTCTAAATTTGTAAAAATATACCCCGTACGTAGAGCCACTGCTAGAGTAACAATTAAAAAATATTCGAAGACTATGTGCCTAAGTATGGCAAACCTAAGAAGCTTCTATGCGACAGAGGAAGTCAATTTACATCCAGGATATTTGTAAATAGATGTGAAGAGGAAGGTATTATATGGACCGCAACGTCTATTCGCCACCCACAGGCTAACCCCGTGGAGAGGGCTAACCGGGAGATCGGAAGACTATTCCGTACGCTTACTCGTGAAAAACATTCTGGTTGGGCAAAATGGATTGAAGATATCGAAAACGCCTTGAATCAAGTCGTCCATGATACCACGGGTCGCACCCCCCAGGAAATCCACCTGGGAGCCAAACCTTTGCGATTTTGGGAAAAATGGATACCGATCAAACAAAGGGAGTCCTTAAGTAGAGACGCGGTATTGTCTTTAGTTCGTTCTAATATCGAAAGGAAAGCTAAAAAAAGGTCCGCAAGACACGCCAAAATTCATACTAAATTTACAAAGTTTATTGAAGGAGACTTGGTTCTCGTCAAAGCCTGTAATTTATCTGATGCTGATAATAAGATAATAAAAAAATTTATGGCCCTATATAAAGGCCCTTTTAAGATAAGTAAAATAGCGGGACCGGATACTTATGAATTATCCGATACCAAAACCTACAATGTATTCGGGGTGTACCATGTGAGTAATTTAAAAAAATATTGCTTTTAACCATCAGTGACAAGAATTTCAATATAATATTTTGTTTCATTGTGAAAAAGTGTTGTGAATATATATATGTGGAGTGTTTAAATTTATATCAAAATATAGTGTATCGTTAGTGAACTTAAACCTATCGTGATTGATTTTTTTTTTTAGTTTCTTTTTGTTAATTATTGCCATATATTTTTAGCATTTTTATTCCTTAAGCTTGCATTTATTTTTCCCCTTTTTTTATTTGGACCAGGAGACATGTAGTATAATTTGTTATAATCATTATTGTGCTTTGAGAAGATTTGTTTTTCTTTTTTTTTTTTTTTTTTACTTAAATGAAGTTTAATTCCATTCATTGATTTTTTTGATTAGGCCGTTTTTAACGGGCTCCTGCTTCCGCGAAACTGCGATGTGAGTATTAATTATCCTGCCAGCCCATGTGTCCTATACATGGTAATTAGTTTTTGCTTTAAGGTCGATAATATATATACGATAAGTTATGTGTTATACAGTTAAATGGGACTTGATTTTTTTTTATGTTGATTTAATCTAGTAGTGATTATCAGTGAACTTTAAAGTATTATAAACCTTTTTCAGGGATTTTTGTTGCGATTATGGTATTTATAGTTTTATTTAATTCGACGACAAATCGCCCTGCTTTTTTTGGATATCCTTCACCCCTTGCTGAAGTCTGGAGGGCCTCATGGAAAGCTCACCAGTCTAGGAATATGTTTGCTCCTTCCGGACCGATCGCGGCCACAGCCCTGTATCGAAGTCGTCTTCACCGCCTCCTTTCTTTATTCCTGTTGCTCCGACCTGAAACTTATGTTGTCATGCCGGACCAAGGAGGGCCTATGTAAAGGTCATGTTTATTGTTTTTACCTTTGATTGATAAGGTGTGAGTGAGAGAGGGGCGCATCTACACGTATGCTAGGCCTAGAAAAGATTAGTCGTTAGGACACCGTGATTAAGGGCCTGGCTACTCGCTATTCTCGTTTTATTCCGAACGAATCCGAAGATTCGCGTAATTTATATTATTATAATCGTTACGATTATTCGTTTTACCCGCGTAAGGTGCACCATTTTGTTTATTTTTTTTGTTCTAATTGTTTCATTTAATATTGCAGATCTGTAAGTTTACTTTTATCTTTTTATAATAATTCTGCATTTTTTTAACTATTGTGTTGCTTTCAGCAACCCATTAAGTCCCTGAGGTGCTTGATCAATTTTAGATTGATCAAGATTTCATTATTAACTTTTACTTATTTTTCTTTTTTGGCTTCTAAACCTTCGGCAGGAAGGTAGAGCCGTTACAACGCCGGTAAATTCGCTAAACTAGTACATTTATTCGAATAAATGTTATTAAATTAATGATCCAATAACTATTACAAATAAATTAATATCTGCTGACATCATTAGGCCGAAACCGATCCATGATATTTCTACATAATAGGAGTAGTATCGTGTGTAAGTTACTCATTACAGTATCCTAAGAGCCAGGCCTAAAAATGTGACTCATTTTCTACTACTTTAAACCAGATATTTCTGAAAATATACCTTAAATTATAAAGGAATAGCATAGTCTGCCTATCCAGAGTGGGCCCCTTCATATGAATGCACTCCTCAAAATATTAGAAAATCGCTCAAATTCCTTCAATCGTTTTCTTGCAATAAGTGGTTCCCTGTAGATCGTATGCAAAACACAAAGAAAACATTTCAAAGCTAATGAAATTTCCTAACAACGAGTGTTTTTTCATCACAATCGGATATCCACAACTAAAGTTATGACATTTGTTAAATGGCCAATTAAATCCACAAAAAAAACAATATTTTTTCAAAGAAATTCGCTGACTTAGCATAAATCGACCATTTGTTGGTGTTTTAGAAAGGGTTGTAGCTTTCGTCGTAGTCATCCGATTTTTATGATTAAACACTCGTTTTACAGAAATTTTATGACCTTTAAAAAATGTTCTCTTCATGTTTTACACACGACCCACAGGGAACTACTTATTTCAAGAGAACTGATATTTGTGCGATTTTATAAAATTTTGAGCTCGTGCAATCATTTTGCAAATGAAGGGCTCTACTCTGGATTGACAGATTATGTTTTTTCTTTATAATGTAAGGTATATTTTTAGAAAAATTTGGTTTTAAGTTGTACAAAACCAGTAGGCTCTTGGACATCAGGGTAAAGGACATAATTAACTTTAATCACCGCTACTCACCTTTCGTCTTAATAATCTAACCTTACTTAATAACACTTTAAAGCCTCTTTCACGTTAAATCCGTGCATTTTTTGAATTTAATTATTTCTTTTATTATTTACATTTTATATAAATTAAAATTATTTGTCTATAACAAAGTTTGAATTTAGTAAAACTAAAAATTAACTTAATTTAATTTATATAACTAGTTAACCTGGAATCACCTCCAACTAATAAGACTAAAGTCTTATTAGTTGGATATAAGTCTTGTCTTGTCTAAGTTATAAGTCTTGTGGCGTGGGAAGGGGTAAGAACCCTGGAATCAAATAAGTAATTTTTGTTAGTTAAATATGTAATTTTGGAGTTAATGTCTTTATTGTTAAATTGAAACGCAAATGATAAGGATTCAAAATTGGTCATGATAATATCTTATAAATAATTTATATTTGTATTAAATTAACTAATAAATCATTTGTGATTTTAATAAAATAAAATAAATTTATTAGTAAATAAATTCTGAGTTGAGTTCAGAGAATATTTTGGCAAACTTAATTCACAAAGACAGGTAGAGATTCTCTCTTTTCATTTGCAAAAAGAGCAACCCGAGACTTGGAGGAATGGGGCAATAAAACAGTTTAGAAATTGATTAGAACCCCTCCCACTCCCCTTCTGAAGCTAAAGAAAAAGACCCAAGAGCGGTAAGAAAGGGCTCGATAAGAGTGAAAGGGTTTAGAAACAGTTTTCTAGGAGGGTAAAATAGAAAAACGACTGTCGGAGATCTCTTTCTTCACGATCATTTTTTAGATTGTCTGGTATTCTTGAAAAAGGAGGGTTTTTGAAGTCAGGAATAAGAAAAAAAGAGTAACTAGAAGAGATTCTTCTGTTTTTACTTCAAGTTTCATTTCTAGTTCAAACAAAGACCTTCAATTTGCCCCCAAAAAACACCTTTCAAATAGTTAGAAACCCTCTAGTAAAATCAAACAAGGCAATTTTATTCTACGCTTTGCGAAATCTTATTAAAGGAAAGAAAGATTCATCCCAGTGTAAAGTCTAAAAAAGAAATCTACTTGCTCCTGGAGATTCAAATTAACTTTTGTATTCTAGTTCCTTTGAAAATTGTTAGTTTAATTGGAAAATAAATAACTATTTTAAAATCTTCTGAATTCTGCGAATTTTTAATTGATGAGACCTGTTAGCTATCAGAATAATAAGCTACAAATAGAAATAAATAAACAAATAAGAATGATACCGCAATCTCAACACGCGTTTTAGATTTAATTTGATATTTTAGAGTTGTTAGGCTTGCAGCTTGAGACTAGAGGAAGAAAAATTTGCTTTGATCTGTTAGCCAAACTCTGATCGACACATTGAGGATATTTCTATTTATCATTATTATTTTCATTGCCACCTATCTTACGATACATTAGTTTAATGTGATGCAACTAATAATCATAATAATAATAATAATAATAATAATAATAAAATTCAGACCACAATTTCGGAGAAACTTCGCAAATATTCGGATCTATTCTCATGAAATAAAAAGGTTGTGGAATCTAGAAAAAGTAACAATAATACCAATAGTTTTATCGGCGACCGGAATAATACCTTCTAACCTTATCAATAATTTGACTACACTCCACTTGAATCAAAATCTATTTACCCACATGCAGAAATCAGTAATTTTAAGTACCTGTCATATTGTCCGTAAAGTTCTTAAAATTTAACCCGACTATATAACTAAAACAGTGACAAAGACAACAACGAATAAGGTAAAACCTGAAATACCTTGGTTTAACCCGGCTTTCAGGTTCACCGATGAAAATCGAGTCTAAGAACATAATAATAATAATAATAATAATAATGCCCGCTTTAGGGCCTTTCGGCCCTTCAGGGTATTCGCCCTGTGGGAACAACCTCAGGTGGGTCACATCTACTATGCTCAAAGTAAAGCTAAAGTTGGCGAAATCTTTTTACAACAAATTCAATTCATAAAAACCTGAGCTGTGAACCCTAGACCTCCAGTGCCAAAGTCCAGTACTATTCGACTGCGGCTACGGAGGCAGATTGTGATGCCACTAAAATAAAGCTATTGGAATAATTTATAAACTTTCTTAAAGTGTTAGTTGTTGAAAAGTTTTTAAAGATAATGTAATGATTTGTGTATTCTTTAGCTTGTTTACAATACCTAACTTGCATCCACAGCATTAAAGATGATTTAAACAGACATACAGACGTACATGACTACCATACCAGACATAAGACCTAACTTATAAACTAAGGCTCTATAAGACTAAAAGGACTCTTAAAAAAAGTTGTTATTCACCTATCCAATCATCTTCCCTTAGCTTTCACTGAACTTGACGTTAAGATTTTAAAATAAAATTGATATTATTTTAATAGAAAATTCAATGTACGCCTTAAAATATTTCTTTGCAATTTAACAATTTATTTATCTACTGTTAGCCACTGTATACGCAGCAAGTGCTTTTTCTTAAGTTATGGACATCTTGGTTAGGCTCGAGTACATCTTGGTTAGGCTCGAGTACATCTTGGTTAGGCTCGAGTACATCTTGTTTAGGCTCGAGCACATCTTGCTTAGGCTGGAGCACATTTTGGTTAGGCTCGATCACATCTTGTTTAGGCTCGAGCACATCTTGGTTAGGCTGGAGCACATTTTGGTTAGACTCGAGCACATTTTAGTTAGGCTCGAGCACATCTTGCAAGGACCCATCTTTGCATGTGTCATTTCAAAGCTAGTAAACTAATGATCATATATGATTCAAAGTATGAGTCCTTGAGGAGTTCATTATAATCAGAGAGATAAAATGAGTCTCTCCACTGATGTTAATAAATATTTAAAATAAAGCATAGTCAGCTTTTAAATAAATCCGGTTCTCCATTTAGTTTAAATAAATATTAACATCAGTGGAGAAATTTATTTTATTTCTCTGAATATCATATAAATAGACTCATCATACACATAATATGTACAATTAAATATTTTACACACACATACATATTTCAAATATGAAATACATTTAATTAAAACTAAATAGCCTAAGCGGTATTTTGATTATGATGATGCAGCACAATTTTATTACCTTCATAAAAACTCAATGTATATAATATTTGTTTTAGAAACTCCAATTAATTAAGAAACTTTCTAGACTGAAGAATGCTCTTTTTTGTAACACTCAGGTTGGATATTTTAATTTTTTAACGAGTTTGGTTTTTATTCAAATAAATGTTTATTTTAAAATCGTTAATAATTATTTTTGTTCATTAATTTTATTTTCTACCGTACAAGTATACAATTTTACTGTTAGGTTAATTGGTCTCTTGGGATTATATTCTATATATATATATATATAATATATATATATATATATATATATATATATATTATATATATATATATATATATATATATATATATATATAATGCAAAATCTAATTTATTGAATTTAACCGTTTCACTGTCTTAATTTCATTTCATTTTTTAATAATGCTTATTTTCGCGCTAATTTATAGGCTTCATTTATGGATTTCATTAATATCATTAATCAACTTGAAGTATTTTGGTCACTTAGTGGGGAGCACAATAAATAAGCGCGTTATTTAATATACCTAATACTGGGAAAAATGGTGTTAATTTTGTTAGATGAATCAAGCAACAAGAGGCATTAGGAGCATGGCCAAATTATTGATAATTTTTCTAATAAGTTACTGAAAATAATAGTTGATACAATATTATGCGAGAGACACTTTGGAAATTTAACAAAGAAAATAGTATGCTACGACTGGAAACGTTTCTATCACTCGACAATCGTCATCATTAATGGCTCGACATAATGCCATGTCCCACTTCGTTTCGTTACGTCTAAGTCATCAGGGCGCCGACAGAGCCTGATCGCACTCTGAATTTTAATTGAAATTCCGAAAAATGTAATGTGAAATAATTTCAAGAGATGAGCGGTGCTCTCTTACCACTATCATGCCTGGCAAGAAAAACATAATTCTGATCTGCGAGTCTCTAAGTTACTAAACAAGTCCGGAATTATTGGACAAAATTAAAAAGAGCAGCGTTTTATCTATTTATCGCAACGTTGACTCGAATGAAATCAATGAAACAAATTAAAAAACACAAAATAAGCAGCTTAAGTAACCAGCAAATATAAAATAAGTTGCAAATTTTTATAAAATTATTTAAAATCTTTACAAAATTTGTGTTTATTAAAAGTAGCAGGGAACTGCTCATGTTGTCGTATTGCATTAACACGCACAATGTCTTGGGTTCTTCATTAATTCTTTGTAAATTTTATGTATAATTTGTTTTTAAAAAATTGCAATTGTTTATAATTTAACATTTAAGCATTTTTTATAAGCAAACATTTAATAACAAGTTTTAGTAAATATAAATCTGTTTATTTCAAAGGAAATTTGCTTAAACGTTTAATTAATAATAATAATAATAATAAATAAATATATTTGTTTGTTTTTGAGCTTTTGGAGCTTACTGCTAAAGAAACTATCTAGCAACTATAAAAAATAAATGAAACAATGAAAGAAGAAATAAAATGTTGAGGAATATATTAAACATTCCAGGGGAAATTGGCTTGGCTAGCGGGCTCCCGTACTTGAATTATTATTTTTATAATAATATAAAAATCTTGGCCTACATTTTATCAAATTATATTAGGAGCAATACAAGCTACGTATGATCAAAAATAGTTAGTGTCGATGTCACCTGATTTTTTATAGCTTATAAAGTATTGAGTAGATTGATTTCTTAAAAAGTTCAACATATTAATAATCAGAGTAATAAAATAAGTCTCTCCACAGGAGTCAAAACTTTTATTTAAAATAAAGCATAACCGGCTTTCAACCAACTAAAGGTCATCATCAGTGCCTAACAAACAAATAAATAAAAGAAATGCTAAAAATAAAAATCTAAAAATAAGTTATAAATAGACAGATACAAAAATAAAAAACGCATAAAAAGAATAAAAAGATAAAACATTCCGGTTAGGTGTCATAGAGAAATATACTAGAGAGGGCATAGCCTATCTTAATACATTGAGAGGCCTGAAATATTTTTCGTGGGGCTCTTAGGGGCTCTGTGTAACCTCATTGAAACCTCCCTAAGAGGGAGTAAAGGTTATAATAAATCAATTGTTTTCGGCTTCCCGCAGATTGTTTGTGTTGTGATTTGTATTTTAAACATTCTACTATATAGTTTACTGTTTTTTTGTTATGTTTATTTGATGATATTGATAATCGAATGTGGTCAGGTTACTTTTTCGGTGTTTCAAAATTCAACCAATAGGTCCCCTCTAGTAATATATCTCTATGTTAGGTGTTACAGTGTATCGTTAAGATTAAAATCCCCAAGGTCATAAGCATTTTGGGGATCGACCAATCAGAGAAGCCGCTGCCAACCCCTCTCTTGAAAGAGAAAAAAAATTCCCTACTCCCATAACCCCTGTAGGGAAATAACCTCCTTCCCGGCATTCGTTCACTTCGTTTGTGGTTCTTTTTGTGTTTACATCGTTTTGTGAGTTTTTGTGTTGTGTTTGTTCTGTGAATTGTGTTTGTGTTGGACTGTTAACATTATTATTGCACTCAAATATTCTTTTTTATAACTTAAGTAAATAAAAGCATAACTGAAACTTTTATTTCAAGGCTGCCTTTTATGCAGCAATTTTTAAGAGCTGTCAAAACTAGTAAACATACAATTCTTTTTTAATGTAAAAACATATGAGTACACTTATTATTTCCCTTCACAATTCATTTTTTTCACATTTGCATACTTCCTAAAAAAATAAAACTACACAAAAGAAATGTAGAAACATCGCCAAGAAAACACGGGTAACATAACCTGATTTGTTTACAAAGTTTTTTCCCCGCTGCCTTTTTGTAGGGATTTTTTTTTTAGAATCGGTGGTGCCTAAACTGAGCTGTCAAGATTTTTAAAGTCGTCGATACACTGTAGGAAGCTAGGTTTTGAGTCTTTCCTTCCTCTCCTTAGCGCTCAATATATAGACCAAACAGGTAGGAACCTGCGTACGAGGGCTCGCGAGCACCTGAGCAATAGTTCTAGCAAATTTTTCCAGCATTTAACGCAAGAAGAACACTTACAATCCGATCACCAGGCAGGGTTTCTCTATTTTGTTCAGAAGGGCCGAAAAATGGATGCTTTGGAAAAGTTTGAGATTTTCAGGAGCCGCCAGGCTATGGGTGACCTTAACTTAAACTATAGAGGGGCGAGTTCTGACCTGATAAGAGAGCTAGCTAAAATAACTCCCCCTCTTCAATACGACAAGGTTAGTCTAATAACAGTAAACAGTAAGAAAATACTCCTAACCTAGCTTCCTAACACCTCACCGGTATGTTTTATCATTTTATTCTTTTTATGCGTTTTTTTATTTTTGTTTTTGTCTATTTAAATTTTTAACTTAGTTTTAGATTTTTGTTTGTTAGGCACTGATGATGACCCTTAGTTAGTTGAAAGCCGGTTATGCTCTATTTTAAATAATAGAGACTTATTTTATTACTCTGATTATGATGAACTTCTCTAGCGCTCATTTATTGAATTCAAGATTAATAATAATATCAACCTCTTGGCTTCATTTTGCACTCACTTTATTTACTCACTTACTCATTTTATTTACGACAAGGTTTCTAAATAATAAGTCTCACCTATGTAATTTTCAGAATATAAGAATGCACTGTAGCGGTGGTTTTGATGTTTAGCTGATTTGGTTAGTTACTTCTGCGCGTGCGCAGTATTATTGTCTCATGTATCAATGATTACACAGCTTGAGCGGCATGTTAATCCCGGCCACCTCGCAGAGCAGATCTAACTTCGCCTTCGTTGGAAAAACGATAAGCATCAACAATTAAATATACGTTATCCTATAAAAGGAGGGTGTATTCACTGAAACCAGATAATTGATCAGACTTCAAGTTTAATTTCATTTCTGAATGATTAAAGAAATGACTGCTGTTTCTGCTGAATTAATGTTTTATTTGCCCTGGACCTATTTATTGAAAATTTACGTTACAGAACGAAGTAGAACATTCGATGATAATCATCGTGGAATAGGAAAGTGTTTTCTTATAGAAATTCGGAAACTCATTGCATATTATCTTTTTGACGAAACTTTTTAATTTACATTAACTTGCAGCACTATCCTGCCTTAATCTATCTTTGTCCTCTACTTGCACCAGTAGTAAGAAAAATATTTTAAAAAATCAGGTCAGGGAAAACGATTACATAGAGAGAACAAACACAACCAAGAAATACAAACTAGAGTAAGTGTAGCCCAAAGCTTTAAAAATATCCCAACGCCATTTATTATATTTTTTTCTGCCAGGTCTCTCTCTTTAAATTTGTCTTCCATTCCTTGCAACTATAGATCCATTATTTAATTTGTCGTGTTGGTTTCAATTTTATTTAGAGAGTATTATGTAACACCTAAATTTGCTTTATATATAATATTGTGCCCAATGGAAACAAGACGACTATATAGGTTACAATATAGTAGAATGCTTTGTATTGTATAGTTTCTAGATTATAAGAAAGGAAAACGTAATATTTTAAGAGGCAAATTTTTCTTTACATTGCATTTTGAGAGATTTAATTTTTTTTTCGTTTCACGGTTACTTACTTAATAACTTATTACACTTATTTTTCTAAACATAATAATGCTCTCATTTTTATGACCAGTTCACAGTTTGTCTAGTATATTTTTTCTAGTAACACTAGCTACTCTGATCTCATTAATCTCATCTAGCCTGCCAGTTACTAGTTTTAACTAATCTCACCAGTTCCTCTAGACTCACCAGATACTCGTTATGCTCACTACTCTACAGCCCGACAGATAGAGACGCTGTAAACAACCCCAAAATTAGAGTGAATAAACCCATTCCCATAACCATGACCAGAGAGCCCAAGTTCCGCATATAACTTGGATGCGTCTTCTAGAACCAAACGCATCACTCCTTATCACCTACGCTAATTGTAGGACCACAGACACCACTAAATTTAGGTCTATATTTAAAGTTCTCGATCCGAAGGTTCGGTATCTTTCCTATCCTCCACCGGCCCGCAGAACTTTGTCTTTACATGAACTATAGACAACAGAAAGGAGGATTTAGACTTGTCTCCGACGAAATTCAACTCCGCATTGGCGTATAGCAGCTAAAGGAAACCTCATAAAACCTAGAATGGGTTGACCTGCCTTAAATTAAAAAAAAACCCTTAAAGAATAGTACAAGGAATAATCTTATTCCGCAAAATAAGATCCTCCGCCGCCTGTGTTTGAACCCTGGACCTCTAGTTCGTAGGACCTCTGGCTCTACTACTGAGCTACCAGTCCTTCCATACTTATTTTTATACTAATTTTTTTTATAATTGTTGTTATTTATTAATTTTTATTGCTTATTGTTCTTATTATACTTATGCATTGATACTTATACATTTTGTTTGATTTTGATTCGGTATTCGTCCTACCACATACAAATAAATCAATTTATATATTATTTAAAATGACTATTTGCAATTGACACAATTCAGCATTGGTAAATAAAATCATAAATCAAGGTAAACATCCACAATTAGTCATAGCGTTCATAAATATTCTATAATGACAGAGGCTAGCAAATTTAAAATTAAATGTTTGATATATAAATAAATAAATATTGAACAAAAAAATATTCACACAGAAAATTTTATAAAATATAATACTTTAATAAAAAACACTAAAAAAACTAAAAAAATATAATAATTGATGGGATGCAGCCGAAGAGGCGAAAGTATCTAATGTTTTTATTTATCAAAATAATTAGCTGTTGAGGGTAATCAAGTTTTTACCATCCTATACAGTGATAGAATGATGGTAAGACGTTGGATGATTGATTTTACAGACAAATATTGTGATAAAAACCACTCTGAACATTTTAAAAACGCTAAAATGGATTATTCTGATGAAATCTCTGTTTTGAATTTTTTTGGGGAACACAATGGTCATATATACCGCTGGTAGAAGGTGGAAATATTAACAATGATGAAAATTTATCCACTTTTCAGAATTTAGAGAAGTTATCAAGATACTTAATACTTCATTTCCTTTGTGGATAGACAAATATTTGAGCTAATCCTAATCTGAAATACAACAACAATGTTTTTTCTTCGGAATGGAAAGGCATAATTAAGTTAATCTTATTTAAAAATTAAATAACAATACTTCCACTTTTTCCAAACACAGAAAAACAATTAAGTGAATATAAATTTAAAAAAATAAAAAAAAGTACAATAACAATTCCTACACCTCTTTTCAAAGAAAAAAGAAATTAAGCTAATCTAAATTCAAAGTACTTATTTTTCTCTTTTATACAGTAATTTGCGTGGATGGAAGAATGCATTTGGCAGATACTCCAACATTTTTATAAAAGAAATAAATGCTTGTTTTCAGCACTATTGGTAAGTTTCAATTTTCTGTTTGAAAAAAACTATTTTTATGAATATCTTTAAACCTCCTTTGTTCCCTATAATTGGTCTAGGTTGATTTTTTTTTTGTCAGGATTTCTTTCAATAGAGATAAGAGAGATAGATTTTATAGCTATTATAAAAAAGTAGGAAAAATGTGAAAAAATATCAGAAAGAATAAAAGAAATAACAGCAAAGAAATCAACATAAAACCTGTTTTTAACTAATATTAAAAAACGAGAAATATTGTAATGCATTTTCTCTTTGTCCAAATGCAGAAACAATAATATATACTAAACTTTAATTACATATTTTATTGCAAATTCTTCTTACATAGAATTTGATCTCAATTAATCGTTTAGAAGCAAAGGAAATCTACAAAGTACAAAAAAACTTCTTCTTTTATTTGCCACAGAATTTGTCAGTATTCTAAAATAATGTCTGTTTCCTTTTGTTAAACTTAAGAATCAAAACCTATTATACAATGCTAGACAAACTATATTGAATTTATAAGAACTGTTTTTGCTTCTAAAATTATGTGTAATATAAACTAAGTAGTATATAAATATACTTGATATTATACTCTAAAATTGTACAATAAGCACTGTGAAACATTATATACCTCCGGACATAATTAGCTCCTTTATATTTCACCAAAAAATGGAATCGTTGAGTTTGCAGGGGCTCCTTATACTGGAGCTTTTGAAGCAAAACATTTTGTCCCATCCTACTCTTTATGACTCCAACGTCATTTACTCATTTTGCATTTGGAAAATTAGTTTTAACTGTCCATGATGTAACCCTCTTGTATTAAGTGCCCCATTTTCAGAATTTAGCTTACTTCCAGTAAATATGGTCATCACTAGTCTTGTCTAAAATCAGTTGTCTTTGTGTATGTAATTTTTAACTATGATTCAATATATTCTATGTGCTCGAGTAAAAGCGTGGGGGATTTGAAATTTAGGCTACTCATTTTTAAATTTTTTACATTCTTTGTAAGGTTATAGTTCATACTTCTCTTAGTTCTCAACAAAATTATACTTAGTGTTCACAACAAAGAATCGATGGGTGTAAATAAAAATTAAGTTCTTTTCATCTTGAGTTGACTTGTCTTGATGAATGCGTATTAATATCAAAATGACAATAAGATCAAAAGATTTACCCCTATAATCAATCTTAAGTTGAGTTGAAAAGAAGTCTAGAAATACTTAATCTTAACTAGCGTCCCCTTCCGTCAGTATTCAGCACCGAACACCTCAAATTCTTTCATTCCCCTCTCAACGAAATCTCTCTTCTTTTCAAAACATCGTGTTTATTGTGAAGGATTATACAGTCGGAAGAAATTCCACAAATCTGATTCTTCACTTCAATAGCAGTATTGTACAACAAAATAATAAAGCTTGAAAATCAATAGGCTGAAAATGAAGTTGATATGTTTAAAGACTAAGCAGGAAAAACTACTTAGACAGAAAATTTATCATATATCATAACATCGCCTGTTTATATGTCATTAGAGTTTTCTCATTTTTTATTTGTAGAATCATTTTTTAATAAGAGTGGAGTTTAAAATAAAAAACGCTACGGGATTCCTCGGAATATTTCCCCCCTATATTGGATTCGCTTCGCTCATCCTCACCACTTCAGGTCACTTGGTTCGTCCTCAGAAAATATGATGTGTAATCAATTTTATATTGTAGTACGTCATCGGACTCCCTTTGCTCGTCCATAAACAGCAAACAAATCCGTATTATTCCCAACGGTGGTCCATCCTCATTATTGATCTAACAAAAAAGGTAGAAATGCTAGCCGTACTTTGATGAAACTGAGTACACTCGGTCGCTCGTGCATAATTTCCACTCATTCTCATTTTTGATTGTGAAACTGTTTTAGGACTTGCGATACAAACGTTTATATCGGCTCCTGCTATTTATCGTTCTTATTAATATAATGTATTGAGTTTTTTTTTCGTTTCAACCTGTCGTGTCATTATAGCGCTTCTACTCTTCCTAAACTACTATAATGATAATCTACAGAGTTTATGCACTCTGCACCAGGAAAGATCTCCATACTTCTACCCTACCTTTAAGTGACTTCTCCTGTTACCTGTTTATAGTTTGTCTAGTAAATATCTGTAGTTCCACAAGCTACTTTGATCTTAATTTTTTTATCTAGCCTGTCAGCTACTATTTTGTGCCAACCTCACCAAGTCCTAGACACTCGTAATACATACTGATCTGTCCAGTCCGGTAAAGCCCAACGAGGAGATACCAATAAGAACTTCGAAGTTAAAGGGTATAAACAAAACAATCCCTATAGCCCAGACCTGAATCATAGATTGCGTAACTTTCGCTTCTTAAAAACCGGACAACGCATTCCTAATAACCATGTACAGATTTGTACTATTAAATTAAAATCAAATACTTTCAAATATTCATTAATATGATCATTGTTTTTCTATTTGTATGAGGTTAAAAAGAGAAAAAAGTAGTTGACCTATATTGTCTGTTAGGGTTTTATTTTAATACCCTTATACCAATAAACCTTGTTTCAGTTTACCATGATGGAAGACTGTAACAGTATCAAGTGGAAAAACCCTTCTCTTGTCAAATTTCATTACTGTAGAGGTCTGGACGCGAGCCAGTTACATTTCTCTTAACTCAGTTACAACTAACCGATACCCAATACCATACCCCCCAAGGACCTAAAAAAGGTAACAAAAATACTTCTATCTCAAAATAACCTTGATCCCAATGCCTAAAGGCAGACGAGACCTCTCGATGGAAAAACCACAGCTAAACCAATCAACTCTTTCTCTTTATCCAACAATTAACTGTTCAAATCCTTTAGTGGTTATAGAATCCAATCGGAATTAACCTTGGAGCCATAACATCAGTAAAATGAGGGGTTTCAAAATAACGAAAACATTCGAAAAACTGATTCCATTCTAATTAAGATAAGAAAAATCTGCAATGTTATTGTATTTTAGTATGCTGTAGTTTTCTCTAAATTGTCTCCGGCTATACAATTTAATGGTATATGCTTTATTGATATTGTACTTTTATAATATTAGTATAAAAGGTGTATCTATAATCTCTATTCTTTGCCAACCATTCTATTTTGTGCATCGCAGAAATTTAAAATGATTAAGGTAAATAATCAACTGAAGATTGCGATTTTTACTTTTTCTCATTTATACCGTGGGTTAATAGAAAAGTATTGTGTTTTCAATAAAAATCTCAAACTGATATTTCCGTTTTTTCAAACCTCTTAAGTGATTTTCACAAAGTTGTATGGGTGCATATGTGCGAGTCGGTTAATTTTGTAGCGTCCAGTTTGCGCTACCAGAGACGCTGGAATTAAATCAAACTTAAAATAAATTTATAAAATAAATCTAAGTACACAAAACAATCATTTGGTGTTTTTGTACTATCCAAAGAATATAACCGGCAATAATGACTCAGAAAAATTCATCAAGCATGAAAAATATTTTGATCGATTTTAAATTTAGCTCACATGTAGTAATGTATAGGACTGATAAATATGCCAAGTTTCATCTCATCAACAGCATTAGTTCAATATTCATCAAATGACTTGTAAACGTTTTTTAAACTTTTTAAAAATGGAAAAATAATTTAATTGTGTTGAAATTTTGTACTAGTTTTACGTAATAAATAAGTTAACTATATTTAACTTGATTTGATTACAACTTTATAGATTATATAGCAATGACACATTATTTTTTTAATAAAGCTACATTGAGACATAATGATTTAAAGAGAGCAATTAAATAAAAGCAAAATCCTCAGAAACTAGACTGAACCGTTTGGTCTGACATCGATTACTAATCTTAGTTTTGTTCGTCTTAAATTAGGTAAATGTTTTGATACAGTCAGTAACCATCATATTAATTTAAATATTTCACTAAATTAATTAGGACAAATTTCACTATCGGATTTTTATTCGTAATCATTATATGAGTATATTTTCGCCCTCACCTTCCAAAAAAAAAGAAAGAAAGGAAATAGAGAAATTTGCACAAACCATTATTTTTGGTTAACGATTTCATATAAAAAATATTCTCCGGATAGCAAAACTAGTCTTGAAGATTATTTTTGTTCTTAGTTAAACTCTCCAGCATAATTACGCTGGGAGCATGGATGAAATAGACATACACGCTCACAGACAGGCTATTTAAAAACCTCTAAGAAGACTTGGTGGTCCAAGCTATCCAGAAAAACAGATAATTCTGGTGAAATCCCAGTTTAGGATTTTCTTAAGTATGATACTTGTTTATATTCTAAGTTACTTATTTATTTTGACAATTAGTTTCTTATAATATGCTAAATATTGATTAAAATAAATAATTGTCTAATATATTTTGATCAATATTAAAAATAAAATATATTATTTGATCATAATATATATACAATATGGTGTCTAATGATATAAAATATCAAGGTATTTATGTTTAATATGTGATTTGGTTACTCACTTTTCTTCACTATTTGGTGTAAGAGTTAGGGAAGCAAATCTTCATTTTTGGTAGAATTGATTTATATAATACAGGTTTATTAGTCAAGAAGGCCTTATTAGTTAAGAACGAATATATGAGTCTGTGTCTGTATAGACCATCGTTGTAGTGAGTGTTCATACAAAATCATATGTAGGCGTAACATCGTAGATATCTCCAGCCCTTTATAACATGAATCTTTTAGGAAGTGTATACCCGGTTTTCGTATTCATATTGCATGCATCCTCCTGCTTCTCTTTAGCAAAACTCAGTGAGTGAGTGACATGTACACGTGTTTTATTTTTACTTTACATGTGTTCAGTATTAATTTTGACTTAACGTTATTAAGTAAATTATTGAATTCAAACATAAATGCATTGCATCATAGATTGACGGAACTTAATCTCTTGACATTTACACATTGCTTATGTAAAATGCTAATGGAGAGCCGTGACATTTATGTTCATGCTGTAAGATTAAGCATTCCTACTATTGAAAAATAATATAGGGTGTAAAAATAAAATAATGTAAAAATAATATATATAGGGTGTTTCACTACAAATTACCTCTATATTATTCTCCGACACTAATATATATATATAGGGTGTTTTACTACAAATTACCTCTATATTATTCTCCGACACTAACAAATTATATAAAGATGCAGTCTTCGGGGATAGTGTTTTAAGGAAAATCCAATGGTGGGTGTCACCCACTTTTTCAGGCAAACTTTTCTTACTTAAAAAGGCTCTAAAAAATAAGAATGATTATGAAAACTGTTGACAAATTTTTTTGATCTAATATTAGTATTTTATTTTTATAATTCTTATGTTGGGTAGTCGGTTAAAAGAGAAAAGACGAAGAAGAATTAAAAACATGTGCAATGTACGGTTTACCGATTGATAATAAAAATTAATATTTCTTTAACAATAATTTTATCTAATTACTGGTCTCTTAAAAACCGCACCAAATTTGGAAATTTTTTCACTGAGTTGTAACAAAAAAATTAATTTTATAAATTTTTCAACTCTATTACCTCAATTTGATGTATGGAGGAAAATTAATGTTGAAATGGTGTTTTCATATGCCGCTGAGTTTGTTCTTTTTCAAAAATATTATATTTTTAAATTATGAGTCATTTTTCAACACTTTAACATTAGCTAAAAAAAACGTATTAAAAAGAGTTGTTTGAGCGTAGCTCAAAAAGTAAAATATCGAGGTACCTTTTTTAAATAGCTTAAAAAAGGTACCTTTTTAAGCTTAAATACTAAAGAAGCCATCAAATTTTAAGTCCCAACCTGAAACTGTAATCCCTTGGCATCAAAATAAGGCCTCAACAGGGCTCAAAGATATACAAAATTAAATCCAGTAACACATCACCAAACTTGGCTTGGCTACCAATACAAAAAAAAATAAACTCACCGGTACGGCAATAATTAGAGGGTTCAACAGCATTCCAAAGTATTCCAAACAATATTGACTGGTCCCACAGCTACTCCGAGACTCAAAAGAAAGACAGAACAGGCTCGTCGGTCTCCAACCGGTCACTCTCAGACACAACTAGACAAAATAACCAAAAACTGTAAGGACCGCTGAGACAAACGGACAAAAGTAAATCAAAACTCAAATGAAGGTATTTAAATAATAAAATTTACCTTAAAATTATCCAAATCAACGAAAATAGAGAAAAAAACAGCCAACACGGCAAAAGTTTTCGGCAAAAAGCAAAAAAAAAGGTAACACTTCGTTAAGGTTACAAAAAAAATCAGTGTTGCCACTCGAGGACAAATCGTAAAGAAATAAACTATTCTGAAGTGAATAAAAGAAAATAACACCTCCTAATTAGCTAGGAAAACACAAAAAAACCAAAAGAAGATAAGAAAATCCATTAGAATGGGTAACCACTGAAATTAGTGAAGACGGGACTGAGAATCTCAAATCCCAAATCTACAATTAGATAAAACTCAGAGTTGAGCCTCGCCAGTTCGGCACTAGGTGGCAGCACCACACAGGACCACTCATAGGCGGGAAAGTCTTAAAGCTTTAAAATGAAAAAGCCACAGCACAAGGTGAAGATTTGATCCAAATGAGACCATTATTTATATGGTTAGAAAAAAATTAGTCTCAAAAATGTTTGTTTTTCAAGTTCAGCAAGCCATAACCCATATGGCACTGGGTAAACATATAAAGCACCCGAAGTGAATTCAACAGAGGCATGAGTTATTTTAGCCTTTGATTTTTAATTTTGATCAACATTTCGAGTTTAGTAGTGAAAATGTCAAAGTAGGAGATATTAAGAATGCAGATGCCGGCATCTGCATTCTTAATAATAGAAAATAATAGCAAAATAATTGCAAAATAATAGAAATTATAAACCTCGCAAAAGAAAAATATATTCATTTTGACCATAGAATCAAAATATATTCTGGAAAATATACCTTGTGCATAATTTTTTGTGGCCAAAAAATGGACTCTATTGGACTAAAAAAGTCAGAACAAAAATTATTTATAATTTATTTTTCAACGGATACATTCTAATTCCATGGTCATAATAAATAACTCTTTCTTTTACTCTTGCAAGATTTGTTCTATTTCTATAATTATAGTGTCTTTTTATATAAATCTAAGGTTATAGGCTATATTATATTAACAGTCATCGCAATGGTTTAACATAAACGTTACTACCTACCGAAATACCGTAATCCTAATATAACCTACCGTAATCGGATTTTATTTTTTTTGTTAATTACTCAATAAAATTTATAAATTGCGTATGTTCTCATTGATAGCAAAAATATTTATTATTGTTAAAGCTAACAAACATCTGTTTTACTAAACAAATATATGTTTTTGACGTAGAAGTTGTTAATTTTGTGTTATCAAGTTTAACGTTTGAAATTGTATTTCACTACAAAGTAAATACAGTGTTTAGGAATAGAAATACAATTCTGCTCTGTGCCTTTGAAGGCTTGCATTTATTGATTTATTTTTAAATTACTGTTGGTAAAATTATTTTGTATTTTAAACAATAATTATAACAATTTAACTTTTAATTTCACATTTTGAAATTGCTATATACTAGCTTCAATGAGGGTAGTACAATAAACTTTTGTTTGATAGTAGGTTGAATTTTAATTTTTTTTTTAGAAATAGTGAAATATTTGTAAATAAAAGAAAGAGTCGTGGTTTGTAACCGGATTTCATTGTCATTTATTCATGTAGAGAATATTGAATTCTGTTATATCCGGAATGAGTAAATGATACCTAAGGCAAGTAGCAGAAACCATAAATCATAAATCCCAAGGTTTTAGCTGAGGGAATAAATGAAATTAGCTCCTGAGGCTTGCTGAGGAATATAATTTACTTGAGGTTGGTACAGGCAGGAACGGGTTCACCCTAAAAATTTGAAACTCGACCCACAAAGGTTTAACCTCCTATATTGACTTATTTTGACTCCCTGATTCACTGACTGGAAATTTTGCCCCCTAAGCCCTCTCCTGGTCCGGAAAATGGCCCAAAAATCAGTTTTTGCCCAATAGAATTATTCCTACTAGTTTTATCAAAAAAGTTTAAGGTAGGCTATTTAAGTTAATTAAATGTGGGGATAAATGTATGTTTAACTATAACAATTGGTTCAATAGTACCAGAGAAGAAAAATCATATTTTACCATGCTACTGGTAATATAGAGTTGTGCTAGAGAAAGAGAGCAGTACCAATGCTCAAATATATGCTATTTTTATGTTCGACATGCAATGCTAAAAAATATGTATATTTGCAAAATTCAAACTTTTACCCATTTTCAGCATTATATGTCCAACATTAAATCACTATATATGAGTGCTGTGCTACTCTTTTTCTATAGACAATTATATATTTATAGTATCTTGGTACAATATGCTTGGTTTTGAAATTTGTTTATATCTAAAACATACAGTTATAGATATAAACAGGCGTTTATATCTATAACTATGCAAGTGTTTGTGTTTTTAGGATGTAAATTAGTGATTTTAATTATATTTTTGGTAATATTTGTAGAATATTTTCTCTGGAGCTGTTGAACTATTTTTAATGTTTAAAACATTGCTTTGTCACATATTTAACAAATTAAAAAAGCCCTTTTAACTTTTTGGATGAAACCAATTAGAACAGTGCTTTTGGGAAAAAACTGATTTAGGGCCATTTCCCGAACTTAAAGAGGCCCAGGGGACAAAACTGCCCAATCTTCTTTGGCAGACCACATGATCCTAAATCAAGGAGTCAATATAGGTTAAACATTTGGGTCTTGACGGTTTCGTTTTCTGCTTTTGGCACTTGTTTTAGCCTTTATTTTTGGCTCAATGGACAGAGCAAAGCCATTCTGCTTTATAGTCCTTGACGGTGAGTTACTGCTTTATTATGAGGTCAAGTATTGTAAGAACAGAAACATAACTGTTAAAACGTTGAGTTAACTTTCCATTTTGAGTTCGAGCGACTAATATCAACATAATACAGCCTTAAAACCAATATTTAGGTATTTTTAGATGTTTACAATTTGAACCTTAGAATCTTCTCGTAGTATATCTAAAAATTTAAATACAGATTGATTGATTGACTGATACTATAACATAAAAAACTAAAGGTTTTTATTGTGAAATTAAGATATTAGTCGTTTAGTGAGTTAAAGAGATAAACTTAGGAGTTTTTCTATTGTCTAATCTTACATAAGTAGTTTCATTACTGGAGTTTAGAGAAAAAAAAAAACGTTGTTAAATGGTGATAATTGTAGAAAATCAAGGCTGTAAGAAGTAATAAAAGCGGAACAAATTAGTTGCTGAAAGGTAAAAGATCGAAACTAGGACTAAGATGCATGGTAGATCTCCTGACGTATTAGGCAAATGGGAGGTCTAAAGCAGTCAAGGGTTCTGAGTGTTCAGTTCTGACCGTCTACCAGATGAAAACATCACGAAAATTACTTAGACAAAAATATTTGAATTCGCACAACGTCAGGGAGATACAAAGACCACATGTAAAAGGACGTAGTAATTAACGTAGTAGGACGTAGTAGTAATCTTAGACAACTTTTTCATAAGATGACTAATATGTGTTGTGCAGGCCATAATAAAAATTGATTCCTATTTAATTTTTTTACAGGCCTTAATTTAATTTTTTATGCCTAAACCCGTGGGTCATTTTAGTGTTTTCCCCGCACTCAAATCTCACTCAACTAATTTACCTCCTTTTCACCTTGGAGTTTGTACACATCCAATCATCTAGAAAGCACACCCTCCGTACATGGTAGCACATATGACAAGTTCACAGTGTGTCTAGTTCATCTTGCCCTACCAGACTCTATCCAAACTCACTGTTCTGGCTAGTGTCTGGGACTAGTTCACAGTGTGCCTAGTTCATCTAGACCAGCTGGACTCTGGCTAGGCTCACCGCTCTGGCTAGCGCCGACTACTTGTTCATTGTGTGCTTGGTTCATCTAGTCTTACTAGCTCCTCTGATCCCATTAGTCCCACTTGGCCTTGTCCTTCAACCAATCTCATCAGCTCATCTAGCATCACCAGACTCTAGCTAGGCTCACCGCTCTGGCCAGTCCAGTGCCACTTAACAGAGAACTCTAGCACCCAGGTGTCAGCGCGCACAAACTCATTCTTAAGCCCTGACCTGAAAGTCAAAGCTCGGCAGTGCTATTTGGAGACATTTGTCATCAAAAACCGATTACTTCGTTCCTAGTTACTTACGTTATTCGTGTCACCCCCTTCACTTTCACTGACTAAGTTTTCGGACATTCAAAGGCTCAGTATATCTTTCCGACCTTCATCTCCCCCAGCCCGCAGAACATTAACTTTTCGCAAGCTGGAGACTACGGAAACGTGGATCCAGACTTGTCTCAGATGAAACTAGATCCAACCCCGCATTTGTGTTTAGCAGCCAAGGAAACCACGTAAAACCCTGGCTGGGTTGGCTGGCCTTGAATTCAAGAACCTCCCGAGTGTACGGTACAAGGGATAACCTCATATTGAGGTCCTCTCCCGGCTGAATTTGAACCCTCGGCCTCCAGGTCGAAAAGCAAGCGCTCTACCACTGAGCTACCGGACTTGGTAATTCCTTTATTATTTCCATTAAATATTTGTCATTAACACTAATTGTTAACTTTGAATTAATATCCATATCATCACAATAATATTAATATATTAACAAAGTAAGCAATATTCATAAATCTAAATTTAACCCTTGTTTCTTTAAGGACTATATACGAGGATATATACTCGTATACCATTTAAAGCTAAATGTAGAATTTATAATGGGTCTCAATGGACTAATTTTTAATCAAGATTAAGCGGATATTAAAGAATTTAAATTGGAACTTAAGATTAACTTTATCTGTAATTTTTTCTGTCAAAATCGAAAGATAAAGTAATGCAAAGAAAGAAAATAAACTGAAGATAAAGTCTGTTTTTTTATTATTTTTTTTTTCTTTGTTTAATTTAAATTAGATTTTATTTTAAATTATGCTTACAACATTAAAGGCGTATTTTGTATATTGGTATTTTCGTATATCACCTAAAAGTGATATACACAGTGCATTTAGGAGAGATTTTTAATTTAAAATTAGAAAGTAAAGAATAAATTTCTAAAGCATTGATTACTTTAACTAATGGTAGAGAAGAGGAGTAATTAGGTTATAAAGTTGAAAAAGCGTAATTTATTAATATTGTCTACATCTTATTATGAGGCTAATAATTAAAGCCCGCGTATAATTAACTCTTCCCCTTTGCTTGCTTAAAGAATTTGTGAACTTTTTTTTCTGATGTGTATAAAGGGAATGGTTGTAAAAAGGCTCAGGTAATATTGAAAGGTACTACCCAAAAATCTAAACTTTAACACGAGGATTTATTTTTCCAATCACGAGTTTGTAGAGAAAGGTAGAAATGTGGTAGCACCTTTTATAAGAGCTTGGCGTTAATAAGGGTCCAAGCTGGAATTAGTCTATGTGAAGGGAAAACTCGAAAAACTTAACTTATACGCCGCTAGGAGCGCACAAATCGTTAAACTTAAAAAGTCTATCCCTGTAGGTCCTTCAGTACAAACCGATATGCCCTCGAATAGAGGACAGGGCTCCCCGTAGCCCCGATTTCTATTTCGATCCCTTTTTTATATCGTGTTTTCTTTTTATCATTTTTATATGGCTCTCACAATAATCGCTCTACTTGCGGCTTTGCCTGCTCTAGCACCATGCTTGCCTCCTTATCACCACCGTTAGTATGATTTATTTATTATTTATATAATAAATATAATGATAACGAAAAACGGGTAGTGAAACACTTACAAAAGGAAAATGGAGCGATAAAGACATTACAAATTTACAACCCACCAATAAATAAATTGTAAAAACAACATTAATGTCAAAATATCAACATAATAACATCTTTATGTATTTACTTTTACTTCTTCTTGGCATAAAAATAAGATGTTTTAACGGTTATATATATTAAATAGCGTTAAAAACTTACAAGTAAAATAAATGTTTATGTAATAATATATTGCTGTAATAAATACAATATACTCAATTTTGTTTCCATAAAGGGGTTTCATTTTTATTAAATCAAATTTACATATAAAATAAAGATAAAATAATAAACACGACTTTTAATAAGTAAACACTTACAAAATGACAATAAAGCAAAAAACACTTTGAATAAATATTCAATGAATATGGTAAATGAAAATTTAGTATTACTTTGCTTAATGTTTTTTCTTTATTCCTATAATAAAATACATAATATTGGGATATTTCTTTTGAAATGTACGAAAACAAATAATAGTAAATAAACAAATTATAAAATAGTAAATACATTAACCGTCATAGTGTATTAATATTTTTCCTTTTGTTTTATTTTATTTTATTCCCTTTACAGCTTCTATATTATATATTTAGGACTTTCGAACACAAAAAAGTAAAAAAAAAAAAAAATACCAGGTAAAATATAATCCCTATTTTAACTTTTATCACATTAAACAAAGTTTGGAAAACAAGATTAAAAAACTTTTTTTTGTTCTACCATTTATCAGTTAACTCTTTCCACTAAAAGAAAGTGGAGTCGAACAGACCCATTATTGGCAAAAAGGTGAGAAAACTAGGAAAAAGTCTATTATAAAAAAAAGAACATAATATATATTCTACTATAAATTAATAAACTTTCACTGTATTAACTCTTATCACTGTATATTTAATTAAATACGATATTGTGTTGTTTTTTTTGGATCGACTAGTAAACTTTTATTTTAGAAAGTCATAAATTTAAAACAAAGTATCTTTCAAGTCTGATGTTATTTTCTAAAACCGCCTCCAAGTTATTTAAATTTATTATATTTAAAGGTAATATATTATATTTAACTTATAAAAATGTAATTAATTTAAAATGAAAAAAATATCATGCTTAAAAAAGATACTTATTAAAAACTATTTTTCTATTTAAATTACTTTAAAGCAAAAACATGCAAGATCATACCATTGACAAAATAAATTTTAGATCCATTTTTCCATTTACTAAATTACGTTAATTCATTTTTAATGTTTGTATGCAAAATATATATATTTTTTTAATTAATATAATCTAGAAATAAATCTATCTCTATGTATGCTCCTTAGTTTAGATATTAAAATACTGATATCACTATTTGTTAGATAGTTAGTCTTACATAAGTGTTTTATAATCTAAATCATGTTGGCCTTTATCTAAACGTTTTTTGAGCTTGATCTTGACTCAAATTTTAATTTTGATCATGATTTTGTTTAACTATTCAAAATTAATATTATTATTCACATACAGTAATTAGCATTAAAATATAGATTCGGATCTTCATTTTGATTATGATTTGAACCGTCTTGATTTAGATCTAGTTTTTATTCATAGGATTCATTTTGATCTTGATTTTAATCTTTATTTAGACGATGTTGATTTTGATCAATATTTAAAATGGTCAGTCATTGATAATTGGTATTAGTATAATATCTCCGTGATCATACAATTTTATAATATATGCTTAAATTACATTTTTATTTAATTACAATTAATGAATACCCAAATACCATGAATAAAAAATATGATATTCACAATATAAAAAGTATTTACTTGAATATTCTAAATTCCAAATCCGCAAATATCCCTCGAGTTACTAATTTGTACCCTCCTCCTTAACCTGTCATTGTTTACTCAAATAAGAGGACGTCGCAGTTAATTATTCTAAATTATTTTCAATTTGAAACGTTACTGTCAATTTGATTTGATTTAGTTTTGTTAGTGCATTTAATGCAATTACCTGAAGATGCTGAGCTTTGCTCAGTGAAACGGTGTAATTATTAAATAAATTTATATTCACTACTGTAGTCTTCATTAATCGTAATTAATAATATATAAATTATATAAATATTATATAAAATATCAGTCCAAAACATTTACTCTTTTAAGATTATTTCAATTTGATTTAATTTTTTTTAGTAATTTTATGGTTACAAATATTTTTTTACATCGTTCTTCTTAGCAATAGCTATTAATTAACTGAATTTTTATTAAAGCAATATTTTTACCCAGCTAATAAAAAAGGCCTAAGTGTTTCAGTAAGGCCTTTGAGTTTCTTTACAAATATTATTACAAGAAAAGCCAATCCTTTGTATTTCTAAAAGATTTTGTTTTAGTTTGTTTAATACTAAGATCATTTATTAGTAATAAGTTCAGAAACAACAGTAATATCAAACGAAAAATAAATACAAAAAAGGCTCTTAAAAAAATCAGTGCAAAAGGGTTTTTAATCAGCATAAACGTTATAACAGAACAGAGCGGGTCAACAATGCTCTAACAAAGCTACTTACCAGAGTCAAATTCAAAAAGGGTTCTTTTGCTAAAAATATTAAGTTTCATTCGTTGCCCCTTCTTTTATTTAAAAGAGAAAATAAAACTTTTTAATAAGTCGATAAGACTCATTAGATGATTATTAAATATATTTGTGTCATAGAGTAATCAAATAAATTAATAAATAAAAAAAGTTTCCACTACTTCAATTATAATCATGTAAGGAATGTACGTCAGGTAAAAAAATCAACTTAATTTAAGGAAGATTGATTAAAAATAAAGTCTGAAGAATTACGAACACATAGAAATAGGAAGACTGGACGGTCCACGTGGATTAGCTACCGAAGAACGCTTCTAAATATCTAAACGGGAATGACTATGGAGACTAGTTAGAGATATGTGTCATTAATATATTACACACACACACACACACACACACACACACACACACACACACAACACACACACATATATATATAATATATATTATATATATATATATATATATATATATATATATACATATATATATATTATATATATATATATATATATATATATATATTATATATATATTATATATATTACTATTTATTACATGTTATACAGAAACATTTATTTCTTAAACATATGTTTATGCTTTAATTTACATAGCTATAAGCTTCATAATTTCCACGCACTTATTGGTACCTGAAGATCGTGTATATAGTCCAGGTCAACACTTTATCATATTATGTCCTCAAATTATATTATACCTTGTAAGTGTAATTTAGCAATTATTGATTAATTGTTAAAATAAAACATTTTTTTAATGATTTTGAAGACAATAATTGAAGAAAAAGTTTTGTTTATAAATAATTTTATATTACTAGCATATACTATGAAGATTTAGGTCTTCTGGTGGTGACCGCGTCAATGTAGATGAAGAATCCGACGTTTCGCTTCCACTATGGGAGGCATTTTTAGAGATGTAGAACATCATGGAATGCTCTACAAAGCTGAATTGTTCAGTTTTGTAGAGCATTCGATGATGTCGTACATCCCTGAAGATGTCTCCCACAGTGGAAACAAAACGTCGGATTCTTCATCTACATTGACGCGGTCACCACCGGAAAACCTAAATCTTCATAACAACAACCGCGGAAGCCTTCGCAGTTTATTAGCATATACTAGTTCTAAAATTTTGTACAATTCTGAGAGAAAACCTTACTTTTGTTTCATATTAAAGCCAATAATGAAATATATATCAAATCTTGTTTTACACTTTCCAACCAAAAAATTATTTATTCAAATTAAATATTTTTTTATAAAGAACTTTTAATAGATCAAAATTTATTAAAAAAAAAAAAAACATAGTGTGAATATAAATTTCAAATTTATGATTTGTTGAAAATCAGGCAAATAAAAAGTTAAAAAAATAAGACCTTTACCAAAGGTAAAGATAGCATTATAAATTTTAATGAGGTATTGAATAAAATTCAGCATTATCTAAACCTTCTTTCTTCTCTAGTGTTGCTTATACCCCTAATTCAAAGAAAAAGAAATGGAAGTTTTTTCCTCTGTTTATCAACTGGTAATCTCGTTTTAATATTGTCTTTTTAAAATTCCAATTAATCATTGTTAGGTCCTCTCTTTTCATTTGTTTATATTCGTTTATGTTGCTTATCTTGTTTTTTTTCTTACATATTTTACCATGAAACGCTACTGAAAATTTTATTACCTCTATATTTATGTTCCTCTCAAATTAACGGATCGTTCTATTTTAGCAATACACCCATGTCTTGCTGAATGTCTGTCAGAATTTATTAGGGTTGGCTAGCAGTAGTCGATTAGACTTAGTTTAGAGTAAGCTGTAACTCTTTTATGGTTTTTATCTATGATTAATTAACTTGTAAAAATGTTAATTGCATCATTTTCATTTCATTGAAGTTTCGTACCAAATGTGACAAAAAAGTATATTTAATAATTTTCATTTTGTGCAATTATTGGTTGTATTTTTCGGCACTGATGTAACTATATTTATGCTATGCCTATATAACTATATTTACCGCAAACTGCTTACATAGTTTTCCCTCGGCAGCTCATCTGGTGCCAATAATTTAGTAATCTCTCTTGGCGAGCCTCAGAAGCTTACTAGTTTATCTTTTTCAGCATGTCGGCCTCGGGAGCAAATCAGTTTCTTGCTTCGTCTTTTTCTTAGAAGGGATCTAAAAGTCGAGCTTTCTTTGTTAGGTTAGCTTTCATACAGAACTTGGGTTCATAGATTGTTACATAAATAAATATTTGTGTAATATAAAATAAAAATTTATTTTATGTTTACAAAAATAAAAGGTTTAAAAATATTTTACTTTTTTAAGTTTCTTAGATTCAGAGAAATAACCTTTAATATTTTACACGATAGAGGAAATATGTATTGATTTGATTGGTTTCATATCTCTCTATGTTTAGAGGCATATCGCACGATGAATGGACTAATCAAACATAAGACCTGAATTCCAATATATTACATATACCCTTTTTCACATTTTCTAAATAAAATTTCAAAAATAATAATAATTAAAGAAAAATAAAATTTGTCGAGGGAATAATTTAATTAAGGTAGGGGGCACCTTGGTAGTTTTCCTCTTCTTATCTAACTCGCTCCCCTTATCTCACGACTTTGACCTCACTTCCCTTGTTGTTTAGAGTGTTATAATTTAAGATAGTAAAGATGCGATAAGTATTACAGTATAGATGTTCATTCAATCTTGTAATAACTATCTATGTTCATGAAAGCCTCAAAAATTATAGCGTGCAAACTTTCGATGTTCACGAAAGCCTCAAAACTTATTGCGGGCAAACTTTTTATGTTCATGAAAGCCTCAACAATTACAGCGGACAAAAGTTCGATGTTCTTAAAAGCTACAAAAATTATAGCGGGCAAACTTTCGATGTTCATGAAAGCCTCAAAACTAATAGCGGGCAAACTTTCTATGTTCATGAAAGCCTCAAAACTTATAGCGGGCAAACTTTCTATGTTTATGAAGGCCTCAAAAATTACAGTGAACAAACTTTCTATGTTCATGAAAGCCTCAACAATTATAGCGGGCAAACTTTCGATGTTCACAAAAGCCTTCAAAATACCAGCGGTCAAACGTGATTTAATTATAATATGGTATTATAAATGATATTTTTTAATTGAATAAATGCAATATTAATAAAAACAGATAAGTCACACAATAGTCCTATATTTTTTTAATGTATAATGTAGGACTTTTGTGTAATTAATCTGTTTTTATTTATTATTTTTAAGTCCACAAAAAAATAAACTATTTAAAAGCAATATATTCAATTGATTATATTTTTCCTCATATTGTTTATGTTATGAAAAATGTCATAAATGTATCAAACTAATAAATCATTATATTTTCGCTTATAACTAATAAACTAAAATTTAAGTATAGAATATGTATCCAATTTTGACTACTATTCCTTTATGTTTTTCGTTATCTGCTAATAAGTCGTATGTCGAAAAACAGTCAGGAGATTAAAGTTATAGGCTATTATGCCTACGGTTAAAGGCGAGGATAAGAGAGGAAATGATTTTAAATTAATTTTACTTAATTTTAATTAATTTTAAAATTATAAAGCTTTTCATTCAACAGATTATTTCTATATATACATTTTTTTAAATTTTCTGACATTTTTCAAAGCTTTTTTTATCCGAATAATAAAAAAAGTTTATTTGAAGTGAAGACGATGAAAAGTTAGAGTTAGTAAGAGTTTGGCCGCCAAAAAAAAACTTTTTACTTTTTATGAATTCATAACAGCCGAATTTTTAATCGGCATACTTTTGCCGAAATTTTCACTCTTTTTTACCTCTTCTATTTTTTCCTCGGAAGCGTAATATTAGTTTACCTAATCTCTGGAGCGCTTCTTCTAGGACACCCAGGTCGTAAACATTTATGAACTTTTTCAGAAATTTCAGGGTGAAGAGTCGAAATGGAGAGGGGAACAGATTAAACTTTCATGACTGTTGAGGAAATAGCCAAGTTTTTCTACCTATTTATAAGCTTTAAAGCCGTTTGAAAAGATGCTTAATAAAATCGGTTTAAATTAACAAATTTTGAATTTTTTAGGAAAAATTAAAATGTGTTTAATTCAATTATGTTTGTAGTTAAATAGCTATGAATAATAAAATTATCAAACATGATTAAACATTAAATAAAACTACAAGAGTTTGAAATTTCAAAATATTTTCATTAAAGTTTATTACGTGTAAAATTCCTTATTGTGAAATTAGTTTTTCCTAACAATTTCCTCCTGTAAATGACAGCGTACGCTACTTTTTTAGTTTTGAAACTAAAAACAAAAATTACTTTTAAGGTTGTTTTCGAGAAAATTGTATGGATTTTTCTATCTTAGTTACAAACTTAAAGTTTTAAATTTATCACTTAAGTTACAACAAGTGAAAATTTAGTTAAAATAAAACTTTTCTTTAATTAGCTTACAGTATGTTCAAGAACAAAGGTAACATTAAAATTAATTGAGAATACATTATGCTTAAAAGGAGAATTTATTAAATAAAGTAATATTACATTATGCTTAAGAACAAAATATAACTCAATAATAATTAACATCATGTTTTGTATGTAACATTATAGTATGTTTAAGCGTATTAGAGATAAGAAGCAACAAATTTTAAAAGGAACATTTTTCAAAAGAAAACATGACAACATTTTTCAAAAGTGTCATTTTCTTAATAAAAATTCGCTAAAAGAAAATACAAAGCGAATTTTTAATGTCAACTATACATGTTTTGCAAAATTTGGTAGTATCAAATGATGTACGAATTTTGATAATTTGGTTATCTAGTACAAAGTAAATAAATAGCATAGTTCAATTTTCAGCAAAAGATTAAATATAAAAGCATCGAAATAAGAGAACTACAATAAATTGCAACAATTAAAATAAATTAAAATCATCATATTTAATCAGATTGGCGTAACAGTATTGCAATTAGTTCAATTTCGCGAAATGGACATCGGCAAACAATAATCATTATAACTTAATTGTCTTATTGAAGAAATATTCGATAAAAAGAAGTAATAATTTCTTAGTGTCTGCTTAAAAACATAAATGTACTTGTAGTCCAAGAGCCAGGCCTAAAAAATGTGACTCATTGTGTACTGCTTAAAACCATATTTTTCTGAAAATATTCCTTCAATTACGAAGGAAAAGCATAGTCTGCCTATCCAGAGTGGAGTCCTTCCTATGAATGCGCTCAGTCAAAATATTAGAAAATCGCACAAATTTCAGTTTTTTTGCAATAAGTGGTTCCCTGTAAGTCGTGTGCAAAACACGAAGGGAATAATTTTTAAAACTGATAACATTTTCTATAAAACTAGTGTTTTTTCGTCAAAGTCGAATAACTACAACTAAAGTTATGTAATTTGTTAAATGGCCCAAAAAAATGTAAGGTATATTTTCTGGAAAAATTGGTTTTAATTAGTACAAAATGAGTCATATTTTTTATACTACTGGGACTCATTAGTAATAGAAAGGATTTGCCGAATATATTCCGCTTACATATACAGGTACTCACTAGTCTCGGTGCGACATAACACTAGTAATCCCACATTAACCTCTGATGCTCTAGTCAAACCGTATTAAATAGAATTTATTATACTTATTTAATTAATTTTAATTTAAAATTAAGTTAAATTAAAATTTTAATTTAAAGGGACTAAGGGACACACTCCCAGAACATTTCTAGTCACGGAGCAAGAGTAAATATTCCTATAAATTTGCTCCCCATCAGTATGAAATCTTCAGTTATAGCAAATATTAGTTAACTGTAGTATTGAGGGAGAGAGAGGCGAGATCACCTAGCAAGTTGAAAAAATCGGGTATGGGGTATCTCGGAACTTTTCGATATCCACCATCTTAATCAAAATAGCACCAAATTTCCATACTAAAACCTACAGAATTGATCTTGCATTGTTAGATTTGTTTAATGATTCGCAAAAAGTAAGTTTCTGATTATATAAAATATGGAAATTGCTAAACAATTAAGCATAATTTACTGAGTATTGATACGAAATCCCAAGATTTAACGCCCACAGCGACAGAGCAACTTTTGGGATACAAAGAAGGATCCACAATCTAAATATCTTCTTTCGCTTCGCTCGTCCTCAGAATGTCATAGTTATCCATATCTTTAGGAAGTATTACTTCGGCCTCGCTTACTAACAACAACATTTTTATTCAAAGCCAAAGTGCTATATCTACAGTCTCGCTGCGCTTGCCCTAAGAATAAAGAGGTTATCCGATGTCTAGGGTGTTACTCGCTTCGAGCGTCCTCAGATGTTCTACCGAAGTTGCGGACTTGGCTTTAAAATTTTCAAATTATTTGGCAATTTTAACTTAGCTGAGACACCCTTTACAAAGGATGTAAAAGTTGAACTTGAACTTATTTATGCTTCTTATATCAGAAAAGTGTGTATTATAAGTTTTTGGAATTTCCCTGATTATCTTGGTATTTGGATTTCTCGTAGATGTAAAACCTTTAAGATAAAACCAATTTCTCTCCCCTCTCAACATTTTATTCCAATTTATTCGAAAGAGATACCTTTCCTAGATATCCTATTAAAATGAGCCCCTCTTTTAAATGTAATAAATTTTAAACTAAGGTTATCTTTCTGTAGGAATTTTCTTAAACCATTAATTATAACTGAAATAAGGAACAAATATTAAGATTGTTGCTCTTCGTATGTTTAAATATTATTAGATATGGGTTTTAGGAGAAATTATAAGTTTAATTTCCGTTTTAACACAATTAATTTCTAATAAGCTTTGCAAAAAATATTTAATTTTAAATAAGCATTCGCAATTATTTATATTTTAAATATAAACCTGGTCTCCATGGTTATATTGAGAAAAATTTAATAAAAAATGTGATACTAGCATTTTCCTTTATTGGATGAAAACTGTTATCAAAAATAAAATATTTAACGTATTTATAGTAAAATAATTAATTATTATTAAATAATATTAATTAATTAGTTGTGGAAAACATAATTTCAACCAAAAAGTATGGTCATATAAAATTTGTCATTTGTGTGTAAAATTGTTAAATTAAGAACCTAAGTGATTGGACAATCAAGGACATCAAGTGATTGAACAACCTAAGTGATTGGAAGCTTATTGGACATTCGTCAATGATGACGAATGTGGAATAGTGGAACAGAAACGAGATGCATCATTGCATTTTGCTTGTTACCTTTCCTAGGTGTCTCTCGCACATTTATATATTATCAATGGTTTATTTATTTATTAAAACGTCATTATTAGGTTTAAGCATAATAATTAATATTATCTTTATAAGTTAATCAACAATATTAATAAAAAGAATCGGGTATGAGGTACCTCGGTACTTTTCCTCATCACATGGGACTTGCTTCGCTCGTCCCCTGATATTAATACATCCATTACATTCTCAGCGGTTACTCATACAACACTGACCACGCTCGATGCTGATAAACTTTTAAGATCTACGAAAAATCATGGATATACTTGTTGCATTAAAACCGAACTTAAAGGTACGTAAAGGTATATACTTGAACCAAAGTTCAACTTAACTAGATTATTTTCCGATTTTATTATTTTTTTTAAACGTACACAAGTCATTTCAGAAATATTAAAATATTGCAGATAATAAGATGAAACTTAGCAATTATGTTAGTCATATAAATGGCTATATGCGTGCTAAATCTCAATATGATCGCATCATTTTTCCGCATTTTATGAATTTTTGAAATTTTTGCGAGTTAATGACGACGTCATAACACAATATTTTCCGAATAGCACAACTACAGCGGTAAACTGATTTTTGTACAATTTCAGTATACACACACACACACATACAGACTAACAACTTTGCGAAAACCACTCAGGAGGCTTTAAAACACCTGAAAATGATAATTTCGGTAACATTCCGGTTTCGAATTTTTGTGAAAGCACAATATTTTTTCTATATACCAACGGTATAAACGAGGGAAACTTATAATATGCAGTGTATCTAGCTAATTTTCTCATAACTTCAAATCAGCTTTCTCTTTTGTAGATGTCATGTTTGTCCAAAGTTTAAATGACCCTACGAGCATACTTAAGTCAGTATGGCTTATGTATGCTCTACTTTAAAACAAGTAGTGTCAACTGAAAACTATTTAAAACCTTTTGGAAAATCAAAAAAGTATCCTAAATTTGTTCAAAACCCTGATTTTAGAAAAATATTGGTTTGAGATTATTAGAGTAATTCCTTTCCTACATACATACTTTAGTAGGTGAGAACTAGTAAAAAGGAAAAATAAATGTTACGCATAAAAAAATTACTCCATACAAGAACAAGATTATATGAAGCAATATTATGTAAAGTTTAGTAGGAAAAGCAGACGAAACATCACTAGATTGAACCCATGAAGTGATTCATTCAAATAACACTTCGCCGTATGAATAAATTCACTAGAAATATTATTCAACACTAGAATATACTAGCTCTATATTAAACATTTTTCATTTTGAGTTATAGCGGTAGCAATATTGAATCAACACTTTACTTTTTGACAATTCGTTATGATGGAATTTCGGTCTGGTTAATTTAATTAACGAGTGGGTAATAAAGTTAATCAACTATGATATTCATTTCATTATAAATATTATTTAATTTTTTATGTGTCACGTACAAAATAATTAATATTTATTACAATCTTCATTAATAGATACAGGTTGCACTATAGTCTAGCGTTTATATTACAACCTGATGGTCAATGGCTTCCAACTGCTAGAGGACTTTAAGCAAAGTTATCTTCAAAATGTTTCTCAATAGGTTTTGATTTTATTGCTGAAAAACATATCCTCGGTTTTACGTGGTCTCTGGTAGTTGCTAACACGAAAATGTAATGATGAATTTTACTTTCTCAGAAACAAGAGTGAATTTACCTTTCCGTTTTTTAGCTGTCATGTAAAGGTGACGATCTTCGGGCTGATGTAGTTAAATGAGGTCATTACCCTCTTTAACTACATCAGCCGAGCTTTTGAAAGACTGGTGATAAAACTGGTGAAACAGTGAAAATAACCGCTCCAGTAAATAAATGGGAAATATTGTGAAATTCAGTGATAGAGGAATTGGGAACCTAGATTTAGCAGTGTCCGTGCTTAGTTATCACCTTGAAATTTTGTTACGAAGAATCTAAGACACGCAGTACCGATTGTTTTTCTAGATGGCACCAAGTAATACTATGGGATTCTGTCTAGGTTTAATGTCAGGACGATCTAAAAGGGATTTTCCTCGTAATTGTCAGATTGCTTGCTATGTCCTACTGTGTCAGATCTTGGTTGGAACCTATTGGTTCAAACCAATAGGTTCGCCCTTTAAAATGCAATTGATGTTTCCTGTTTAAAACCGTGGGGATTGCAATTAATGTACGATTTGAAAAATGAAGCGTTTAAGCAATTATTTAAATTTCTTCGTAAGAGTGAATGGAGTTTTAGTGATATAACTAGACAATCAGAGACTATGAGATACTTTTAGAGACTTGAGAGATATTATCATTGATTGAACACTAGAATCGTTTTGTTTGCATTCCAGTAATAGCATCAATAACCATCAAAGGAAACCTATGATTGATACTTGATCAGCTATTAACTGCTTTGAGGTTTTGTTTCGAGAAACAAGCTCAAAGTTTAATATGACACGTGGATTGGAATCACATGAAAACCTAAGTACTTTTTCCAAGTACAATATGTGTGAGCAGTTGATTCTTAAATTTCTTCAGTATTTTTAATTAAATCTAAATTCCTAGATACATTTTAGCACACTTTATATAAGTACTTATTGCATTGAACGCATATAAATATTCTATCTCAGCTTAGAAGCAAAACTCATGTTTAATATTAACATTAATTTATTAGTTTAGAATTTAATCTCGACACCGACTCATTATAATCAATCAGAAAATTTACGAGGGGAAGCAAAGAGGGAGGAAAGCAAATGATTAATTAGTTCTCTATCCCTTGCTTTCAGAAATAAATTATTAATTTATAACTAAATTTTTTCGAATAAGGGTTATTTTTGGGGTTGGGTAAAAGTAGGTCAGAATTGATTTTTTTTTTAAATTTGAGGTAAAATATAAACCAAAACCAAATGAATTATTAGCGAGGGGCTTATGATAATTTATTTATTACTAATTATGTATTTTATCCAGACGAATTGATTTAATACTTGAAAAATAATTATTGCTTCGCCAGTAATCTAGTGTTTCGTTTTCTATGGTCATTAAGTATAATTAATTTAACTGAACGTTAAAAGCTTAAGGTTTAACATTATTATGTGATCATTTGAGAGTAATAATAAGGACATAATGAGTTCAGACTCTGTTGACAATCTGATGAGTTAAACGTAACAAAATAGAGCAGGATACGACGTTATGTCGAAGCATCAATAATATCGCTGCAGTTCCCTGATTAGACACAGAATTTAATACTTTTGCTTTGTAAATTCTTAGATGTTTTTCACGCAATCTTATTGTGAGTGTCCACTATCCATGGTTTGTGGAACACGGTAGTATCAAATATAAAATACTTATCACTCTTTCCAACTAAAGAAAAAACACAATACACAATTAAACATGTTGATCAATGATAAGTCATAGACTTACGTTAAACATGAATATTTAAGTCTTCTGGTGTTGACCGCGTCAATTTAGATAAAAAATCCTAACGTTTTCCTTCAACTGAGGGAGGTATCTTCATGCATAATCTTTTCAAATATGACAATGTTTTATATAAATTCTTTCACCGTTGGTAATCACATTTTCAGTTGCGTCATTGAATATTAAAGGCTGTAAAGTTAATCTCCCAACCTTATAGTTTGCCATATGTCTACAAAAAATATTAAACGCGATATTTATCTGAAATAGCACTAGACAAAATTATAAAACTATTAATGAAAATAGATTGAAGAATTCAAATTTTACTTCAATTTTCCTATAATTGATTCTTTCTGTTTTAATATCAAATAAATGAAATTTATTAGTTTAAGTGAAATATATTTTACTTAAATTAATTGTCTAAGAGTCCATTTTTTGACGCTCTGTACTCGTTTCAACAAAAAATAAAATATCTCTGTTTCAAGGTGGTATTAAGTCTAAACTTCAAGTCGAAGCAAAGGTTTTCTGTCTTAAACATCTTAAAAAATTTAATTTTAAAAATATTTGAGATACATTTCTCCCTTAGGCAGTCGTCATGGTGATTATTTTTACGGAATGTTTCGATTTGAAAAAAATAATTAGTTCAATCCGGCAAAAATAAAGATTCTTTTTCAAAATAATCTAACTTCAAGTTTTAGAACTTGATTTCTATCTTTACAGTGTTTTTGTTTGATGGATCGGTCGATAATTACGATATATAGCTTTAGAAATCAGTTAAAATAAAGCAGAGAAATGATATTATATACTATAAAAATATTAACTAACAATACTTGTAGCTGACATAATAACAATAGTTGTAGCTGACATACTAACAATAATTGTAGCCGACATACTAACAATAATTGTAGCGGACACACTTACAATAATTGTAGCTGACACACTAACAATAATTGTAGCTGACATACTAACAATAATTGTAGCTGACATAGTAACAATAATTGTAGCCGACATACTAACAATAATTGTAGTTGACATACAAACAATAATTGTTGCCGACATACTAACAATAATTGTAGCTGACATACAAACAATAATTGTAGCCGACATACTAACAGTAATTGTAGCTGACGTACTAATAATAATTGTAGCTGACATACTTATAATAATTGTAGCTGACAATTATTAGGAGTGTAGACGACGTCTTCTGTATATGGACGGGCTAAAGAAAGAAACTTCAATTGTTCTTAGAGTACTTAAACAATAAGTGCTTTGAGTCTATTAAATTTACCCTTGAGATTGAGCAAGAGAAGCGACTTAACTTTTTGGATATAGCTATATACAGGAAAGACAAAACTCTACGCTACGAGGTATACAGAAAACCGCCTTCTACTGACTGCGTAATACCCTTCGACTCTCACCATCCTTGGAGTCATAAGATGGCTGCTTTTAACGCTCTTATTCATCGTCTTCTCACTCTGCCACTTGATCACTTGCTACTATACATCTTATAGCTTACAATAAAGGATATAGTTCCTCAATGGTTAACAAACTTCTTGATAAGAAGAAATATAGGTTATTATTGAGAACGATGGGTGAAGACGAGCCTCAAGATGATAAGGTTTGGTGTACTGTGCCATATATTGGTAACTTGTCCAACAAAGTAGCCTCAGTTCTGCAGAAAAACAACTATTGTGTTAGTTTTACCACCAATAACACTCTACGATCCCGATTGAGCAAGGTCAAGGATGTAGTCCCTATTGCGTCGAAAAATGGCGTATACATAATTAAATTCGGTACCTGTAGCTCTGAGTATGTAGGACAGACCGGGAGGAGTCCAAGCATCCGTTTGGCTGAGCATACTAAGCACACTAGTAGTCGGTTTTATCAACATATAACTTCGGAATAACATAAGGAAGGACCTCACGAAGCCGGTTTTTTACATTTTGTTGATAAGGGACGGAAACTTGACTTCCTCGAAAAACTTGAAATACTGCGCAGTCAGCAAAATGTAGGCGATTTAAATTTAAACATAAGAGAAGACAGCTCGCCGCTTCTTTGTACTCTACTGAAGGTTCCTCCCCCACCACAAGTTAGTCTTACACGGCTCACCGAGCTTTTACCATCTAAGAAGAAGAAGTAGTTATTTGTGGTTTTTTAATTTTGTTTGTGTCATGGTTTATTAATTTCATCTTTACTTTAAGGTAATTTTTTATTGTTTATTTAATTATTTGATTGCTGTTTATTTAATTATCTGTTTTTTATTTATTCATAGTATTTCCCTATATTTTTTTATTTTTTGTTCAGTTATTATTTATTTATTTATTTTGTTGCTTCCTTTTTATTTAGTTTTGTACTTATGTTACTTTTTTATTTTATTTGATTGATTAGTTTTAGTATTTTGACTTGTTTGTACAGGCACTGATGATGGCCTCATGCTAGGTTGAAGCGCTTTGCCAATAAAATATTTTTGTGGAGAGACTCTTTTCTTCCATGTAGCTGACATACTAACAATAATTTTAAGTAACACAGCTTTAGCTGATTATGTTATATTTAAAAATACTATTTATATGTAGTATAGATATAGTATAGATGGACTGTAAAATACATAACATAACAAATATAACTTTAGAGCTACCATATTTCAATCAAAGTGTGAAGTCAAATGTTACTATCTGGTTTAATTTAGATTAATGATAAATGGTATTTATTATTTGACAGTAAATACCAATTCGTGGTATAATTATGGTAACAAAAAGTATTTAATGCACCAATGCAAATCTTTTTTTAAATTATTAACTTTTAAAATATTTTCAAGAAATAAAAATACTGTAATTTCAAATATTTTACAATTCCGTCACACTTAGAAATTCTTGTAATTTTGGTTTTAAGAGGAATATTATACTTATAAGTGTTATACTCGAAAGTTATTTTACAACTTCTGTACTAAAACTCAAGTTTAGTTAAAGATGAAGTTTTTCTTTTAGAAACACTTCTTTAAAAAGTGGATCGATGCTACCAACATATTCCAAGAGGAGACCGAGTTGAAAATTGTTCAAGCGAAAGCTTTATGAGACTTTTACTTAGCTACAAAAATTTTAAGAGAAAAGAAGAAAATATCAAATCATAGAAACATATGGTTGAATACAAGTTCACTTACTTTTGCATAAGATTTATTAGAATTATAACATTTTATACACATACGTATATTATAATACGTATATTATAATCTAAATAATAATAATGTTTACTTTTATGAACTGTAAAATTGTTTTAATTTGATTAAAAAAGAACTTATAAGTTTTCTGTATTTCTCAATTTATATGAAAGTCTAAAAAATACATAAAAGTTTGTCATAATGTTTCTCCATATTTAAAATTTTATGAAGATCTTTTATTAAAATGTAAAAATGATTTTGAAAACAAGAATGATAAAAATTATTTTAAAAATATTTAAAATAATGATAAATGTTTTAAGATATTAAAGATTTATATTCTAAATTCATCATATAAATTTACACAATTTTTTTGATGGTTGTTTTAAACAAAACTTTTTGATTTATGCTGAAAATCTTGGCTAAAAATTGTTTGGATATAGTGATGGCAAATGTCTTAGGTTTTGGTAAAACTTATAAAACTATCTGTATTATGGTATGCTAAAACGTAATTTTACGTACAATTTATCTGAATGGTAAATTAGCGAATTTAATTTCCAGGAGTACAAAGGCATCCAGCCTGTACCACTGTCATAGTCTAAAATCCAATCCTTAGATCATATTGCTAGCACCTTCATATTATGACGTTTGGAATTCATAAACTTATCAATCATATTAAGATCAATACTACTTAATAACAATATAACTATATTACAATATTATACAATATTACTATAATAAAATATTATACAATATACTATATAAAATATTATACAATATTACTATATTACAATATTATGAAATATTACTATATTACAATATTATACAATATTACTATATTAAAATATCATACAATATTGCTATATTAAAATATTATACAATATTACTATATTAAAAATATTATTACAATATTACTATATTACAATATTATACAATATATGATGGATTGAGCTGTGGAGAGTGCTATGATAAGAAGAATAAAACTAAACAAGTTTCGTCTCTCCACTCATTATAATTACTAATAACAAAGCCGACTTTGAACCGTTAACGGTCATCATCAGTGCCTACATAACAAACAAAATAAATGAAAAGATAAAATACATAAAGAGTTAAAAAATAAAACAAAAATTCCAAAACATTAAACATATCAAAAAACTTAAAACAAAACCTACCGGTGATAATTAAAAAAGTAGATCAGTAGTCTACCAGTGAGTCTAATGGTACAAACTTGACTGAAGGACGGGGTGCCTTGACTATAGCTTGAACACACACAGAGTTGCCCCCACCTTCGCTTCTAGCGTTAAGGCACTTATCCGCGTCTTCGTTTAAAAAACGCTGGATTTCAAGCCTCTCTTAAAAGTTTAATGTTTTGGAATTTTTGTTTTATTTTTTAACTCTTTATGTATTTTATCTTGTTCATTTATTTTGTTTGTTATGTAGGCACTGATGATAAACGTTAACGGTTGAAAGTCGGCTTTGTTATTAGTAATTATAATGAGTGGAGAGACGAAAACTTGTTTAGTTTTATTTCTTCATATTATACAATATTACTATATCACAATATTATACAATATTACTAATAAATAATTACCGTAGATCTTAATAGAGCAATCGCTCTTAAAAAGAAAATAAGTCATTGTTAAATAATAATTTATCAATTATGATAAATAAATAAATAAATAAATTTATTTCATTCTTTTGACTTTTACAAGAATTAGAAATTGTCGTACAAGATTATATAATAACAAGTATTTCCATATTATGATATTATGTGATAATTAGTTTTTATTTTTTATTTATTTATTTACATATAGTAACCCCAATTTACCCCCAATTTAGCCCAATTTACAATTATATATAACACGAAAACACTTTTATAATAATTATAACTAAAGTAAAAATATTAAGTTATTACAAAAGAAAGGAAAATGGTATATGTAAATAAATAAATAGTTCTGATTAATTATGACATGAATATGTATTTAAATTGTAATGAAATTAAATTTTTCAACTTGAATTCTTTTCCAACTCATACGTTGACCGTTGATAAGGAAAACTAGAATAATATATTTATTTTTTCCAACTATGAATATAATAGAAGTTTATTGGATGTAAAAACTCATAATATTGGATATAACGATTGCAGGGTCTGCCTAATATTTCGGTCGATATCGGTAGGTATATTTGAACCATGGTGTTAGAAGACCTAGGCTAAACCTAAATTCCCCAAAGGGTTTCTAGGGTAATTTACGACAATAGGGACCTTCTAGAAACCTTCTAACTGAATAGATTTCTAGATAGTGTAATATATTCTGCTGTACCTTGACAACAACCTGGACCGGAAAAAGGAGTGAACTGTCGAATTGACCCTAGGTTTTAAACATAGGATTTTTACTTCCTTCTAGCCTTACTTAAATGTAAAGGCATATGAAAATTATAATTTGATCATAAAACACCCAGAAACTGAAATTTTTAAGAAAAGCAATCTCACTAATAATAGATTTCTGTTAAACTATATTTTTTTTTAGAAAAATAGATTTTTAATTATTCGAAACTTAGATAAAAATGCCAAACGAGGTAAAAACAACATGTTGGTAAGCATGATATTTTTATTATACTTGATGTTTAACAACCTTTTAACTCTGGGTAGACTTCATATTTCGACGAGTCCAAATCTCATTGACCTTAGCCATTAAGTAACTACTTGATAAGACATATCAATGCGAGACCAAAATAATATTACTCAAGCCTAGATTACATGCTATTCTAAGAAAAAAGGTAATTTGACAGCCAGATGATAATTAAAAAGGGCTTCAAGTACCTGGAACCTGATTCTTACACTTACTTAGTACAACATTATACATTAAAACTTCCTAAATTTTTTTTGCAATAAGAAATGACAAACATTTTGACCATTAATAACATTTATATTGTATTAGAAACTAACATTATATTATATTACATTAGAACAAAGGCTCGCTTCGCTCACTAAATTGTAAAAAATCTTTCTTACAATAATATGATTTTAAGAAATCATGGTCAAGAACCATGATTTCTTTATTATTTTTATTAGGATATATATATATATATATATATATATATATATATATATATATATATATATATATACACCCAATATCACATCCCATTTCCAAGAACTTTGATTTATATACATGTTAAGTTTGTTCAAAGTAAAGACTGCATTAGGTTTTAAGCAAACCTATTATTTTTGGAGTTAAGATAAAATAAATTATCGTCTTAAAAAGTTTTAGTTAAAAGCATATAAAAATAATTGCCACACGGAGGTGTGTCTTGGCATTTGTAACAAACGGAAAATAAAAACTGGGGTTTCAGCCTTGTTTCACAGGAGTGGGAGGAAGGAAGGGATCAAGTGCGGAGACAGTCACCCCCACCAGTGTTGCCTTAAAGCATTCCTAACAAAAAAATGCCCTAAAAGGAAACTGATAATAAATTACACTGCGGTGAAAAATGTAGAGGAATAGTATAGTGATACATACATTTTATTATAAGGCTTTGTGAAAAAAAGATTTATTTTGGAATAAATATTATAAAAATATTTTAAAAGGATATCGGCTTTGAGCCAAAATATTTGTTTAGGAGCCTTTTTATATATTAGTTAGTTCCTGCTTTGAATTTGAAATTTTTTCGTATGAAATGAAAAAAAAGTTTTTGGTTATATTTTTATAAATGGATTTTCCTGAATGTTTTTGGGAGGTATTACTTCAGATTACGTTGGACTTATTGCTATGATATTAGAATTTTGAGAGTGAGGGGAACCGCTTGTTCAAACCCTAGAAAGTAACTATATGAGGGGTTTTAATTGCTAGGGCTCTTATAAGTTTAGAGCGCTATTGGCAACATTATGTGATGGCAAATCAAGTGAAGCAGATTCTGACCTGACTATGATGAATCAACCTCTGCAGGATTTAAAGGAAAAGATCTTAGTCTTCTTGCCATACTAAGATATTAGTCTTTTAATATCTCTAATATCTTCTATATTAGTCTTCTTGCCCTTTTTATTATATTAAGTACTTAAAATCTTAAATTTTTCTAAATAATAAGGGTAATTATAAATTGTCTTAAATAATTATTATTGGAATAGAATATACATGCAATATGATTATTTCTATTTTTCAAGTATTTTGACTCTTGAGTGTCCTGATTACGTTTTTTTAATACACGTTTGACATCTTATTACAAATATATATATATATATATAATATATATATATATATATATATATATATATATATATATATATATTATATATTGTGTGTGTGATAATATTTTTCTTCCTTCACTTAAATTCTTAAAAAATAACGTAAATTGTAAACTAAAACACATGTCAAAGGATTGGTTGTCTTTGAGAGAAATAGTTCATAAGTTCACCAGATCAAAGGAAAAATATGAAAAAAAACTCAATTGATTAATAACTGTTGCAAAGCTCGAGTTTTTTATTAATTGAGAAACTTAGAATAACATTAATTGTTTTCGTTGAATAAATTGGACCATTTTTTTGCGAAATGAGAATGATTAATTTGAAGAAAAACCAAACTGGCAGGAAACAGCAACTTCGCGACTGTATCTGAATGTTTGATAAATGTTTGATAAATCGATTCAATACTCTTGTTTAACTTAGACAAAGAGACAATTTTTCATTATATTTATTTTCTCCTTTATTATAAAAATGTAATTTCAAAAGTTTATAACAAATCTTTAATATTGCATTACGGAGTTTAAAAATTACTGCTGTAAAAAAGAAATTATTAAAAGTGGTTTACGAAGCCAAGGCATAAAATCTCTTTGTTATTTTTACAGAATTAAAGTTGACGTTTACTTTGATTTGTTTAATCTAAAGGGAGACTTTAAACTTCTTTTTTTAAATAAAAGAAAGGGGAAATGATGAAAAATAGAACGAATTCTGTTTGTTAAAAGCACCAAGTCTGATGAGTTCAAACTTTTTCGAGCGAAACTCTTTTTTTAACTTCATTTACAGAAAATAATTCTGTAGGGCATTCGAAACGAGAATAGAGAGAATGAAGAGATTTAGTGTTAAATAAAGAAAAACGAAAATGAAGAAGTGAGTCAACATCTTAGTTTTTATTTTCAAGTGTGCCAGAACTCTCCCTTTTTTGCAACTAAACATATCGACTTGAATAATTATAAGAAAAAGAGGGGTTTGAAGCTTAAACACGGATAAGGAGTATGGAAACTTTATCCATTTTGGTCCTTTAAAAGTAAGGTCAGTTGGTTAAACTTCTTTGAATAGTGAGATACACTTTAAATTTACAACTTAAATGATAAAAAACAAGGAAATAAAACTCGTTTAAAAAGAAAATAAAAGTTTTTCTGTAAAGCGTACCTTTTCTCTTTATTAAGAAGGTTTTAAAAGAGAGCGAAAACTCTTCACAAGTTGATTAAATGCAAGTCAACGCGACATCGTAACGACGAACAATCTCCTCCCGAGAGATTAACATTAGTCTTTAAGTAAAAGGAAGTTACTTTATATCAAAACAGGATGTAGAACATATACTCTAGTTAAAAGTGTAAAAGATGTAGGGCATAAACTTTCCATTCTAGCACGTAAGAGAGTCAAAAGAAAGTAATTATTATACAGTATGGTGAAAAAGAAAAAGCAATGGTTATGAATACTAAACAGAGATCATATACTAATACGTCTCTGGGGATGAAACTTATAATACAGAAACTTGACAACGAAATCGATTAAAGAATATATGAATATTCTTTAAATATAATAAGATTACATTAGACACGGCTTCCGCTTATCTAGTTAACTTAAAGCAAACTTTCTGAACCGCATCTTTCACATCAGATTCTTTACAGGATGAGTTGGGATTCAGTTTAATAGGATATGCCAGAGAAACGTGTTGGCAGAATAAAGAGGTAGAGCCCTTTAACACTGAACAATGCTAGATATCTTAACGAAATTATTTCGAAACATCGTTAATATTCATTAGATTTTAAACATTTATAGTTACTGACAAGATACATTTTTAAAATGTTATCACGCTTTAAAAACTCATTGCTTAAATTATAAAATTTATAGTTTGTTAACAATAATTAATAATTTACATTTTTACAATATTTTTGACATAATTTAATTCCAAATGGACATTTTCTGGTTCATCAAATAATGTCTTTTGTGATGAAACAATAAAAAGAATATTTCGATGCTCTCTTAAAGTTCATGTTGAATATCTGTGCTCATGGGTAGAGTTATATTAAAATATATGTTTAGTCGCTGCCAAGTGCAGAAAACTTGTATTTATTTTTATTTTTTTTTATTTATTTATTTTACAATACAACGTATTAAAAAAAAATTATTCGTCAAATTTTTACGCCTGTCCCTAAGGATGTGTTAAATTTACCTGAATCACTCTGAATTAGTCAGTTACTTGCATTTTAAAGTACCAAGAGTTATTTTTATTACTGCATTAGATGGGCAAGCAAGGATACAACTAAGACTTTAATCAAATATACATTTTACTTTAATTATTTTATTTTAAAGTTTTCTTTGTAAGAAAGTTAAATTAATAGAGAATGTAGAAAGTGTTTAGCATGAAAGTGTTTTAGTTGTAATTGTCTAAATGGAAAAATGCCACTGAGTTTAAGCTCTTAGAGACGAGGTATAAAAAAACCAATTTACTTCTCTTTCACTTGGGGTAATTTCCCTGTAAGATTGTAAAAGTGAGGCGGAAAAATCCGGATTTACATCCCCGATTTAATTTGGAGAAAATCTATTATAGATGAATAATGTATTTAATTAGAGATGAAGGGAAAAAGAAAAGAAAATAAGAAAAGGGGTTAATCTAAAATGTTGTAAAGGGTTAGTCGCTCTGGAGCTTTGAAATCTTGACACATCTTAAAGGTATTCAATGCTTTTGGACCTTAAATTTCAACACAAGTCTTGGATTTCAACTTAAACCACCTGCCAGATAAATATCGCTCGTCAACTCTTTTTACTCCTGTTGCTATGGAGGGATTAGACGAGATATACCTGGATTAGAATATTCAGCAAAGGGATTCTACTGCTTGGATTTAACCTTCTATCAAAACAGGGGAGATTGAAGGTAAAATCGTAAAGGACCCGCCTAACTTATTTCATTTTAATTCATAAACAGTAAGAATTTATTGATTTGACTGCTTTCTGATCAAGTATTTATTAGAGCTGCCACTGAAAGGGGAAGAAAGATACATTATGAAACCACACGGTATTTAAATTAAATTCTTCTTAGGATTTTTGATTAAACTGAAATAAATTTAATCTAGAAAAGGTAACTTAAAATTCCTTTATACTTTTCAATATAATCAAAAGGAGAATTCCTTCTACTTCAAATAGATTTAATTTAATTTAAATTTTGTACATGCCAACGACACTTGTGCAAATTTGTATAAGTCACCATGAAGTCATGCTTATCAAGAAAGGTCTCATCTAGCGACTACCCAAGAAAAAGACAAAGCTCATTAGTGCCAGAACAAAGAAGTAAAACAACATTTCATAAAACCTGATGACAATTCAAAATGGGAATGACTAAGTTATAGTGTAACATAATGTAATTAAAATTTTATTATTTTATAGGTGGTTAGAAATAGCTGGTTTTAATTGACTCTATTGTTTCCAGTGTTACCTCTATTTTCCCAAAATTGTTATCATACTTTTACAATGGACAAACAATGAACCCGGAAAACAATATATCAAAATATATTAATTAAAAGGAAACAAAAGTACCACTAAAAATAATTAAATCAATCATATGATGATTTTTCTAAAATGATGCTAATATTTGTAATTTCTTTATTATTATTTGTGATTATTGATAAAGACACTTAATGGGACGTTAATAAATACAATTTAAACTAATGTAAATAACTACATTTCGCAAACATACAAATAGCATATTATTCATGTTTAAAAAACAATTTGTAAATACATGTTAGGAAAGATAACAAGGACAAAATAATTAAACGATATCGATGTCCACGTTTGGCATTTTTGATCTTTTTAGTTGTCCTAACATGTAATTACGAACATGGATATGCTGTGAAACCCTGATTTATAACTCAAATCGTAGATATTAGTCATTTATTTTACTTAAAATAGTATTTATTAACGTCCCATTAAGTGTTTTTATCCAAAATTAAAAAAAAATATTAAATGTATTCATGAATAATATTATTAATGAATACGATTACCACATTTTAGAATTATTTATATTAAGTATTCTCGCATTAGTTATTTATTTATATTATTTTCCAAAATTTCATAACCGAAAAGTTACAAGACAACTTGACAATGATTTATGAATTATCTATTGCGATAGTTAGACTTTAGGAATTTATATTAGTTATTTTAAGTTTTATAAAGTTTAATTAGTTCAAAAGTTTAAGGTCTAAGTCCGAAGTGATGTTGCCCAAGGCTCAGACTTATCTCTAACAGTACGAAACTTAGTAGTTAGCAACTAATTTTATTATCTCAAAGTTTAAATAAAAGCTGACAATTCTATTTTGAATTTGTTTTATTGTATTAAAACAAACTGCTAATAATTAAACTATCCCTATCAATAGGCTCAATATTACGTCGTATTTTTGAGTTTTTTAAATTGTTTGTGAAATGTAAGGAAGAAATTTCACCCAAAAATAGGAAGAAGTACACTTAAGCACGAAGACAGCGGTCAGTCAACAGTTTTTGGCTCAGGGTTTGCTTAAAACCAACTAAAAATCACTCCGCAAAACTACAAGAACCTAGCCTGGAACAGTTAAAGTAATATTATTATATATTAATATTAGTAATATTACTATGTATTAACAAGGTAAAAAATCATTTTTTACGTAGAAAATTACTTAGTAGCCTGAAAAATATCTAATTTCTCTTTATCAAGAAAATACAATTTTTTAAGGTAAGATGATTTTAAAATTAAACTATTTCACAAGATATTATTTAATCCTGCTTTCAAATGAAAACATTTATCTTTCGTGTCTATAATAAGTATAAGAAAATAAATAATACATTTTGAAGGAAAAAAACTCAACTCGAGAATGATTTCATAAATCACTGTCTCTCAGAAAAAAGAGAAAAAAAAACTAGGAAAAAGCTATTTATCTAATGGCTAGTGGTGTAGCGTTTTGCTAGAACCGAGATAACAGTGCCTCAACGTAATTAATGAGCGAGATTTGTCGATAACAGATATTGTAATGGATTTAAGAAAATGAAGGGAAAGCGATCCGATAAGTCGGGAAAGACACGTTTTGAAATCCTGAAATAATATTCGTTCAGATTATGGTATCGGTGTCGCACTGAGTTAGAGCGTTCGTCTGGTTTGTTAGATTCTGCCACAACAAGAAATGAATGAGAGTACTATATTTGAGTGGAAACTGATCAAAGTGGGGACTGACAATTTTACCGCAACATCGCAATTTCTGTACGTCTTAATTAAGGCCCAAAATATCCCTTGCAACATAATGATATTAATATTAGTTTAAAACATACGCTACTTCAGTGCCTACATTAGAAAGGTGACGAATTTATAGTAATTTCCTGAGGTTATCTGACCATTAGCTTTAGCGTTCTGCCACTCAATCAGTTCACTCAAAGTTGGAGTGAACAAAAGATAATGGAGTATTCCTTACTAATTTGAAAATCCTCATTACAACTCATACTAGGTTATCTCCTAGAGACAGGAAACACTAAGAACGACGTATTAGTTAGAGCATAGATACTTTAAAATGTATTGTAAATAGTTTTGAACGGAGTTTAGTGAGTTCTTAATTAAAAACACAAGTATATTAGAGTTTGTAAGATTGTTTAACTAAAATTAACTACTGCAGAGTTAACTTGTTTAAAACAAAATTAAATTCCAAAGACAAGATCCAGTTTTAACAATTAAGTGCCGATCAATGTTTAGGGTTAACATCTTCAGAACCTTCTGTTTTTTAACGGGCCAAGTCAACAAAATATTACAATAAAAAAATTAAAATTACCAGAAGTTTTTATTTGCGTATTTTGTATCCACAAAAAGGAAGTTGTATTTGTGAAACCTTAAGTAAGAAATGGAATTTCGGAACACGTATTACAAAAAAAATTCGGCCGGCATTCGGACCACCACACCAGAATTTTTCTTCTTACGATGTATATTTGTATTTATAGCTGAATTATAACCTTCTTTTAATATTTTCTTTCTATTTTTTCATTTCTTCGGTGTTGAATAAATTGAATATAAATAAATTATAAAAAAAGGGTTAAAAAAATAATAAAAAACCTGGAGTTGATAATTAAAAGGTTGGGTTTCCAGAAGCAACCTGCTTTCTCCTTTTGTTACTTTTAATTAGAGGTTTTTTTTGCAATGGTTTCTATTTTTGGATACAATTAGGTCTCTTTTCATGAATTTTACTTTTATTTGCAGTCTTAAATTATTTATATATATTTTTGTTTAATTTTTATTTAATAGTATAAACCTCATTATAAATGAGAAGTATGAATTTAATTGTTATGAGAATAATTAACTCAGAACTATTTGGATCGTTATGAATTTTTAATTTTGTTTAGTTATTTCGAATTTTTTAAATGAGATGCATTATTATACACAGTATACAGTATTCTTAGTTTAGAATTCCACATTTAGAAAGAAAGAAATCTATGATATTTACAAAAAAGACAGAGTAAAAAACAGTTCTTAATTCATCGAATATACCGAATCACCAGACAACGATTGAAAATGCTCAAGTATTATACCAGAAGCAAAAAATCAATCCGCATAAAGCATTAGAAATAAAATTACCTGCCCACTATCAAAATGTTACCACTCTAAAGAAAAAAATAGAAGTGGCCAACACACTTCTGTTCAAGCAGCTTAATCGGTTGAAATTAAGTGAAGACATAAGAATATCTAACCCCACAAACCTAAACATGCATTACTTGTTTCTTTGAGACTGTGGACTAATATGTCAAAATTTATATTTATAACAAATAGCGTTTATTGACCATATGTATAAAAAACAGTAAAGAGTTATAAGGTTTTGGTCATATTAAATAAAATTGATATTAATATATATATTTGATTAAACCTAATGACTCTTTGTTGTTGTTTATATTTATTTTAAATATGATTTATTAATAATTATTTATACAAACAAGTCACACCAGAAATATATAGTTTTAATCAATTGTAGAATTTATGTTTTTATCAAATCCTGAATAAACCAACCTCAGTAATGTGAGCTTGAAATTCTTTGCCCTGAAAATTCTTAAATTCGCCTTTGTAGACTTTAAATTATCGTGGTCTGCCGTTGTAAGATAAATTTGGTTTAAAGTCTTCCCACAAAAGACTCTATTCTACCTCTCGGCAGATAATGGCCCCCATTCCACAAATTAATCCCAATGTAATATACAGTCTGATAAATAAACTGGAACGTTGAGATTTGCAAATCGTTTTGCAGCAAAAGGACATAATTTGCTTCTTTTGAGCACATGGTTCTACGGGCCTATGATTAATGTCTTTATCATGTATGTACATAAAGAGGTTCACCCCTTTGAGAATATACATTATTATTGCTATTAAGAATATCTATAGCATATGTCCCTGTAACTTAATAAATTAACCTAAATACTTAAAATTTAATTTTAATTTAAAATACACATTAAAATAAAAAGGTATATTCTTTTGACTAAATATTTATAAAAGCATTCAATACTAATTCGTTTTTACAATTTTAATATAAACCCTTTTAAAAAAATTATGTAAATAAATGCTGCACAAGACAACGCTACAAGGCTTCCATCCTATTTTGTAACGTTTACCATAGGCTATAAATGACACAAAACATAAATCGGCTGTTACATTTAATTTAAGCATGAACTTTTCCTCATCACATTGGATTCGCTACGCTCATCCTCCCTACTTCGGACTCGCTTTAAAAATCCTCAGAATATACAATTCGTTAAATTTAAACTACAACACATCTTCAGACTCGCTTCGTTCGTCCTCTGATAGTAAATATATTCATTTCATTCCCCACAGACACCCATCCATGAACAGACCTCGCTCGATGCTGCTTAACTTTTATGATCCAACAAGAAACATTGATATACTTGTTGTATTAAAACAAAACTGGGTGTACTTAATTTTTACGTAAATGTATTCACTTGTACCAATTTTCAACACTATTAGATTACTTTCCGACACAAACACATACATACAGACATACAACTCTGTGAAATCCACTTAGGAGGCCTTTAAACTCCTAAAACGGATAATTGAGGTGACTTCCCGGTTTCCATTTTTTTGCAAAGACAATACTTTTCCTATAAAATTACTAAATAAATGAGGAAAAGTAAAAATTCTATATAACGACGATCTGTTATGTTTCTTAATGATTAAATATTTAATTATTTTAATATTATTAGTACGTTATGTTACTAGACAGAAAAATGGAATTTAGCAGAAGATATTTATAAATTAGCCCCCAAGCCGAAGGCGTTGGCAGGCTATGGAAACTTCCATAGCCTGTCAGACAAAAGGTGAATCACCTGCAGAGGCCGAGACGATACAGGTACCTAGCTGCTAGATCGAGTCGGCAAAATTTCATTCGCGGCATAGTAGCATATACTATTTTATACGGCACAGAAATAAACATACGAATGTTATTCTTAAAAATGTTATGTTCAAATTTAATCGTTCGCGGCCAAAAATTAAAATTGCAATAAATTAAGATAAGAAACGATAACTTGAATAGAAAACGAATAGAAAGAGGTATTTAAATACTTAGTAGGAGAAGTTATTAAAACAGTCATAATATCAGGTAGAATGTGGTAGATTCTCTTCGCGATATTTCTAATTCATTATATTTTATAGCAAAATTAGTTTACCTTGTTAACAGTTTTAGTAATTCTATACTACGTTTTACATTTGTAACTTTATTTAAAGTTAAGCGAATCAACAAATAATAAAATAAGCGACAAATCAATCAATAAAAAACTGACGTCATAAATAGCTGATAAAACAAGCTGTTTAAAACCGTCCCAACAAGCTGGTAAAACAACTCCGGACCAGGATGTTCCGCAACCGGGATGAACCCGGGGCTCGTAACCCGGACTATATCCTCAAAGATTATGTGAATTATATTTGTATTAAAAAGATTTCGCTTTAATTAATTCTTAGGTGGTAATAGATTCAATCCACCTAATGTATTTTCCGCAGGGTAAATACCCTGATAGGCTGAAAAGCAAGCTCTAAAACGGGATATATATATATATATATATATATATATATATATATATATATATATATATATATATATATATATATATATATATATATATATATATATATATATATATATATATATATATATATATATATATATACATATATATATATATATATATATATATAATATATATATATATATATATATATATATATATATATATATATATATATATACACACATATATATATATATATATATAATATATATATATATATATATATATATATATATATTATTCTTGTTCAGTGAGCCCCCTGAAGTGAACCCTAATCTCATAAGCTCATAGTATCTTCTAAAACGTTACAATAAATCAAGGCATAAATATCAGTTCTGATAATATTTTAGTTACAATTAGATACTTTATGAAAATGTTTAATACTTAAATTTATATCGTATTTGTAAGTAATAATATATAAAAAGAATTATTGTAAAGAATAATTATGCTTACTAAACAAAAACACCAAAATTCACTCAATTATCTGCAACATATTAACCTGAACTTATATTTTTTTCTTCTAGGGTGTTTTAGACTTTTTAAGCTTTATATTTAAATGTACCATAATTCCTTAGGAGGTAAAGCATTTCTAAGAAAAATTACCGTACTGTATTTTGTTGACAGTTTTACTAAAATGATATTATTTTGTAGTCTGAAATCGCATTTAAGTAATGACTACTTTTGAAGCCGTTAGTAGATAAATATTTTGATTAATTTTCCAGCTATATATTTATATGCTAAGCACGGAAGCAATGAAATAAATAATAAATATAACAATAAAATGTAAACTTGATACTAAAATAATTTTAATTAAAATAGGTCTTACTGAGTCATTGCGAAGGAATATATATGTATTACAAAATGCACAGATTTTAAATTTATTAAAATTTTCTACATTATTTAAATATTTAAAATTTATTAGAACGGAAAAACATATAATAATAAATAAAATGAAATATTCAGTAAATATAATCTTTTTTAATCATATTTTTTAACTTAAAAGTATCAACATTTTTTTTTTAATTAAAACATTAACGCACTTAACATATTTGTAAAAATAAATCCTATGTTTAAATTTAGTAAGGGGAGCTAATAAGTGAAAATATATTTAATATTACATTTATTGGATTGTTTCAATTATGTTTCATGAAAATATTTCAAATTCGTTCAAATGTTATTTACTACAAGCTTTTTGTATAATCTGCTTAAAGTAAGTATTAATGTTTTTTAAACAATTTATAATTATTTAAAAGAAAAATTGAATAATGGTGACAGTTAACTTAAAGTGCTTAAAATTTAATTTTAAAATCATTATCAATGTAAGGTAAAAAATAGGTTAATAGCATGGACTATTAACCTGATGAAATTTGCAATTATCTCCTAATTTATTAAAAATAAGTTATAAACTATTTTTATTTGCCAATAAGTGTACAGAAATAAACAATAGCTTGAGCTCAAATATATATATATATATATATATAATATATATATATATATATATATATATATATATAATATATTTATATATATATATATATATATATCATCAATTTTTAAGTTTGACTCTGAACACTATATGCTATTCAATTCTTAAAATTGTCTAATAAAACTTTCTTAAGGGGTTATTGATTTAAAATTACTGGCGAAACCCTACATTCCCCCTACATGTTATGTTCTACATGTTATGTTAGGTTTGTTCCATTTGATTATGCCATTTTGTTCTACAGATTTTTATTATTTTCAATTTGGGGTTCTTTTATTTTCAACTCAATTGAATTTACCTGATTCAGACGGTTTTATTGTAGTATCTAGGATATGTCACCTGCATTTCTTAACACGATACAGTACCTAACAGTATCACGATACCTTACGATACCGGGTCAAAATTTTCTCGTAAGCCTAAAAGTCCGTATGTTTGAAGATTCAGGTCTTCCGGTGGTGACCGCGTCAATGTGGATGAAGAATCCGATGTTTCGCTTCCAATGTGGGAGGCATCGTCAGGGATGTAGGACATTATGGATAGAAACACAATACTCTACAAAACTCAACATGGGTAGACCAGTTTTGTAGAGCATTGTGTTTCTATCCATGATAACCTTCATCCCTGAAGATGCCTCCCACAGTGGAAGCGAAACGTCGGATTCTTCATCTACACCGGAAGACTTAAATCTTCATGACAAAAACCGCAGAAGCCTACGAAGTTTATTATCATTATGTTTAACGGTAGGAAAGAATATCACAATCTTAAACCAGTTGTTCGTTAAATTTTAAATACTATATAATAAAAAAAAACTTTTTTTGGTAAGAATTTCTCAAAAGGTTTTAATTATTTATAATACATTTTTATCTAACGCTAACGTATCGATATCCGCTTGAAAGAATTTAATAATTTAATATTTAAAACAAAAATATTTTAAACATCTATTCAGTTATAGATGTACAAAGATTTAAATTTTATAAAACTTTTATGTGTTATGAAACCAATAATGATATTATTGTTATAAGTATGCAAAACTAATATAAAATTATTAACCAAACTATTACTTTACCCATTTATATAAACAATTACCTCATAAATGTAATCTTGTTATAGTTATATTGTTTTATTTTCATTCTTTGCCCATACTATTTTTTCTTATTAAATAACTAATTGTGGTCTCACAATAGTTTTAAGTCGCATTCAAATAATTTTTAATATTATTATTACTTTTGAATCTATGTTCACTAAATGTTCTAATGACTAATGATTATATATTTTTATATTTTTATTTATATATTTTTGTCAAGTACTGAGAGCCTGGTTGAAGCTCATTTGACCCCCCGATGAGTAATTATTGTATTTCTTAGATATGAAATCCTGATACAAAATCGCTAGTTTGCGTGAGCAACTGTCATTTATGTTTATAAACGCATTCAATAAATAAAAATGTATTATTTAATTTTTGTATTTATACTATTAGTCATACTAATTTAATGTTATAATTTTTCATTTTCAAGTAAAATTGTTGTGGGGCAAAACTCTAAAAATTGATTTGAACGAAAGTTTTGTGCCTCCCCTGATAGAATATTTTGAAATCACAACATACATTCATCCTTTTGAGATTAGCCGGAGCTAAAAAAACAAAAAATGCGATCCCCTATATTTTATTATTAATTTTTTTTTGTATGTTTAAGTATGAGCATGAATTGAGCCCATCTCAAAGAAACAAAATATAAAAGGCCTCACCATGTATAACTTTGTTTATTTACAAACAAACAAATTTGGGCTTTGGGTAATGTGTAAATAAACAAAATTATATGTGAAGAGATTAATTATCTTTCTCTCCTTTCTTTATTGTTACGAAAGAAAGGAAAAAATATTTGCTTATAATAAAAAGAAACAAAACAGAATATATAATTCGGCTGTACGAAGCGAGACGAAGTTTCTTGACTTCTCTTTTACGATGTATAAAATTATTATACCTTTAAAAACTCTACAAAGTTAATAATGGCGATAATAAGTATAAATTTCATGAAAGTGACAGCTTTATTAAGTTAAAGTATGTAGTTCTCCTCTTTGTAATAGCACGGCTTGTATTTCAAGCAATTTTAAAATTCTATCAATTCCTGTCATCGTTTCAGTTTATCAGACGACAAGCTTTTAGCAACTCTGTCACCAGTAATTCATCTTAGAGATTTTCTCAACTTCGTCTTACTTACATTAGCTCATATATTTTGCTTTTCTCATACTTATTATTTCGCTTCTTCAAGCTTTTTATTTAGTTTAATGAAACCTATTTATTGAACTCGATTAATATATCATCGTTTTTTTTTAATGTTTATATACATACACACACACACACACACCACATATATATATATATATATATATATATATATATATATATATATATATATATATATATATATATATATATATATATTATATATATATTATATATATATATATTATATATTATATATATATATATATATATATATATATTATATATATATATATATAATATATATATATATATATATATATATATATATATATATATATATATATATATGCGTGTGTGTATGTGTTTCTGCCTTCAGTTTTCGAGAAAAAAAGGTATTAGGGCATGTATTGCTATTAGAGAAAGCTTTTGAAGCTTATAATAAAGCACTGGGACTGATAAGGTAAAACACTATGATCTACCTTAGACAATTGGCAAAAAGGGCCCAACAACGTGGACTACTTATTAGATGATATTATTTCTCCCTAAGTCCTATTACAACTATGACTAACTAATATCTTTTATTGTAATTCCCTAATTAGGGGCGGAATAAATTTGTGGTAATTTTCACTCTTGCTTAGTTATGTGTGGTATTTCCGAATCCCCTCAGGCCAACATTGGTGTTTAATTTTTTAATGGCCAAGAGATATCTCACTATAAACGTAAATAAAAAAAATGAAAAATAAATAAACCTTGACAGGGTTCTATACTAAAGCTACATTGAACTTGCAGTTTGGAGGTGAAGACACCAGCTACCTCAGTAATTGTTTTTGGTTTTTAGTCAACCTTTCACCTGCCTTTCTTTAAACAATCCCCTGACATAAACAGGCGTATAAAAATACTATTGACGAGCAGATTTGCCCTAAAATATCTAAGTACATCTCAAAATGAAGTTGCTGTGATATTTGTTTCTCGATCAATTATTAGCTAGATTTTTAAAGAGGTTATAATCATATCGTACAATTCGTCAGATTAATATCGTAAAAAATCATTAAATATGTGATAATAGTACTAAATTAGAAACAAAGGTAAAACAAATATTTAGGAAGGAATTTCTTTGTATAACTAATTTAATGTGATTGCAGCAGAAAAAGCGTATTGATCTAATGCTCGATTTTGCTGAACAAACATCAAAAATGCACGAGGGATATAATTTGCTCATCAAAGTTAGTTAAAAGGATCAGCGCAGCAGTATCAAATTACGATGTTTTGTATATTTTATATGGACAGTGATGTTTTCTACTTTCGTAAAATATTTCGAGGCAAGATAATGGTTTTAATGTATATGTGTATCTACAAATACATTTCCTAGAAATAGATAAATATCCCATTAACGAATTTATTGCCAAAGGAAATTCGCAAAAAGGAAAACGTGAAATATGAGTTAATAAGAGTTCAGTAAACAGCAATGAAAACAGTCACGTAAAGCCGCTGCAACAAAGCGATGAATAAACTATATTTCCAAACAAAATCATTTGTGGAACTCACACTCGTTTTACCTACATATCTCGCATTGAAAAGCAGTTTTTTGATAAATCCTTTTGGAGGCGTGCCATCTGGATATTTGCCACAGTTTATGCTTAGCAATTTTTTTGATTCTAGAATAATCCTACTGAAATATTTAAATAATTTTGATTTATTCGTTTTTTACCTTTTGTTTGAGGGGTGATTCTTATATGTCATTTGGAAGTTGGTTTCACTCAGATACCTGTTTAGAAAGAATTAAAAGACATAAATATAACAATAATGACACGCTTAACTGAATCTTGTGCACATCTCATACAATTTATAGTTTATTTCCTCATTTTAAGCAAATTGAAAACAACTATGTTCCTTAACCACGCAAATATCTGTACAAATTATATAATATTAATTTTTACATACGTTTTCATTTATCTATTTTAGCTGTATATCATTTTTAAATTAATTGATTTATTTCAAAAAGCTTGGCGAAAGTAACACAAAACGACTAGTCCTTTTTAAGATTGGACTGATATTATACAAATAATAACTTAATAATTAGATGATTTCATGTATTTCATAACGGGTTACTATAATTTAAGATATTGTTAAATTAAATTTCGCTTTATCAGGTTGTTCAAGTAAACTAAATCTCAATGCTAGATTAATGAGGATGTTTCACACACATATTGGAGATTGTTTGAGCAAGCAATCAGCATGTTTTGACAATATTGCAGAATTACATTTATATATAACATATAAACAAATTTCTTTCATATTTCATTTTTGAAATATGAAGGAAAATTTGTTTTCCCACGCTGTCAAATGATAGCGTGGGAAACAGTGTTGAGGAACCAATTAGGTTGGACTAACCTTTTTGGCTCTCTTGAATTAATATCCCATGCTGTGGACTTATTTTAGCCGTGTATCGTACTATAAGCAGACATCTTTTAACATTAGAATCTGTGTCTAGAATTGTGGATTATCAACTGGATCCCAGTGACCAACAATTTCTAATGCATATCAGCTCGATAAATTAATTCATCAATATTAGCTAATATTGTAATAAAGATTTCATTATATTTTGTTGATGTATTCTTAAATTAAAATATTGTGACGTCGTCCCAATAAGGCTTAGTTAGATCACCAATCCCTCTCTCCCCAATTTTTTTTCTGGAGGGTGGGACTGCCGCCACGTCTTTAGTGGTGCTTTTTCGACACAGAGACTAACGCGTTTCCGAGAAAATGGAACCTGAGCGTGGTTCCATTTGAGACCAAAGAGGGTAAGTCTGTGTGTGTAAAAGTCTGGAGCAGCTTTAATGAGCTTGAAATGAAGGTCAAGTAAGTAATCCCAACTACTTTTATGCGTTAAATTCCCAGCGGTCACATATCCAAGTACTGGCCCCAGTCAATGCTGCTTAACACTTGTGATCCGACAAAATCCGTCAAAATGAAATAAAACATTGTATACCTATTTCTAAAATAAAAGGATACACTCTTGCTAAATTAAAATTAATTAGATAATTTTAAACATAAAACATATGTTTAACTGTTCCAAAACTGAAATAACAGTCAATATAAAAGTAAATTAATTGACTTATCAGTTATTATTTAACTATTTTTATTTCTACTACTATTCAGTGTTTCAAAACATTTTTACGTATAAACATTAGAAAATTATAAACTAGACTAGAGCAGTGTTTTAGTAAGAGTTATGTAGTTTAAACTATCATGTGGTCTATTATTTCAGAGTTATTTTTTAAAACCTTACTGTTGCTTATGTATGAAGTTAAAATTAGATATTCAAACCTTACGCTTTTAAAAATGTGTCATTATTTATTACCGGTTTAATCCAATATACAATACGACTTCCTAAAAAAATTAACTCTATCCTTTCTAGCAGTACTCCCAAGTGATAAGTTTGGACACTTTCTACCACTGGACTAGTTTTATATAGTTATATGAATGTTTGATGAAGTTATATATTACATTTAAAATCGATATTGACACTTTACCTAGATGTAGCTTTTTCTACTTGTAGTTAATATTTCAGTAGAGAGGAAACCTGTGTAACACGAATGTATTTTCGAAGCAATATAATTTAACACTATTTGACAAGTCAGAGGATTTTAAAATTGGGTATATCCCCAGTACGTCCTTTTCTTCGAAAAATAAATATATATTTTTTTAAAATTTATTTATGTTTATACTAAAAACGTTTTTTTTTTTAGTTTTTGGCATTGCATTCTAAATTCAGATTTATGATAACTGACAACCACATTATACGCCAGATATATTTATTAAACTTTTTTAACAGGATATTGTATATATGTATTTTGAGTGATTAGTACTGACTCACTTAGCTCCATTCAAGCCATCTCACGTAGATCACAAAACCCTATCATCACCAATATGCAACACCTACAATCAAACAATAAAAAAGCTGACGAGGCAACAAAAGATGCTTTTAGATGGCCCCAATTATACCACTAAGGAAGATTTAAGGAAATGATTTAAGCCTCTAAGATAGAAGAGGCTTGGGGAGAAGAATCCACTCTTGGAAAACAGCAACATGTCCTTTTAGAGCGTGATACGTAATCATAACAAGACTTCGTATCAGTTACACAAGGCTTTCACACGGGTACCTTATGAATTCACCGCCACCATCGTGTGTGAAAGATGCATAATGTCTCCAACTGTCAAAGATACAAACACAGCATCCTCCGGAGGAAATAAACCTTCCTCCAGATATCAATGAAAGTTTGCAAGACAAGTTTAACTCAGTTTCAATGACTCGGTCTCAAAATCACAATACAATGAGAATTAAACACGTCGATGTGAGTAGCCCGAATCCCTCCCATAAACTTGAAACATTTTGAGGTGAGAAATTAAATCTAGTGACATCCAAGGAAATTTATTCTACACCTCAGCCCAGCAAATAATTGGCTCAGTAGATAATAAAACCTGTCTTGTTTAAACTTGGTAAAATAATTTTAATTAGTACTTGTAGCATGCACATGTTAACTCTTTACTTCCCTATCTTCTAGATAAGAAGAGAAGACATTGTAATAATAAGAAATGTGACACCAAATTATTGTACTTATTATCCTCTTATTAGCTCGCAAAACGCTAAACAGTATTGGTTTTTAAATATATAGATGCGTGATTTCAAAAATATGGATATTTTTAAAATTTTTTAAAGAGTCAGTTTCAAGTGTTCTTAGATCAACGTGACCCCAGCCGCATCTTGAATATATTTAAATTTAATTATTGGTAAAAGTAGCCTGTGTGAACATATATATTAGTGTAAACAGCGAAATCTGTTAGTTGTCCACGCAATAATAATGCGTTTAAATAACTGGTGTCTGTTGTTAAACTTATTTTACTTTCGAAAAAGAAGTCATTACATAAATTGACAGTTAAAACAAAACGGTTAAATATTTTTCCTGCTTTTCTTTTGAAGCCATTCTTTACGTAATGTTGCGAATGTTAGAAGAACCATGTTTAAATAATAGTTACAAGCAGATATAGGTTTCAGTCGTAAGACAATTTAGTTAAAAAAATGTCGAAAAATGCAGATATAGAAGAAATGAGAGACATGATCCAGGAGACTGCATTTTTAAAAAGAGCATTATTAGTTTGGCTTATGTTACTAAAAAGGAAAATTTCAAAATAGATATGAGAGGATTTTTAGTTAAAACCTACGTTGCTTCAACAGTTGGGTCTGAAGAGGGACTGAAACAATCTTTGGCAGAAGTCCAAAGCTCTCATATTTTCCACACATTACACACGCCATTTACCCATCTAACCATTATCTTTCATCATAAACAACGGATACCTAATGTACTGAAAATCAATTAGAGAATGCGTATTTATTCTGTGAAAATGTTTCACAGAAAATACAGAAGAAAACAGCAAAATGTTTCATTCTGTGAGCAATTATTACCGGGTTTCTAACACTAGGAAATCGGTTCTTTGTGAATGATGTAAAATACATTTTTACTGATTATAGGATTAAACAGAATAAACAGAATTAATTCATTGAATGACCACCATTTTATAGTGAGAAAGTATAATTCTGAAAAGAAAGAAAAAAGTGTCATAAATAAATGCAATTTTACTTTTAAAAACTCGTAATAAATTTGTAATATAGCAATAAAAGTGTATTCTATTTTTATCATCAACTAATAAACAATTAAAGTTAATCTCCTATTATTACTTTATAAGTGATCTAAGGATTTTAAAAAATACAATGATAAATATGATGAATTTAAATTATAATACGTAACAATTTGGAGTGACCTAAACGTAAGCTAAACATAAATTCTTATAAGCTACTATATCCGCTGTGGAAAAAATTAGAATATAAATTTACAATATATATTATTTATAGTAGTAACCATAACTAAGATAGAAACCTTAAGACAAGTATCTAAGAAATCATTCAAAAAGGAGTTAATCGTATAATGATAAATAAAAGATTCTCTCCACTTAATTACTTTATTAAAAAAACAAAGCTGGCTTTTAACCCCAAAAAGGTCATCATTAATGTCTAACTAACAAATATTTATGTTATATTTATTTTATTGTTAGGCATTGATGATGACCTTTTTGGGGTTGAAAGCCGGCTTTGAGTTTTAATAACGTAATTAAGTGGAGAGACTTTCATTTATTTTTATCTAAGAAAAGCTCTAATCATCTATGTTACTTTGAAAAAGTAAATACATAAATAAGACACAGAAAATAAGAAATCAAAAGAGGTAGAATATTGTGAAATAGGATAACAAATAATCTCAAAAAGAAACAAACAGCCATAACACAAATATGTTGCATGAAAAAAATCAAAATTGTTATATACCCTTTGCCAAGATTGTAAGAAACTAAAAACTTGGCTTGAAGGAGTCTTAAATTTGGTCTAAGGACGGAGGTATAAAAGAAAAGTCAAAAAGAAATAATTTATAGTATCATTCATCATGTTTTCTACTTTGTTCCACAAAATGTAAATTGATTTAGCAAATGACTCTAAGGCAATGTAAGACAGGTTTTATAATTGATTAAAGTAAATGACATTTATTCATAGCCCTAGAGGTTTCTTTGTCTTTATCCTCAGTATGAATGGGAGTGTTTCCTCTAACTCCCTCTTAGGTCACGACTTTTCCCGTTGACCTGCTTTTAAACTCAAGCCCCTCCCTTTTAATCCTTGGGTATTTTACCTAAATAATGACATTAGAATTTTGAATGTAATTTTTAAAATAATTGTATTTCAGTTTTAAAATATTAATAAATAAATACTATTAAGAAGGCTTTCAAGTCACTATGTATGCAAATAGTGCAATTTGACTTTAAAGTTTACCATAAACTTATTATTACCTAATTTAAAGGTAAAATGGTTTAATAATAGAATTTATTTTCAGAATAACTTGAAATTTAAGTTTATGAATTTAAGTTTATTAGATGAAACATACGTGATATACCGACACTGATTCTTTAATGAAACAAAAAATAAAGTTGTAACTAAAATTAAATGTATACTTTAGTTTTAGTTTAAAATTAAATGTATACTTAAGTTTTAGTTTAAAATTAAATAAAAAAGTTTTAAAAATGTAAACATGTAAAAATGTAACCATGTAACAAATAATGTAAAATGTGGCAAGAATACTGGCCATTTGAAAGTATAAATACGCATACAAATATTTCAAAAAGTATATTACAAATTTTAGTTTAGGTTTATTTTCTTAAAAGTATTTGTTTGTTGAAAGCTAATATACATTAAAACATATAGTTTAAAAGTGACATATTGAGAGTCTATTATAAAAGATAAATATATATAGCAGTGAAAGTGATGTTAAGTTAAAGATAATGAGTTGAGAGGGAAGAAACGGGGTAGTGTGTTGAATGTGAAAAGGTAACTGTATAGGTTAGCAAGGAAAAGTCTGTGTAGGGTGGAAAACTCGGTGGAAATCAATATCTGGCAGTACAGGCCTACCTGTGCCATCACTCTACTAGCCTCGTAAACGACATATGATCCGATAACTCCTCTCATACCCTCTCAGCCACCTAGTAAAACATTAACTACTGTCTTTATCTCTTTCCATATTATTACTTGTACTAAAAAAAAAATATAAAAATTATTTTACCAATTAACATTGAAATCAGTGCAGAATGATTTTAAATATTACTTCTATGTTTTAATTAGATAGCTATCTTTTTAGGACTCATCATTTTAGTTTTTAAGTATAGATCCAGTCACTATCAGATTTATAGCATTTTAAAGCTCATAGAGTATAATAATCGAATCAAAAAGTTATAAAGTAATTAAAATTACTTGGTTTTAATAAAAGATTTTAAAATGCTTTAAAATACTTCATGCGTAAGGACCTGAACTGTTTTCTATCTATGACTTCTTAAATTTGAATCGATCAATGTTTTAATTTATAGTACTTTTCAAAAATTGTTAATATTTTTAAAGAAACTATTTATAAACGACTAATTTCTTTAGTTGTGAATAAGTATACATTTAAATAAAATCATTAAACAAATAATACAAATGAAATTAAGGAAGAAATTATCTGATAAAGAAACAAATCAAGAAATAAATAGTCGAGTAATATACATTATTAGTACGTAGATAAAACTTATATATATATATATATATATATATATATATATATATATATATATATATATATATATATATATATACATATATATATATATATATATATATATATTATATATATATATATATATATATATATATATATATATATATATATATATATATTATATATATATATATATATATATATAATATATATATATATAATATATATATATATATATATATATATATATATATATATATATATATATGTGTGTGTGTGTGTGTGTGCGTGAGTATAAATATATTAGTAAATAACCATAAATATATTTTATATTATTTTATTATTAAAAAAATTATTATAAGAAATTAACCTATTAATAATAATAAAATAATTGGATAATTTTTTATTCTTCGATTTTATTTAATTAAAATAAAATTTTCTCAAATCTATCTTTAAGAATGATGTTTTGGATCATTACTTATGTTTGAGCTAGACATAAATGTTTCCTAAAACGATTTTAAATCTTATCACACCTAAGTAATGTTTAAAGTGCAGCCTTTACAATTGCAGGTTACACCCAATATTTATTTATTTTAATAAAAAAATTAAAGTGATTGTTGGAATTTTCCTAACTTAGAAATAGTGATGCTCATTTGCCATTCTCATTTGGTGTTTAAAAGTTAGATGTAATTCTACTCATTCATATTAAATCGACTTTTTTAAATGTATTAAATTTTTACATTTATTTATTCATTTAAATTTTCTTAAACATGAAATCTAAGCGCTCATAAATAATATAAAATAAATATCTCTGAAAAGCAATCTTAATATAAATTTTAGACGGTTATATGGCTTAAAAATATAATAAATCTTATAAAGGACAAGCTTTTTTCAGTACAAAAAACTGGGAAAAGGAAAATTTCTAGGATAGGTAATTTTTTGTGTGATTTTTTTGTATATTGACCCACGTCAATCACAGATTTATGTAAATCACTTGATTTATATTGAAATTTCTTTAAATGTCTAAAGAAGATATGAAAAATTAGAATGAGTATACCTAAAAAATAATAATATATATCCTTTGAGAATGTATATAATAAATTTACATTAAATCAAACTTTCTGTATAACAAAGATAATCAAACTGATTAGATAATAAAAAAGAGAAATATGTAGTGAATAAAATTATAACATAAGAAAAAAGTATAAAGAATAAACGGAGAGTAAACAAATTTATTTGATACTTATTTGTCTTTTTTTTGGTCATTGGGACCATCAGGCCACCCAAACAGCGGAGACCATAATTTTAAACGGTGAATTGATAGCCACTGTATTTAAAGTATTAACCTCTTTGAGTATTAACCTTTCAGGACCAACGACAAGTATTCTTGCTAATGTTTTAACATTAGGGATTAATGACAAGTATACGTACCAACTATTATTGCATAAAGTACCAACGTCAAATATTCTTGCAAACTTTGTTTTGTATTAAGGACTAACGATAATTATTCTTGCCAATTTATACCATCTAAAACTATTTACGCCATTTTTTTGGATTACGAATCAACGACGAGTATTATCGCAGAATTTGTTTTCTTTCTTTCTGTCCTTAACATTATTTTTCCAATAGAAATACTATAATTTGGCTCTTTAATGATAATTAATGATTAAAGTGTTTTTGTATCCATCGATATGTGTCACGAGCAATAATTGTCACAACATGACGCTAACTTAACACATCTACACATCCACACACCCACACATCTACACACCCACACATCCACACATCTACACATCCACACGTCTACTCATCTACACATCCACATATTTACACATCCACACATCTACTTCATCTACACATCACACATCTACACATCCACACATCCACGCATCCACACATCCACACATCTAAACATCCTCGCATCCACACATCCACACATCTACTCATCCATCTTCACAAATATATAATTATAAATTCTTATATACAGACACACTTAATTTTTGGGCCTGTAACTGCTAAAACGTATAACATTTAAAATTGTTGAAAAGTTTTATGAAATCAGGAGCTATTATTATCCCAAATAAGATATTTTAAACAACAGTATAATTGTTGATGGGGCAGTATTTTAAACAACATTTTTATTGTTGATGGGGCAGAATTTTAAAAAACATTTTTATTGTTGATGGGGCAGTATTTTAAACAACATTTTTATTGTTGATGGGGCAGTATTTTAAAAAACAATTTTTATTGTTGATGAGGCAGTATTTTAAACAACATTTTTATAGTTGATGGGGCATTATTTTTTTAAAAAAAAATTTATTGTTGATGGGGCAGTATTTTAAAAAAACATTTTTATTGTTGATGAGCAGTATTTTAAACAACATGGGGCATTTTTACTGTTGATGGGGTAGTATTTTTTAAAAACATTTACAGTATTTTAAACAACATGTAACGTTATATTTTGTATTAATTTCGGTGATTCCAAAAGTTATGGTTTTGTTCCGAAATTTAAAAAATATTTAAGAAATTAATTTTAAGTTTATTTTGCTAAATTCATTTTTTGAGGTTTCGTTTATATTTAGGGGTACTACTTCTATTATTAGATTTATTTTATTTTGGGTATTATTGAATTGAGTTTCTGTTGGTAATCATGGTGACGCCTCCGAAGTGGAGACGTGGTCGAAAAAAGGACCTTCTTTTTGGTTAGGCCCCGGGTGGCTTCGGCCCCGGGCCATTTATTAGTTCTCTTTTATAAGTTAGTTTGTTCAATAAAATTGAGTATTTTATTTTCATCTGATTCGGCGAGGAACATAGTATTCTTTTACCAAATTTATGGATTAGTTTGTTTGGTTTTGGAACCCTTATCTGAAGGGTTTTTAGCACCGGAGGATTTGATGTGGCATTTTATTGAGAGAGTTGCCATAGTTCATTAGATATTGGTTATATGGCTCACAATCATAAAGCTTAAGGAGAGTCAAGCTCAGGATAAATAATTTTACCTACTTTTAGGTTTAATTCTAGGTTAAACTATAAGTACTTATTCTCACTTATAATTTCAATTTTATGAAATATGAAGGCCTTATGGAGGTTAGAAACCTTATCGAATTTAAGCTCTTTTTTGTTTATTTTCATTTAAATCAGTTTATTTCATTTTTATTGGTTTTAAAGTATTAAACCAATGTTTAAAATAGTGTGTTTTATTGTGTCTATAAGTTTTAATCACCATATATCGAAATTTGGGACTGGAGCTGGGAGTTTGGTTCTTCTCCCCACCCTACGAAGTGAAGGCAAAAAGAACCTGGCGCCTTATTTTTATTAAAACCGAAGCATATATGAATTTGAATGAGCCTATACTTGCTTTTAAAGAAGGCTTAATATTTATGGTATTAAGATGGAGACTTGGTAGTTCGCCCACCCCTACTACCAACTTGGGCTTAATTAATTGTTATAAACATTTTTATTGTTGATGGGGCAGTATTTAAAAAACATTTTTATTGTTGATGGGGTAGTATTTTAAACAACAGTACTGTGATAAGTTTAACCTATTTCTAAAGCCATCATAGGTCATATAGTGTTAAAAGAGAAAGAAGCATACAGTTTTCAAAATAGTAAATAGATAGTTAATTCCCCCCAAACCTTAGTAATAAATGGATTTAAATATTTAACACAAAGTGAATATAATGCAGCATACTATTAATATTAACGTAATGGCCTACTGCAAAGGGTTAAAACAAACTACCATAAAAGAGCCCATATAATGACTAAGGACCTTAAAAGACAAAAAGACCTGCATAATGACCTTACACGTGTACCAACCTCGCCGCAAACCCCTTGCTAAATTTGCAAAAAACAATATCAACATTGTATAACATTAAGATAACCCTGTTTATCCAAATGGGACTATTTTCTTTAGCTTTTTAAGAATAATAATACCATTTTGGTGGAAAAAGACCACGCATTGATTTTAATGAAGGTTTTACCAACCCTTAGTTTTCATTGAATAAGTTAATATTTTCTTTTAAAAATAAATTTTAATTTTAAATTTTTCCTTGTCTAAAGTATTTGGTATAATAATATGATAATGTAGTCAGTGCATATTTTGGTTCAAAATGTTATTTTAGAGCTCTTTTTCTTATTTAATCTGAAAAACAAAAGTCGAAGAAAAAATACTTGAAATGATTTTGTTACTTAAACATATTCTCATATTCGATATAAAAATGAAGAAAATATAAAAATAAATGGAACAAAAAGAAAAATAAACCAATTCCAAATAGTATCATAATATCATTGTTCGATTAACCTACAAGATATAAAAATAAAGTACCCAGACAAAAAAATTAAATAACCCTTAAACTAAATAGCTCCCCTTCCTCTGTCTCAAAAAAGGTAAAACAAATTTTTAATTTTAATTCAGGTTCAAATAAAAAAAACATGAGGCCTTCAGCTTATTGGCCACCACATAAGGCCCCGCGCATCCTGTGTTACTTCAAACCACATAGTAGTTTTCCTATATAATTTTTTCATATTACTAAATTATATAAGTGTACTATGTTTACTTATTTACTAAGTAAATAAGTATATAAGCAATACTAATATTAAATAAGCGATACTAACGAAATTGAGTTTACTTATTTATTTTGTAAAGGTATATTTACGAATATACCTTGTACCAAATTTCAACTCAGTTGGATTATTTTCTGATTTTAATTTATTTAAAATAAATATACACGAGGCATTGATTAAAAATTGAAATAATGCTAATATTGAAATGAAACTTAGCACGTCTGTTAGTAATAAGGTGAAGAAATAAAAACTTTTCTTCTAGTATCATTTTTAAAAAACGTAATATATTTCGGGAGTTACCCCACCTTGAGGCAAGATAACCAAAAACTACATAAAACTAACTTTAAACTTGATAACCAATGAAAACTAATATTAAATTAAAAACAATAAGATAAAAGATTAAAAAACACAAAAAGAAAAATTGCTTGTGCAATTTTTCTTGTGAATATATAACGTTATTTTTAAAAATTATTGTGGAATTAAAGTCTTTACTTCTTTACCTTGTCATTAATACTAAGAGCATTGGAACTTTATAAAAAGTATTGACATATGTTAGTCTCATTCACGGCTAGATGCGTGCTAAACCTAAAATTAATGGCATCGAATCAATTATTTTCCCGTGTTTTATGATTTTTGACATTTTTGCTGAGTCATTATTGCGGGCAATAACCTCTTAAAAATGAATTTCGCGAATAGCACTCTGGTGGTAGGATGACTTTTTTACAAAGTTTATAACTCTCAAGCATAAATACGCCAGGAGCTACGATGACAACACAAACACACACATTCAGACAGAAAACTTTGTAAAAACCACTCAGGAGGCCTTATATACACCTGAAACGGATGATTCACTGTTCACGGTTGACATCCAGGTTTATTTGCAAGCACAAAAACATTGGTATAATAGCAAATTATGCCATTTGCAACTTACTATAGATTATGTAATGTTTCTTACTATATAATGAGATTATAACTATTTACTGTAATGAGATTAGAGTAAATTGGCATTTGATTGTTACGGAAGTTTCTTGACCAGCGACTCCAAGGCATTATTTATTTTTGAAGCAGGTTTATGTTTATGGACTTAAATAATGAAATTAATACGACGCGTGCCTAAAACCTTGTAATTTTTCTAGCTTCCTTGCTAAAAAAAGAACATATTTTATTGCCATGCAAGCATAATTAAATTTATTTGCCACGGGAAACAAATCATACTATAAAGACTTTTTAAAGTGGCAAAGTAAGTAATTTTTTTCAGGCCTACCAACTATATTACACAACTACTCCATATTTACAAACATTAATTAAAAACTAAAATTGGATAAAACTATTTTACTGACAATTATAAGACAAACTGTCAAGAAAGATTTTAGTCAGGGAAAGGAAAGTTTGCTTAACAAAACATTTTACTGCCGAGTTAACACGCTAATAACATATAAAGCAAGTAAACTTGTTAAAGTAAATTACATTTTATGTTCTTTTACAACCTAACATCATTCACAACTTACTATCATTGTTTTAGACCAATAAACATTAATTTATAACTATAAAGTTAGTATCTACCTATTTTAAGTCAAATAAATATACTGCAACTATTTGGATATGGTAGGAATAGTTGAATTAAATGACATATATGTACATCAAATAAAGTTTTTATCCTTTAAACATTAATATTACACAATGTAAAGTTTAGATTTGTTCGTATTAACTTACAAACATAGTGTATTATTACTCCTAAATATAAATCTTCGTTAAACGACTAAAAATTAATTAGCTGAAAAAGTTGGATTTCATCTTGGGAAATTATAATGAAAATCTTACGTTATGATGCTTGATAAAAGCATTTCTCTGTTACTTTTCAAGAGAATGTAAAGTTCAAGAAGTTTAGCTACATACTATAAAAATTTTCATATGTTTCCTTTAGGTATTCTTAATATTTAAAGTTTCAAGTTATAAAAACGTAAATAAATTGTTTATTATGTCTTAAACTAAGATATATTTTAAACACATAAGAATGCTTGTTTTATTTTAATTATAAAAAAAACAAGAGGCCTTCGCTTCGATCTCTTAGGCACACTACGGCCTCTGCGCTTCGCGCCCTTTACAGCAAAATTTCAAATGTATTAGTCAAAAAACGTGATTTGTATAATTTAGGTAAATCAATGCCATCAGTACCACGGCTCATTGCCGAATTGCTTATTAATATAAATAATATTTTAAATTTTTGTAATATGTGAGTAATTGTAAAGATAGCAAATAAATGGTTATTTATTTATTTTATTTATTTATTTAGGTCAATCAATGACATAGTCTTGTGTTTGACATTTATAAGTCAATCAATAAAACCGGAACTGATACTGATACTAAAACTTCTTTGTTTGTGAACCATACGTAATAGTATGTGTGTAAAACATTTCAGCCCAATCTATACACTACATAAAGATTTGTGATTTTTTGTATTGTTTGTGGGGTCATCTTTAGGGGTTAATGACGTCACACATTTCATAAACAATAGGAACAGGTCATTACCAAGGTTACTTTTGCACCACCAATTTCGAAAGCGTTCGAAAGTTACCGTGTCCTATATGACACGATATAAGACGATATAAACGTGTAGACACACAAATTTCGTACATACATGCATGTATATATATATATATATATATATATATATATATATATATATATATATATATATATATATATATATATATATATATATATATATATATATATATATGAGACCCCTCTCCTCTTCCAAAAATTCTACCTTCCCCCACTTCTCCCCTTCTGTGACCCCAGCTCATTTTTTCTCTCTCAATGATAAGCTGATTTTTTCTTTGAAATTTCGCTAAGAAGAGAGTAAAACATACATTGTTTAATAAAATTGATTAAAGCCAAACTTTCGAAAGAAATTAAGATTAAGATACATCGTATGTGAAACAATTATGATTTAATAAACCTAGATGTTTCAAGGAAACTATGACCATGACCAGTAAAGAAACTAAAATTAATTCATTTAAAAAGTAGCATTCTTTAAGCATACATATTTAAAGAATTCTAAAAAGAATAATTTTACTAGGAAAACTGAGTTTAAAGCAATGCTTGAAAAATCATAAAAATCTAGACCAAGGAAAGTATAAGTTTTCCATCGATATCTCTAAAACGTGATCAATGTAGGTAAAACCACTTTAGCATTTCTCTGACACTTCAAAATGAGATTTTTGAAAAAAGAAATCTGTGAAAATAACTGTTGCTTAAATATATTTTTTGACAGATTTTTTTTATTTTTTGTTCTTATTTCTTTTCCCCTTGGGGGTTCATTATGTCCTACGGATTTTCTTTTAAGGGCCTCTTTAAATGCGATATACTTCTGAACACCGAACTATTTGCTCCCATCTGATATTAAAATCATATATGGAAGCACAGCAACAAACTTTTGCACTTTAGGACTATTTCAGAGTGATTGGTAAATTTAATTTTTAGTATCTCTTTAAATTATATTTGACTCATTATGAACCCAAACAATGTTGAATGTTTGGGTTTGTTATTTACATTTTATATGGACTAAAATCATGAGGGTTAGTTTTTGTGATCAATTAAATTTAAATATCTCCAGAAACACAGCGAATGTTGAGCGTGATAGAGTTATATGTGAATTTTGACATTAAGACAAATTATAGACATTAAGAGCCTAAATTAGTTAAGAACTGTCATTGAAAACTATATTTTGTTTATAATTTATATTAAATTTCCTAATTCTTGGAGCTGGACAGGCTGTGCCTCAGACTATCTAAGTGATGGCTTCCCTCCCCTCAGTAATTTGGTTTGTAAGATGTCCCCCGAACGCCAAACATCGCAGGAGCGATGTTACTGCGGGGGCCTTTCAGTAGAGTAGGCCGGGGACGGGGAAAGAGCCCATCCGGATCTCTTTGTTACATTAATATACTTTTGTTAATACTAATCAAAATACTATGAAAAAAGTTAAGTATTTAAAAGTCAACCTTAAATTAGGGTTGAACTTTTTTTCTAGTTGCAATCTCACGAGTGGACATTTAACCACCCTATATGTTAGGGTGGTTAAATTTTCTTTTCCTCTTTGCTGTGTAAATAACTATTACTTCATATTATGAAATTTTAATAATCTGCATAGATGATAGTAGTTTCAATTCAGTTTTGAGATACTTTACTTATTTATTATGAAATGATTGTTTTGTTTTGTAATTAAAGAATCGAGAATGTAACTCTTGACATTGGTTTAAATATTTCTTGAGGTCAACACTATATTGGTAATTTCAAATTTAATACACAATTTTATTGAAGATGTTACTCTTTTTTGCGCAACAACATATAAGGATCACTGTATCAAATTCAAAACACCAATCAAATTAAATTACTATTTTAGTAATTTAAGATTATTCGGACTTGTAGGTCAAACAGAAATGTAATACAACAAGTAATGAATAAGAAAACTTGGCCATCAAAGTTTTTTTAACTTATTTCATTTTTGAATAAACCGCCTTTCAGATAAAATTCTTAAACATAATTCTACTCTAATTTTTAACCTCAAAAAAACCTGTCATTGTTAAGTTGAATAAAATAGCGTCTCTGGTCTCCTTTCTTTTAAACCTTTTTGTTAAAAAACGAAGAAAATGGAAACAAAAAGAACTTCTATTACTCACATTAAATGACTTTCCAACTGAAAAATAAATAATTTTTAGAAACTTCAGTTTTTTATTAAAATAATAATTATAATTTTTCATAATTAATTAAAAAATGAAAAAAAAAATAAAGTGATTTTTATTTAATTTTACAATATGATAATTTTGATAAAGATTGAGTAAAAACTGCATGTTCATTTCAATTTTGATGTCATAATTCATTTGTGTATGCTTTGTATGAAATTTTTAGGTTGAATCAGTGAAAATAATTGAATATGATTAAGCACAAGTGTTGTTATTCAGACTAATAAATGAGGAAATTGGTTTATTTGGCTTTTCTGATGTAATTTGTTTTTTTTTTGTTTTCATTTTTGTAAAGAGACTCTTTTCTTCGTTTCCTAGTACAAATATTGTCGAAAAATAAAAAAAAGGGAACGAGGTACCTCGGAACTATTCCTCATCAAATTGGGTTTGCTACCCTCATCATCCCTACTTACAACGCGCTTCGCTCGTCCTAAGAATATACCATTCGCCATATTTATACTGTAACACGTCTTCGGACTCGCTTCGCTCCTTCTCAGATCATAAATACATCCGCTTTATTCTAAGCGGATGTATTTATTATTATACTGACCGCGCTCGATGCAGCTTAACTTTAATTATCTAACAAAAACTATAGATGCATTTTTTGTACTAAACAAAACTTTTATTTATTACGTGAAGGTATACACTTATACTAAATTTCATCTCGTTTTCCCACGTTGACAAAAAATAATAAAATATAAAAAAATCAATAAACATTATTTATTTTAACAATAATTTATGAACTAAAAATCGTTAGTACCAGTGGATAATATTATATAGAATATTTAAATAATAGTCTATCCACGAATGTAGTTTTAAGTATATTATTCTAATAAAACCAGCTTTCAACCGAATATAAAAGTGTTCGTTTTATTATATTAATGTTGTCGTATGTAATGAGGATCATTTTTATTTGGCTAAGTCCCGGGATTTGATTAACTATAGTAAAGGGTTAAAATCATTATATACTTGAAACTATATTTGAGAAATTTAGTGAGTTTATATTTGAAAATTATGCATATTTTGAATCCGTTTAATATTTATGTTATTAGTATAGTTCTTAATTCAGCATTGTATTTAAAATGAATAAGCTTAAAACTGTCATAATTTTTATAACTTAAGAATATGGTTTATGTAATAAGATAAAAAACTTTATAGGGACCTCTATTTTAAATATTCAAGCTTTTGAGGAGGAATAGGTCCTAATTAATAAAAAAACTAATTTTGCCGAGCTTTCGATATAATGTAGATATCGAGCTTTCGATATATGTTAAGCTATGAAAGAGATAAAATTATATCGAAAGCTCGGCAAAATTAGTTTTTTTTATTAATTAAGACCTATTCCTCCTCAAAAGCTTGAATGTTTATGTAATATTGAAAAATAAGTAGTTGTTTTAACTCTTTCTGAATATTTAAAACAAAAAATTTTGTCTAACCATCAACTTTTTATTTTTTAGTTTTTATATACTTTATTTTTTAATTCCGCTGAGAGTTACGAAAAAAAGTATTCCATTACTTAAATGGCTTTTAAGCAGAAAAACTCCCACAAAAAATGTATTTCCTAGACTTTTTATACCTTAAATTTTTTCCCTCATAAATAATTAAACTTTTCTTTATATTTTTCAAACTTTATTTATTTTACTGTTCTATTTTTCTTTGAAAGAATAATAAAGATAGTAGTATCACGACAAAGTTACAAATACAAATCTAGAAATATCCTTGTGTAATCCATAAAGAGGTTTAACTTTGTGGATTTATTAACTTAAAAAATGCTTAGTCTCTTTACTCCGCTCATATTTATTAACCAATACTGTTAGCAATTTTGGTTTCAAGTGCTTACTTCTGAAATCTCTTCATAATTCCACATCTAAATCAAGTACCATACTTTAATTAATATTTTCGCATAACTTAAGATAAAAAAGTTACTATAAAGGTCACTGCCATAAAACACATCGAAAATTGTAATTAATAAGATCCTGACCCGGGTACTGTGTATTAACAAATTCTCAACAGAAAATTACGCTTATGAGGTTGTTTATTTCTTAACCTGAGTAAACTTCATGGGTCAATCACCATATTAATTAATAGTTCAATGTTATTGCTGTTGCAGTAAGTAACTAATTCCCTCACTTCATTTGACGGAGGTGGGTTAGGTGAGTCATAAGGGAAGTAAGCCGATGCTACTATGAGTTGCATCCGACTATCTCCCTCATGTAGTTCTACTCTGACAGCCGTCAGATCCTTGCTACAGAAATTTGACAGCGTAAGAGCATTTAGTCCATTTTTAATAAAATGCAAGTTCTAGAGTGTTTATTATTTTTGTTGTAAATAATTTGTCCTCTAGTGAGTCCAAGGCCTGATACGCGTCCTCCAGAAACCCAGGTTCTTTGTATCAGGCAATGTCTATAGAGCCTCCTGAAAGAAGGTTGCATAGGGCTGCCGAGGCAGCTTTGCTATGCTGAAGGTTAACCTGAACCATCTTCACCGAGGGGTTAGGACCCTCAAAGTGAGACTTTGAATCTCTGGCCTGTCCCACAGCCGCACCTAAGGGAGTTTTACCCTCTGGTTTGATTGCGGAGACAGAGACAGGGTTAGAAAGAGCCCTGTCGGCTGCCAAGAGTGAAGATACAGTGGCCTGTTCAGGGACTTTGTCTGAGGGGATTATACCCCCGGACTCAGTACCCTCCACAGAAGCGAGGTTATTTGTAGCCTCACTGGCTGCCATTGGGATTTTTCCTGACATGATTCCAATAAAGATAAAAAAAAATTTACGAGATAAAATAAATAAAATAGATTGTATAGATATATATGTATAGGAAAATAGTTGGAATCAAGTGTCAGAGAATGTAGAACTACTGACGTAGTAATGTTCTTAACTTACGTATTATAATAAAGATAGACAGGTGATTTGCAGATAATAATCACACAAAACACCAAATAGACGCAAAATAGATAATTAATAATCAATTAAATTGAGAAAAAGCGTAGGCAAGTAAGAACAAATAGTTAGCAGCAAGCAAGCACGAGCGTTGAGATTATGAACGCCGGTAGAAGAGCCTGAGGTGCAACAGTGCGTAAGCGCAACAACAGGAAGAAAGTCCGAAATTCTTCCTGTGTGACGTCATGGGATGACAACGTATGCAACTAGTATCCCTGGGATCTGCCCAGACAGACCGTTTCATAACTGAACAGTCACGAAAACGGACTGCCGGACCCCCAGGACACGGCTACATGCGATGTTTAACGAAGAAATTTAGGAAAGTGGCACTTACGCAACTGAAAATAACTATCACAAAGCACGCACAGAGCATTTATCCACCATGGCGCACAAAAATCACAACCGCAAGTACACTACATCGCTACTAACAAAAAGAAATTTACGGAGCACCTAAGTTCGACATGTTAACCTTAGCGCTGCCGTAACCTTCCTCGCATGTATGTATACACACCTTAACTGTGAACAGAACACAGAGAACTGTGTCTTCGGTATCTAACATAAAAGTTTAGATTATTCATTTATTTTTTCTTACTTTGCGTTTTATGATGATGAATCTTATCAAGTTACAAAATTAAGTAAGTATAAAACTAGTTTAACCGTACAAAAAGATTTGGAATGTATCGAGTTTGAAATTTCTAATTATTGTATCAGTGCATCCATGCATTTATGCATCAGTGGATGCATGAATGCATAAATCAATGCATGTATATATGCATATATCAGTGCATGCATGTATGCATATATCAGTGCATGCATGTATGCATATATCAGTGCATGCATGTATGCATATATCAGTGCATGCATGTATGCATATATCAGTGCATGCATGAATGCATAAATCAGTGCATGTATATATGCATATATCAGTGCACGCATGTATGCATATATTTGATTGTGATACTTGTTACCTATTTGTAAAGAGATTTCGTAGAAATACATAATTAATTTTGGAGTACAATAGTCAGAAAAGTATGGTAAAACATCATTAATTTGTTACTCTACAGTAACATTTATAACAGTTAATTAAATTTGACGGAAGAAAAAAAAGTAAAGGTCTTACATTAATAACTCGCTAAAATATTCCCTGTAGACAAAGTCAGTTTAATAAATTAGTTTCTCATGTTCTAACTTTTTATATAGGAAATTAGAATTTGAAGTACCGATGTAACCTGAATTAATGACTGTAAGGCCAAAAAAGGAGAGTAAAATAGTTTGATTTATTGTCTGAATTTCACCCCTTTGGCTGGGTTAATTATTAGAAAATCGTTTCCCTCTTGCGTTATACAAGAGATTTTAGATGGGGGATAAAAAGCATTAATCAGAAGAAAAAGATGAATGATCTAGTGACAGAATATATAGAGTAGACCTTTGTTATAGAAAGGAATCGGAGATCGCCACTGTATATGTAGGGCTTTTCACTACTGTCATAATTTATGCACGAGGTATAGTTTAGGAAGTTTAAAAGCAAGTATTTTCTCTCTGTATACACACATGAAGAATTATAAGGTATATTACGAACATTTACAAAATCGAGTATATATAATATGAGTGTTTTGGAACAAGGTCGAAAAGACACGATAGGCTAAACAAAGCTCTACAAAAGCAACATAGATACGTTTAATTCGATTCTTACAAACCTATAATGTAAACTGTATTTTAAAAATTATTAAAATATATGATACGCTGTAGAAACAACTTTAATATCATTAATACTGATTATGCAAGTCTATAATATACTAAAACAATATGTACAATTTTCAGATAAAATAAAACACCATAACTTTTCCATAGTTTGAATAAATCTTTGAACAATATTAATTAACACTGCATTCTATTCATACGAATAGGTTTAAGAGGTAAAAATACAATAAAATAAGCTGAATTTATGAAATGAGATAAACCGTAGACAATTTTATTTTTCGTAAGCAGAGATTTTGGAGGTCTACAAACCGGGCAAATTTGCATTGCAATAAGTGCTTTCTGGTACCCAATATGTTTTATAATATAAAAAAATATGCAAATAAGATCTGTACAAAATTAATTGATCATGATGTTGAACTGATAACTTATAACTGATAACCTTATAACTTATGTTTATGTTTGATACAGATAGTAAAAAAAAATAATTATTGTGGCGACGTTTTGGCCAAGCTGGCTATAATCATGCCTCAAAAAATTTAAGCATAGCTTTTCAATATGCCTTATTTATTTTTTGATAAAACCCTATATTTGCAACAGGATGGATTTTGTGTTTTCTTTTTAAGGCATGATTATGGCCAGCTGGGCCGAATCGTCGCCACAATAATTTTTTTTGTATTATCCCTTTCTAGGACTATCAACATAAATAATACATTAATAAAACAACAAACTATACTATTATGTAGATAATTAAAATAAAAGAATAAAATGTATAAAATTGTTCAGATTAAATTATGTACTAAGTTAGAAAAACAAAAATAAACTTTAGACTAGGAATGTGTGAAAGGAACTTTTTCCATTTAGTTGCCCCCTCCCCCCAGTTATTTAGATCCCACTTTGGATTTTAATTATATATTTTTACAAACAATACGCGCTATTTCAAAAGTCTACTAAAAAGCAGTTTATTTCGAATGTCATTTCAAAGTAATTTTAAAGTTTTATTATGTAAAAAGCAATTTGAGGTTATTCGAGTTTATGAATTATTGCAATTTTTAAACTTTTCATATTAAAAAGCGTGTGTAAAGTTTTAATAATATTCTGTTGTATTTTTGCAGTATGCAAAACTTCTATGTAGCAATGTCCATTATTATTTTAGTGGAAAATAGGTGTTGTATATGACAGTAAAGAGTGTTAATGTATGTTTAAAGTTTAAATAACACATATATAAATATTAAATAGTACATACATATTTTATGTATAAAAACTAGAAAAACTTAATTTAGACCTCTATTTTAAATATAGTATTTACAAAAAATATGCTTGACTTAATAAAAACACATCAACGGAAAATAAATAACGTAAAATATATATTTAATCACACAAATTTTAAGGACCCTTAAAAAGGCCATAGTCTTAAGCTAGAACTAAAATGCTTGATAATTGTTTAGGTGTGTAACGCATTTTATGTAAAATTAAACTTATCATGTAAAATTAATTAATTTGGTGTTAAGAGTTCTATAATTATTCGTTTAGACCTTTTCGACCAATTCAAATGAAGGGACTTACCAGGACTTAACCAAGAGATTTCAACAAGAGGGAGCTAAGAGACTGACCACTAGAGGGGGCATAGCACAGCGATAAGATGTGTGGTAGCATAAGGTTATGCTTACTCCTACTTGAGCTATGGTCCTATAGTTATAGGACCAAACTACTTAAGCAGTGGTAAAATCCCATCTCTCTCTAATTGTATGTCTCTTTGTTTTGTATATATTTCTTGAATAGAGCCGTGATGACCCACCGAATTTAGTTTATTATTTGTTGTTAAATATCCTCACTCCAACCATGTGTAACCCTCATGTTTCATGACTTTTTTTCTTTCCTCCTATCAACCTAGAGGTAGCTTGGGCCGGAAACTTAAAGATAATTTAATTTTAACCTCTGTATTTATTATAATTATATATATATATATTTTAAACTATATAAACGTGCAAAATATATTCTTTTAAATTTTGCTACAATACGGCAATTGTTCATCTTAGTTGTCAAGATCTTAAAATATGCTTGGTAAACTCAAAAAAACCCCTTTTGCAAAAAGGTTTGTTAAGTTTTAAGTAATTATGTTATACCCAAACGAAATATATATATTTAATGAAATCATTTCTAATTACCGCTTTAAATTACCAAAAAAATAATTAAATTATAAAAACAATAAATTAAGCCTGTCGTTAAAAATATAATTGATAAATTATATAAAAATTATGTTATAATTAATAATTAAGGCATTTTGTAAAGACTTTGAGAAGAAAAATCGATGTTTATAACTTCATTGTAAACGGAAAACGAGGCCAAGCCTTTGGATTCTATTAAAGAGGTGATTATAATCACGAAAGGTCCTTTCCCTTTAATTATTATCGTTCTGAGACAAAAACTGATTAATATTCATTGAGATTAAACAACGAAAGATAAGGATTGTTAGAAAGAGATTATAATTATTTGTATAAACATGTTAAATGATAAGGAAATTTGAATTATTAATAAAAATTCATTTGGATTTAAAATTTAAGAAGATTGTTAAACAATTACTATAAAGTGATCAAGGGTTTTGTTTTTTAAAAAAAACCGGTTTAGGGTACATCTCAACTTTTTGTTGTCATAAGACTGTCTTCGTAAATTCTTTGAATATGGATTTCGTTTAATATAAAATGCAGTACGTATTTGGGCAGTAGAAATATTGTTATGTTCATACTGTAGAACCATCTAGGTACTGACTTCAATCCATGCGACCTAACATTAGTTAATAACGCCTAACATATGATTTAGTATTTCTTTGGTCTTGCTTTGCTCATCCTCGGTCAATTAGATCATTTTTAATATCTAATTGACGGATCCCAGGAGTCACCCATCTCTCAACTGACCACACTTAGCGCTACTGAGCTAAAATGGTTTGTTTATTGTAGATGTATAAACAAACCATATTAAAAGAAACGTTCTGTACTGAAAAAATACTTTAATGGTGAATTTTAACTTAACAAACCATTTTTCTGATTTTAACGGTTTTATTAAACGTAAATATATCTCTTAATCAAGTTTAAAAAGGAATGGATATTAAAACCTGAGGGGACGGATATTAAAAAAATGGGTACAATATCTGAAGTTGACAGATATTATAAAAAATGGGTTATATAACCTGAGGGGCCGGATATTATAAGAAATGGGTTATATAACCTGAGGGGCCGGATATTATAAGAAATGGGTTATATAACCTGAGGCGACGGATATTGAAAAAATGGGTTATATAACCTGAGGCGACGGATATTGAAAAAAATGGGTACTATATCTGGAGTAGACAGATATTATAAGAAATGGGTTATATAACCTGAGGGGACGAATATAATAAGTAATGCGTATAATGACATGTGTAAGCAGTTATATAAAACATGCTGACGTGGTAATCCGCATATCGTAAGATTTTTTTGTAGAATATCTGATTCCGCACTTAACAGTTCATTTTTTGCTTATGTTTCCAGTTTATAAGCTTTATAATTTGAGCAGTTACTTAATTATAAAGCACAACTTGTAACTTTTTTTTTAAGGATGTGGGCATATTTAATTATCAAGTTGTGTCAAACTATTCCTCCAAAATCTATAATCCGAAATTTATAAAGCATAATGCAGAAACTTTTAAAAGAAATAGATTGTGAAGCGTGGAAACACGCGCGTTTCAAAGAAAATTCGCCTAGCATCGGAGCACCGAGTCATGAAGTTATATATAGCAAGTAAAACATTATTGCCTTTACCAGGATTCGAACCTAGGTACCCTATTGTAGTGTACTGTAAATGTTTGTATAGACTCCTGATTGAATACAAAAAGCTCAGATCCCTAAATCATTAAATAAAAAGGACACAAAACTCAAAATTGTAACTTTACTGACATTCTGTTAGGCTTTTCGATAATTTACTATCGTTTTTTTTTAACTCTATAGTCACCGTAGGTGGTTCTATTGACTTCTGACGGGTTTCATTCGATTCAGTTCCCAAAAAACCATTAAAAACGTCACCCTTTTCAAAATCTTTTGTTCACAGGCTGTCATCTTAGTTTCCAGTAATTCACCATGTTTTATTTTGACTTTTTTGTCACTTAGATTGGTCGCATTGACTCCGGATCGGTTTTTATACAATAAAAATATTAATTAATAATAATAATATTAAAAATTATATAATAAAATTAAAATATTTATAATGGCTTTTATTATTAATCAAAATTGTAATGTGTTAAAATGTTAGTCAATTCTATTGTAGGCCTGAATCTCATTATAATAACTATGAATATAAGTTGAGGTGATTTCAATTTTTATTATTTTTTATTCATCCTTTTTTATGTATGAGTAGTAGAAATTTTAATTTATTTTTTTTATAGAGTTGATAATGGAAAATTTAAAATATTCAACCGCATGAAATTTATTATTATAAAAAAATGTTGTAATAGAATAAATCAGCAAAGTGAATAAAGGGAGAATAGAAGGACACAGAGAGAGAGAAAGAGAGGGGGATGGGGGGAATGTAATAGACAAAGCTGAGGTTATCCTAAAAATAATATGAAAGTTTATTTTAATTTACATTTCAAAATGAATATAAAACTTATAAAAATATTTTGTGACGAGCCAAATTATATAACTAAATGAAAACGCTTTTAGAGATTATGCATAGATCCGTATTCATGTAAGCAAAGAGCTTAAAATTGAATAGATCTATAAAATATATTATTAGTAAAATAGTTTTAGAAAATATATTTTTAGTTAAATAGTATTATAAAATAAATCATAGAAAAATAGTTTTCAGAAATATAGTTTTAGTAAAATTGGGTTTAGAGTACATTAGTATTTGTTTCTTGCAGCTTTAGATTTGCTACGCTCGTCCTCTGAATTTAATGATTATCCAAAGCTTTAGGTGACATTACTGTGGTTTCACTTCGCTCGTCCTCTTAATATCATGATAATCCAAAGCTTTAGGTGACATTACTGTGGTCTTACTTCGCTCGGTCTCAGAATGTAATGATAATCCAAAGCTTTAAGTGACATGACTGTGGTTTCACTTCGCTTGTCCTCAGAATATCAAGATAATCTATAGCTTTAGGTGACATAACTGTGGTCTCCCTTCGCTCGTCCTCAGAATGTCAAGATAATCGATAGCTGTTGGTGACATTACTGTGGATTCACTTTGCTCGTCCTTTGAATGCCATGATAATCCAAAGCTTTAGGTGACATTAGTGTTGTATTACTTTGCTCGTCCCCTATATATCATGATAATTCAAAGTTTTAGGTGACATTTCTGTGTCTCACTTCGCTCGATCTCAATAAAGCTTAAAAAGCTAATATTTTAGCTGATAGCCATTTTATGAAATTTAAGGTAAATGATTTCATATTATATTATAATACCTTTAGTCATACCCGACATTCTATGTGAAATAATGTTTGAATGTATTACACAAATTAGTATAGAAAAAATAATCAAAACTAAATTGACTAATCTAACTATACCCTAACCTGATTACCTTAGAGTGGTCTCTGTGTAGTTTTTATCAGTATTACTTTACATTGTAATTTTTGCAATATATTTAATGGTTATATCTTATAAATAGCTATTTTATTCTTTTTGCAGTTAAGCGTAATATTTTAACAGGTGTACTACCATACAGTTTCAAATATTTTTAATTGTTGCACATGAATAAGCCAATAAGTAAGTTAAAGATAAATTAATTTTGTTTATAAGAGGTATCAAATTTTGGCTATTTTTATTATATATTTCAATGCTATCAGACAATAATAATCGTCTGATAGTAATCGTCTATGAGCGTACTACTTTAATTTTAGCGTACTACTGTACGCTAAAAGAAAAGTAAAAGTCATGAGAGTTATGTATAAATGTTTATCAGATTCAACATAAATATTTGCAAAACGCCATCAGACTGATATCAGGACGAGCATTTATGAATTTTGCTCGTCATTTAAAGAAGTACATTTTCCTCAATACTCAATAAATCTAAAAATGTTTTTTTTTAATTTTTAACATTTAAAAATGTTACTTTTGAGGAGATCAAAATGGGTTAACGTGGCCTAAAAAATATCTTTCTGGTTGAACTAATAGACCAGACAAAAATATCAACTCTCAGGAGTAAATGCAATACGAGTTATGGGTGACACAGTCACACAAACAAACTGCATGATTTGTTTTAAAAACGTTTAAAACAAATGTGATTATTATACATAAAATAAGTATTATTTTTTAAAATATTTAAAAAAATCGGGAACAGGGTTCCTCGGAAGTTTTCCTCATTACATCGGATTCGCTACGCTCGTCTTCAGATAGCAATGTATCCGCATCATTCTCAGCGGTCACCCATACAGCACTGACCACGCTCAATGCTCCTTAATTTTTATGATCCAACAAAAATCATAGATAGACTTGTCGTTTTGAAAAGAAATTTAGTAAATTTATTTATTAAGTAATGTTATACACTTGTACCGAATTTAAACTCAATTGGTTCATTTTTTACAACATTTTAAAAACAAACAATTGTCATTCAATAAAAATAAAACTAATACTGATAAAGAAATGAAACTTAGCACATATGTTATTCTTATACATAGACACATCTGTGCCAAATCTCAATCCGAACGCATTATTTTTCTGCGTTTTATAATTTATTTTATGAGTCATTATAGCGTCATATTTTTTTTCCCCACAACTACTGCAGTAGACTGATTTTTGTACAGAATTTTATCTCTCTACAATAAATATACTGGGCGCTACACACACACACACACATATAGACAACATTGCAAAACCTCTCCGGAGGCCGTAAAAACGCCTGAAACGGATAATTCCAGTTTGATCCCGGTTTCGGAATTTATTTGCAATCACAATATTTTCCTATATACTGCGGTATAAAAGAGGAAAAGTAAAAATATACAATACAGTAATTGTGAATCTAATTAAAAAAGAATATATCACATTTTAAATTTAAAAAAAAAAATATTAAATAAAGTTTTCCAAGATACACATAACCAATAAGCTAAGCTATAGTGAAGCAAGAATAGGTGTATTCAAATCTAAAACCTAAGTTAATATCTGATTAACATGGAGCTCTGTAAATTAAATGTCAACTGTAAAATGTCTGTCTAATTATTAATTAAAATTTCAAAAGATACGCTGGCTTAGTATTTAGAACCAATATGAAGATAGGTGAAATAAATTCATTCAAATTGAGTTGAGTTTTAGTTTTTAACGATAATATTGTCAAAACATCTGTGTCAAATGTTTTATATTCTGTATTTGATTTCGAATATTTTCTAAAGTAAATCTATTTATTGACATAAGTCTATCTTAATATTCATAGTGATTTGTATAAAAACAAGACTAGTGTAAAGTTAATTAGAAACGAGATTTGTAATTTCTAAATGAGATTTCAAAATTTCAATTTACTGATTACTCACCAAGAAACCTCCCCCCCCCCTTTCCCCGCACTAGTATAAATTAATTCTGTTTTTACAAACTTAATATGGTAGAATCATATTTACTTTTCTTGATAAGGTTTATTTGTCAATTTCATGTTTATTTAACTTATAAAGGGAAAAACTTTATCAAATAAACAAGCGAAATTATTAATTTTGAATATTTATTTCATATTTTTGGTTAAATCTGGTTAAAGAAAAGTTAATTTTGTTGAAATTTTCCATGATTTGTACCTTACTAGGTCTCAGGAGAGTCGCATGTATATGACTCTGACTTTAATTAAAACTCGAGTTAAAGTGTGCTCTCGTTACAACACCATTCAAACAAGTGTGCACTAAGTTTACAGTTCACGGACTCTTTCCTTCCCCACACACATGTATAGGAAAGTATTTAACAATCTTCAAATAAATTAAAATTAAAACTCTTATGTCATACAATAATTTAATAATAAAACAATTTATAACTTTAATTAAATATTAACAAAAAAAACAAATATTAAATATTTTTATAATAGCTTTAAAATTCAAAATTTATTTATGCAAAATAAAACTTAAAATGCACACTAAGAATAGTAATAAAGCTATATGTAGATTTTAAGGTTATCTACCTTTTCTTTAAACGTACCCTATATGGAAATACTTGGGAAAATTTACGTATCTATGTGTTGCTAAGGAAAATTCCTTTGCAATTTTACTTCAAATATCACAGTAGTTGTAGATTTTATGTTGTTGTACTCGTATATATTTATGTCATTACCTTTGTGTTAGTACTTGCATGTGTGTTTTTCTTTTGTAGTTGAGTGAAGATTTTATTTGTTTTAAGGTTTTTACTGAAAATATTTAAATTTTTTCTGTATGTTTGGGTAGCTACTACGTGTTGTCTTAATAAGTTTTTTTCATAACACAAAAACTTTAAGCTTTAAAGCTAAAGTATGCCATGCATTTTCTATTAAAAAATGTTTTGGGAGTTTAAAAAAAACGCTCTTGGAGAGCTGCTACATTAAGGAGGCCATACGTGCTCGATGTAAACCGGATACGTAAAGTTTTGTTACATTTTATATCCTTTATATTTAATTTTAATCTTAATATCGTTTTATTATTCCAGGTCTATTTTTCTTTACAAAAAATATCAGATACATCAGGACCTATATTACGTCGTGCTTATTTCAATTAAAACAAACATAATTGTTTTTATACTTTCGAATTTAATCTTGCTGAAAATCTTCTCTCATGTTATTTTTTTAAGCTTCACAAAAACAATAATAAACGGTAATGTACTTGGGGAAAGCAGAAGCAGAAAATTATCTTGCTATTATAGAGGGTTTAATGTTCCTTTCTGAGATATTTAATTGAAAAAATCCTCTACTGTATTTAAAACTTAGTTATCCTAAAAATTAAGAGTCGGACGTGATATGACCTTTTTCTCAAACTGGTTTATACTAGAGACCCTTTTAGCTAGACAGCTTTTTGTATCTTTATCGTCTCTGCACTAAAACATGCCTCTATAATTAAGACATGTCCGTGCCTTGGGTGTAGGAAGCTTCAGACATTTAATTTTCTTATGTATTATATTGTAGTGCATAAAGATACATAACTATTGTTTAAATTAAAGTAATTTAAACTAGATTAAGTTTATTTTATAATAAATAAAACTAAACGAAATACTTTAGTACTAAGTGGCAGAATATTAGATATATTTTAAAACGTAATAAAATCAAATATAAATAGCATGTTTTATTTTAAGTATAACTATTAATTTAGATATAAGTATATTTGTTGGAAGGATATTAATATTCCTTTATCTGATCACTGTAGGAAAATGAAGTATTACTGTAATAATTTTAGGATAGGAACTAGCATTTCTTAGATTTTTGCAATAAAAACTGGTTGGTTAGGAAAGACATCTACTTGACCAGCCTAAACAGTTTCAGGTCTTATTTACCTGGAAACTCCCTTGGCTGGATAATTTTCCAGCCTAAGCTGGTAAAGATAGTTAAGTAGATCAGTTTTGTAAACATCAGTTAATCAATAATTTGGGGTCGGGGGACTAATCATTTCATGGTACAGAAAATACAGTAATTTGGGGGGTACCCTCTCATAGAATGCGATTCGCTCACTCTCCTTCTTCGAACTCTCTTCCCTTGTCCATATAGCATATAAATCCCCCGATTTAAACTGTAACGCGTTTCGGAATCGGTTGCTCGTCCTCAGATAGTAAAATATTTTATTTATTTTCAGCGGTCATCCATCCAGGCATTGTCCTCCCTTGATGCTGCTTAACTTGTATGATCGAACAAAAAACTGTTGATATGCTTGTCCTATTAAAATAGAACTTAGTATACTTATTTACAACATACAGGGATAGACTTGTTGTGACTTAATTTAAACTCAATTGGATAATTTGTTTGATTATAACAATTTTTTAAAATAAATTGGACTTGCCATTCAATTAAAATTGAGGTTGCTGATAATAAGATGCGGGTTAATGACGTCATAAAACAATTATTTTCTGCATAACACAACTAGACCTAAATGTTGGTTTTAGTACTCAGTTTTTTATCTCTAAAACAAATACATTGGAAGATACGATAATAACAGACACTCACACATACAGAAAAACCACTCAAAAAATCTTAAAATCACAAGAAACTGATAAGTCACGTGAAATCCCGATTTCGGATTTTATTGCAAACACAATTATTTTCCTATATCTACTGTATAATAAGGAAAAGTTAAAAAAAAATCTTTGAAACAATAAATAATGTAAATTCGACTTAATTATGTACATTATAACAAACGTGGCTCAATGGTAACCAAGTACGACATCTTTAAAAAATATCAAGAAATAACATTAAAAAGAATAAATCAACTTAATGTGCCTCATATTATTTACTTCGTGGATAATAAAAATTCTGGCGCGGTGGTCCGCATGTCGGGCGAATTTCCTTTGGATGCGTGTTTCCGTGCCTTTTAGATTATATAAGTTTACAACTACTAAATAAATAATTCCGGCGCGGTGGTCCGCTGTCGGGCGAATTTCATTTAGAATGCGTGTTTCCGTGCTATACAACCCATATCTTGCTTATGCAAGAACCATGCCCATTGCGTGGTTCCGGTTCATGCTGTCAAGCACTGCTCGTAACTCATTTTGTCTGTATTTTCCAAAGGAAATGCGCATAATTATCTAGTTGGTTGTACAAAACTATGCATCTAAAATTAAAAGTACGCACTATTATTTGCACTAGTTTAAAGCTTAGTTACTTATCTTTAAGCTTAGTCAGTTATCTTTAAAGGTTTTAGCGCATTTCCTTTGGAAAATACAGACAAAATGAGTTACGAGCAGTGCTTGACAGCATGAACCGGAACCACGCAATGGGCATGGTTCTTGCATAAGCAAGATATGGGTTGTTTAGCACGGAAACACGCATTCCGCGCCGGAATTATTTATTTAGTAGTTGTAAACTTATATAATGTAAAAGGCACGGAAACACGCATCCAAAGGAAATTCGCACGACATGCGGACCACCGCGCCAGAATTATTTTCTAGTTGTAAACTTATATTAGGTAAAAAAACGGTAAAACATTATTGTCCCTACTAGGATTTGAACCTAGGTACTCTGGGTTTGAGTGCTCGCATCCAAAGGAAATTCGCCCGACATGCGGATCACCGCGCCAGTATTATTTTCTAGTTGTAAACTTTTATTAAGTAAAAAAAAAAACGATAAAAAAATTATCGACCCTTCCAGGATGTGAACCCAGGTACTCTGGGTTTGAGTGGTCGTATTGACTCCGCACCACTGGCATTCAACTCAGAGGCCCAAAAAACATTGAAAACGACACCCTACTCGAAATTTAATTTTCAACGACCGTAATTTTGGTTTTCTATTATTTTTTGTGGTTTTTTCGACTTTTTGGTCACTTAGAGTGGTCGTATCGACTTCGGACCGGTTTCATTCGATTCAGCGCCCAAAATTACATAGAAAACGACACCCTACTCGAAATTTATTTTTTTATCGACCTAAATTTTGGTTTTGTAATTTACAATGGTTTTTTCGATTTTTAGGTCACTTAGAGTGGTCGTATCGGCTTCGGACCGGTTTCATTCGATTCAGCGTTTCAAAAAAACATAACTATTGACCTTTTTCGCGGCAAAAAATATTAACCCTGAATTTTGCCGATTTTTTGAAAATTTCGCTGACTCAGCAAACCGGGTTAATGACGTCAAAAAAACCTGGTTTTCAATAGGGTTCGTGTCCTTCCCAAGGTTGATTTTTGTACCAAGTTTGGTTAGAAAATATTAATCCGTTCGAAAGAAGAGTGTTTACAAGAAAGTGTCTAGAAATACATATATATATATATATATATATATCTCCTCTGCCCTCAGTCACTCGGGACTTCCCAACCTTACCTGACCGAAGAAGACATATGTCGAAAATTTTCAAAACCCCTCTAAATCTCTTCGCTCACCTCCTGTAAGTTATTATTATTTATAAAAGATTGTTATGTTATACTTTTAGTATTTTCCTTTTTCATTTTGTATATATATATATATATATATATATATATATATATATATATATATATATATATATATATATAATATATTATATATATATATAATATATATATATATATATATATATATATATATATATATTATATATATATATATATTATATATATATATATATATAATATATATATATATATATATATATATATATATATATATAATATATATATATATATATATATATTATAGTCTCGCGAAAATTTGTTTTTCGTCATTAGGGACCTCTGAAACGGATTTGTGTCGTGGTCCGAGGTTCGAATTCCGCCATGACGCCTATCCCATTAGTCGAATTTCCAAAGGAAATTCGCTAAAAGAAAATAATAATAACCACCTTTGCGTTACGTAACCTACCTATGCTCCCGTGAATGTAATTATGTTTAAAACTTTTTTAATAAAATAACAAGTTTACCAACATTTTTTAATTTATTAAAAATATTTTACTCACTTTTCTCAAATAATAGCAGTTTATCTCTTTCTTAATGTTATCAAAATAAGTAGATTGAAAAAAAAGTTAAAAATAATTGCAACATAAATAACACGTAATCACACTAATGGAATATTTATTGGGTTATTTAACTCTTTTTATTTAAGGAGCCCAAGTCTCTTAGCGAAATACTTTTCGATATTGATCTACTATGCGATATATAAGAATATTTTTCACTCGGGTTTTTTCTATATTTTCCTGGTTTTATCATGAAATATATCTTTTATTCAAGGAACGAAAAACTACGTAACGTAGCTGTGATAAAATATGAAAGGGAAAACAGAATCAATTTGGAATGTATTATGTAAGTAGCGTGGAAGCTTTATTATTTTATTTATTTAACATTTTTTATTAAAATTTATTCAATATTATACTATGAACAAGTTATATCTTTTAGATCTATTGACAGAAAAAAATTAAAACCGTTCATAATAAATTTGTATTAAAGATTAAACTATAAGTAGTACTTGCTTTTGTTGTGTACACCACTAGACAGGTGTCTGTTGACTGCTTCCTCAGGAGGTTAGATAAGACAAACTTATATAAGGCTCTCAAATTATAAAGTTAGATATATAAGTGAAGAATACATAAGTAGGTCCCGGCTTACTGCCATCGTCAGTAGGTAAAACAAACTAATATATGGCTCAAGATCTATACCAGCAGCTCAGTGGTAGAGAAGTTGAGAGTTTTAATCCAACCTGGGGAGGACCTAGTACCTAGTAGTAGGTTGTCCCTTGTGACGTACACTCATAAGGTCTTAAATTCAAGGTCGGCCAACCAAGCCTAGGGATCACGTGGTTTCCTTTGGCTGTTCCACCCAGCCTGACGGAAATGAGTGGTTAGATTTCGTCTCAGACAAGTCTGGGTCTTCGTTTCCATTGTCTCTAGCTCACGCAAGGACAAAGTTCTGCGGGCCGGTGAAGGGTCGGAAAAATACTTAACCGCATCGAGCATTTTAAAGTAGAGTCCTGGATGTAGCGGTGTCTGAGGTCCCACGATAAGCGTAGATGGCTAGGGATAAAGTGTTCAGTTCCGCAGCCAGTTATCTGCGGAACTTTCAGGTCAGGTCTATGGAAATAGGTTAATGCCCACTAACATCGGGGTTGATACCGTTGTCTCTTTCTGTCGGGCTGTACCGGACTGGTCAGAAAAGTAAGTATTATGAGAATTTGCTGAGACTAGAGGAACTGGTGAGATTAGTAAAAACTAATAACAGGCGAGTTAGATTAGAGTAGCTTGTGAGACTAGAGAAATTTTACTAGACAAACTGTGAACGTGGTCACAGGTGCAGTGCCGTAATGGGACTTCGGTAGAAGTACTGAAGTATTTTCTAGTGCAGTGTGCTAGAGATTCTCAGTAGAGAGTCATTCGAATAAGTAGAAACGCTAAAATACACTTTGGATTCAAGCGTGAAAAAAAAAACCGCAGTCTTATTTTTCATAGCTAACAAGTGACCCTTTACCACCTTCATACATTGTTCCTCGGGTCGTTATTTAGGTATTATTTAATTCTATTTTAATAGATTTTCAGATTTTGACATTGTTTATGTTCTTTTTTATAAAATTATCTTTTTAACAAATGTTAATTTTCTTTTTTCTATCTTATCTTATAATATTTCTTATTAGAAGTAGTCTTTTGATTTATTTCTCATTGTTCAGGCACTAATGATGATCAAAGGGTTAAATAACTGGCTCTGTCAATAAATACTTTATGTAGAGAGACTTGGAATGTTTTATATTACAATCTCTTGTTTTATTTAGCTTGGGCCCTTAAAAAAATTGATTTTATAATCGTTGACGCGAGGTTTTTAAGTTTTGCGTGCTTAAGGTTTAACATAACTAGTAGGTAAGGAAACCAGACAGAATCTTAGTTAGTAGTTTGTAGTGGCATTCTCACTTACTGACCAGGATGTTTGGGAGACTCCAGCCAAACATAAATTGTATCTTGAATTTATGTTTTTAGAAAGAGACGTTTCAAGTGGTTTCATTCTAAAACGTTTCCTTTCTGTTATAGTTATAATTATAGACTGTTTGTTTGTCGTTATAAAATAGTATAAGGACATATATATATATATATATATATATATATATATATATAATATATATATATATATATAATATACATATATTGGATATAATGTAATCAAATTAAGTGATTAAAAAGTCATACAAGCAGTAGAATATAGTTTTAGCAGTTTAACAGTAATAATTTTTTTAGTTTAAGCAGTTACACATGCTTAAACACTCTTGGATAGCTGGTTAATGAACACTCTAAAACCTAACTGGCATGCCTTTGCTTGTTGCAGACAAGCAAAAATAATCATTACAGGGCTAATTACATAAAATACAGATTTTCTAATTAACCTCAGCAAGCCCTGCCTTAAGAACCAAGTTAGTGTTCTGATCGGTCACTGCAGGTTAAATAAACATCTTAATATTTTAGGCAAACTCTCATGGGCTAACTGTCCCCTGTGTGGGCATTATGTGGAGACAGCCACCTACTTGCAGAGTGTGAGGCCTATATTCCTCTTCAAACCCGTATATTTGGCGTTGGCCTCTTGTATGAATAACAACTTTCTTCCCTTAGTATAAGAGATATCCTCAAATATATCAACATTTCCAAGAGATACTTGGTAGATGTGGTGTAGGCTAAGGAAAGTGGGATGACAAGAAGGGCCCAACAACATGGCCCATTTGCCTGGCTTTGTCTCACCACTCTATAACTACAACTAGTAGCGAAAATTTAAATTACAGTTCGTAAACATATAATGTGGATTAAGGTGTCGTTTTCAATGATACGAACTAAAAAATTACAAAGTAAAAGATAAAACATAATCAGAGTATGACCGGGGTTGGTGGGCAATAGCAAGTCTTGAAAAGGGAATTTTCCAGGCTCTAGAGACTTTTTAAGATGTAATCTAAAGTTTTGTAAATTTAAGAGTTTTATTTCCTAACTTATTATTTTAGAAATTAACTAGTAGCAATAAGCAATAATTGAATTTATTCGAATATTTCAAGCTGTCTTAGAAAATTTCTACCAAAATTTATATTTTATTTTATTAATGTCTTATTCCATTTGTAGTTATTTGTAAAGTTGAAATAAAGAAAAAACCCCAAGTCCCCGAGGAGCCTAAAGAAGATTTTCTGTAAAAAGAAAAACGAGCTTTAATAAAATGTGACACTTTAAAAGAAAGTATTAAGTAAAATTTTCTATTAATTGAATTTGTAGCTATAAATAAGGGATGATTTTTATTTGATATATCTGTTTATAATAAATTAAATTATCAAACATTTAAATGTGTTTTCTGCAATAAATTTATATAAACTTATACACTAATATATAATTTATTACAAAAGTATTACAACGAATTACGCATTTGTATTTTATAACTTAAAACAAAATGTTAAGTTCTTACCTATTGGTAGGGAACCAAATAGGTTCCTAAATTAAGGTCAATCAAACACGACGTATCAAAGTGGCGACAGTTTAAAAAATTATTAAAAATGTATATTGAATAAAAAGTGTTAGTAATGATTTTAGAAACACAGTTTTGAAATTTTCGGAGCACAAGAAGGCCTTAACTACATCTATGATCACAGTTTTCTAGATATTTATGTATCATTAAGTATATAATTATTTTATTTCCAGACGATGTATAATGTAAAGTTTATTGACTAGTTTTTAGAGACTAAAGAAGCACTTTTCACTCCAAAGGTAGAAAAAGTCATTTTTCACCAAGTTTTTTTTATTTCCCATGGGAATAAAAAGTGTTTCCTATTATTGGGTTATTAGAGCCAATTATAGCCAATATATCATTTTTTTATGGGAGTGGTGTTCTCTAAATTTATACAGGTGACTGAACAATTTTTATAATTTTTCCGAGGGTGGCACCCTCAAACTTTATAAGGGGGATCCGAACAAAACAATCTTATTGGCTTAAAATCCGTTTTAGGTCAAAGAAGTTGACAAACACATAAATCCCTCGACTTTGCCTCGGGAGTTAAATACTTAGGTTCCCTCGGCCTACATCTTAGGAACCAACTAACTACTCAGGGAAATAATAACATTTTTTTCTCCCTTGGTGCATAAATAAATTTTTTTGTTTACTTTCCTTGTAGAAAGTAAAAATTCCTTTTAACAATTTGTAAGACATTATCTTTCAATTTTTAGCGGAATGAATACAAGGAAAGTAAACTAAAAAATAATTATATACTGAATGATATATAAATATCTAGAGAACTGTGATCATGGATGTATTTGAGGCCTTCTTGTGCTCCGAAAATTTTAAAACTGTGTTTCTAAAATCATTAGAAACATTTTTTATTAAATATATATTTTTAATAATTTTTAAAACTGTCGTCACTTTGATACGTCGTGTTTGATTGATTTTAAAATCATAGAAATATATTAGTAGAGAGGCCCTATAAATTAAATTTTGGAACATCGAAAAGGTAACCTGACAACTATCGCTTTTAATCATAATCAAAGAAAAAGTACATAATAACAGTAACTTATATAGTTGAACGTTCAAAATACAAATCAAAACACAAAAAATATGCGGGAAGCCGAAATCAATTAATTTATCATAACCTTAATTACTCTTAAAGGAGGTTACAATGAGGTTACACACAGTCCCTGTGAGCTCCAAAAACATTTCAGGGCTCTTAATGTATTGAGATAGGCTATATCTCAGGCCAAGAGGTAAGAGAGGCTTCTTACCTCTTGGCTTAAAAACTTGTGGACTTGATTATTAAATATTCACATCTATGCATATATCTCAAAAACTGTTCTAGCAACAAAAGTAGAGGTCTCAGAAAACTTTATATTACCTTCAAAATCAATTTTTATCAAACGAATATGTTTTAGTAATTTTTACTTTTACTTCCTTACACGATAGTTTTATAAGAAAAGTATTCTGTTTTATATGATTTGTTTAAAGTTCAAAGTGACGCCATTTTGATACATTGTTTTAGATTATCTACAAAATTCAATCGGTTCTTTCACTCATAGAATCTAATTTTGTGCCAAGTATCATTTGCATTTGATTACATATTTGAAAAAAGCAGGTGGAAAATACCTCGAAAATTGCAGGGAAAACAATTGAAATCGTCTTAAGCTTTAAGCATTACCGTCTTTTGAAGACGGCGTAACATAAAAATACTTATAACTAAATAAATTAACATATATTTATAAATTATAATCGAATTATTAACATAAAGTACTTTGCTAAAATTGTGAAACATGATGATGTAAACATGTAATTTAGAAACAAATAAAGTTATTATTATTAATATACTGATATAAATCAATCAATGTGGCCCTAATTCCCACGCTATTCTATGTACACTCTGTTATCTCTAATAACTACACATTCGATCCAAATATTGAAGTTACACGATTCATCAAATCATTAGAGAGCAAAAGCAACAGGAATCCCTATTTTAATGACAATGCTTCCATAAAATGCAACTCGACAAAAAATGTATCCCCTGTATAAGAGTATTATCAATACAGGGAGTAAGTACTAACCCATTGTATCCGGGTCTATACGTGAACACGTGACGTCACAATACTAAGGGAAAAGTTTACTTAGCTTTAGGTTATTTTGCTGAGAGGCCAATTTTACGGATTCTCCTACAATAGACTAACCCATAGTGAACTCGTTTTTTCTCCCTTATATAGAATCTATTGGAGCTAACAAGTATAACCCATTCTAGCCCTAATATTTTCTAAGTAATAACTGTACCTTTTTCTTCCTCTCTTTCTCTCTCTCCATTTTAAGCCTTCCTGAATAGAAAAAGTAATAATAATATAAAGTAGGATTTTTTTCTGAAGGGAATTCTGTATTATATAATACCTTACTTATTAATATTGTGATTCACTATAATAATATTATTATGTCTTCACAGTATATTATATGAGCTTAATAAGAATCTTTTATACATTTATAATATAATTTATAATTGTAGTGCTTTATAATGTAATATATAATTGTAGTGCTTTATAATATAATATTTAATTGTAATGCTTTATAATGAAATATATAATTGTAATGCTTTATAGTATAATATTTAATTGTAATGCTTTATAATGTAATATATAATTGTAGTGCTTCTACCCAAGTACATGCATGTAAAAAGCCAAGTCTAGCTCATAATAAATTTGAGTACACCAGGGATTGCAAGACAGAATGGGGGACCACGGTGACCCCTAATATTTTTAGTAAACATTTTTGTTTGTATTTCAATAATTGAAGGGATATTCAGGCAAGTGAGGTAATAACACATTACGTTTTAAGTGAGGAAAACGGAACCTTGCATGTTTCTATGGGGAACGATAACTTTTAAACGCTCTCTTGGGTCGAAATGAAACTTGGAAGGAAATCAACCTTGTTAAGGACCCAACCGAATTGTTTATGAAATATGTGTGACGTCATTAACTCACAATAATAACCCCACAAACATTTTGAAAAAACACAAATATTCAATGTGCAGCTCTTTTTGCTGGGTTTGTGGTGATTTTTACTAAGACGAATGGTCACTATAATGTTTGTTGATTTTCATTATTCCTAAAGTAATTAACTACATATTACTTTAAGTAAAAAACATGCCTTTGAGTGGTAATTCTTAATCGAATAAGTTTCTTTCTTGGCTTTTTTAAACATTTAAAAGAAGTATTTTATCTGAAGCTATCCTAAGCTATGGACTAGACGGTAGCAACCCCACTAACCTTGGGACTTTACGTGATTTATTGGACAAAAACTAGCCCCAAGCGAAAATTCCCCCATTTTCCTCTATAAAGGAATATGTGGCACTACAGTTTTCATATATATTTCGTATGCTCTTTTAGTAAAATATTTTATTACTATTTTGAAAAAAGCAATTTTAAAATTGTTATCATCGACAATTAGCTGAATTTAGAATCCAACAAAACCAGTTGATGAAACCAAAAAAACCCGATATAACCAGTTGAAATAGCCATAAAATTTAGGTGCATATTAGGCCAATATGGACCTTCAATTGCGGACCTTAATTAACCATTGAGGTCCACAAGTTGGGCTGATTTCCCGTAAAAATCCAACTCTGACTGTCTGGTTCACAGGGAAATGCAATATGTTACACCACCCCACACTTCATATCAAACAACATAGAATCAGACTATAATTTCATTATATTTGAAAAAACTTTACCTATAACACTAACGTAATGTTAATAATTATATAACAATAATTATATCTTAAAACTTTTAAAAGCAGCTGGTAAAAATTAAACCAGTTGTATTATAAGAAAAGTCAGCTTACGAACAGAGCTTAAATTAGCTTCTTTTATTTTCACTTATATTTTTGGTAACCAAGTGGGCTTAATTACTTCTTAAACTTTTTTGACTGTGTTATCCTATTTTTATAATTGTTCTTTTGACAATTATAAAGCTTTAAATGTCTTCCTTAGTTAGTCAAATTATTTTAAATGATCTTTTAAAGACTTTTTTGGGATAAAATCTTATAAAAGGTATATAGTATTAAAAACTTAGAATGTTTAAAGAAATGTGCTTCATAGTGTGATTGTGCTTTATACTTTGCTATTTCTTACTTTACTATATTCTTTCAAATTGTCCAGATGCTAACATTTGCTTTTATTCTTGTGAGAACAAAAGTATATATGATTTCATTATATGTACGTAATTATCATTAAAAATAATATTTAGGATATACATTGTAAAATGTAAATTTAGAAAGGACACATTTTTATAAAAAAAATTTGTTTAATTCTGTACTAAAAATGTGAATCAATTAACCTTACTTCGCTAATATTGTAGTATAGCACGGGTATAATCAGTTGACAGCGTGGTAAAATATGGCTTAGGAAAATTTTTTTTAACTATGGTTATTTAACTCTTTATATTGGTGCGATATCGGATCATTATTCCGATTTCACATGGCTTACAAGCGACATCTTAATACCTTCATGTGTCGTTCGTTGGCAGTTATGAGACCGAAAGGTTGAAATCTGGTTCTATCAATAAATTTTATAAATGAAGAGACTTTGGGTGTTGTAGTAATATTTGATACTATCTTGCAAGTCTTTTCCTTATTGAACCACTCTGGATTTAGCGTAGAGAGACCGACGTAACAACAACTTAAAGACTCGTTGACTTTACTATTTTAAGATTGAACGTTAAGATCCAAGGAAAAACCCTTAAAATTTTGGCATACATGACTTGATGAGATCAAGTACAGAGAGTTTGAAGTTGTGAGAAAAAGTAACATGGTACTTTTAGTAGGCAGGAACTAAAGGTACCCATTTTTTTAAATATCCATTACTGGAGTTTTCAATTTTCCTTTATTTTGGCAAGAAAATATACTTCTATTAAATGAAGCTAAAAACTTTTATAAACTTCTATGTAAGGATGATTCTAGTACAAGCAGAGAAACCAAAAATGCAAACAGTTCTAACATTTATGATTGGCACTGACGTATTACTGGGGAGAAAATACCCTTGCGTTAGAGAAATGATAGGTGACAGAAACACAGAAATATGTAAGAGAGATGTAAAAGAGCTAACACCTTGTTAGTATTGTCAATCATTCACTGTGAAACCAGTCAATTTTTTGGCAACCCACTTTTTCTTGATGTTTTGGTTTATGATTTATAAGATTCAATGGATTGAACATAAATATAAGATTGACGTTAAACCTAACGATACATATTTTGCTTTGATTATATACAATAAATTTTTCCAAAATACAAATCGTGTACTTATATATTATTGTATTTACCACAAATTGGAGAAGCAAAAGAAAAATCAGCTACAGTCGATATCAGATCAGCTGTTAAGATACTTCTCAACAATTCTTCTTCTTGTTACCTCTTATTAATTGTTTCTTCTCATTATCTCTTATTCATCTTCTTCTTAATTACAGCTTATTAATGATTTTTTATTACTCATTAGAACCAGAAATAAGCTTTATTGTAAAGATAAAACTTTTTTTGTGATTAATAGTTAATACGAGCAGAGAGATTTCCGAAAAAAAGTCACAATTTCACATTCTTCCAATTGGGAAAACTTGTAACCCCTTATTACGTCACAAAAATGCCTTAAACGGACGATTTCTGTGAAACCTCAAATTTTTGTTTTGAATGAACAAAATACTTTCTTACATAGGAGTAGGAGGTGAGTAATAATAAAAACTAGAGAGGGAACTAATTTTATCCTTCAATAATTAATTAAAAAAGTGTAATACCTAAGACAAAAATTAACTCTATCAAATAAATTACCCATTAGTGAGGTATTTTCAAAGGAAACAGGCAAATGGAGAATGTGCTTTTGGTGATGGAACTCAACCATACCATACAAAACAAGATGAGATAGAAACACTATAATCGATATCTTAGGGGTTGAAATTTAAAAGGGTTGCGTGACAAAACTCCGCTATGCCTGTAGTAATAATAACCTAGTAGTAATAATTCCTGTTTAGAACTTTCGACTCATCATGAATATCCCCTGCAGAAATCAACTAGACGTTACAGCAAGCCATTTGGTTAACACTTCTAGTATGTATAATTACTGTATAGGTAGGTATTTGAGTATAGCTAGTGAGAGAGGTGGGGAGTAATATTCTCGAGTCTCCAGCCACAAACAATCGAGAGGGGCTCGTCTCTATACGATATTCATATCATAATAATATCAATATCACCGTCAATCAAACATCAAATAAGTGTTTTGAAAATACTTAACAACCTACATTATTTTTTTCAAAATATTTTGATTTTGCTATTATTCACTAATTATGTAGTTTCATATTTGCCGCTAAAAAGAAGATTTTTTCGTTTAAAACATTAAAAAAAAGAAATAACACAATTCAAAAGCCTAACCAAGGAGAAAAAATAAATTTGCGTTTAAACTTTCTTATGTAGATAAGAGCTGAGAAACTCATACACAAGAACAAAAATGAAGACACAACAACTAGACAATTCTTTTACTGAATTAAAGTAAAATAATAGAGATAGAAGTTATCAGACATCAAGTTGTCTCTTCATTCATTGATTCAAAGTAAAATAATTGAAATAGAAGATATAAGTTATTAGAAATCGAACCAAAATGTAATATGAAGCAATGTATAATTTAAAATAAAATAGAATCATATACAGAGAGAAGAAAACAATTGATTTCAGTTCTATAGAATTAAATTACTTTAAATTTATTTTATTTATTTAAATTTACTATATACATAAAGATACAAAAAATACGTAACAAGCATAAATCGGAGAACTAGACAAACACGATGATCAATTGATTAATATCAATATATTAATCAATTAAGATGATAATTAAAAGACAAGTCGCTTTGCGAGGTAGAATAAGGGAAGAACTGTAAAATGTGAAGGGGTAGAATAGAAAGACCTTGTGGTTGACGAGGTAGGGGGACTGGAATCTTATAACTAAGTTCCTATCTCACTGCGAGCTGAAACAACTAATATAATATAAGTGTTAACCAAATGGCTCGCTACAACGTCTAGTCAGAAATCACCTTTAAGTATACTCTTATATAAAACGAGAGCGTAACTTGGGATGGATGGAAACCTTTGACCTCCGTATTGTGTCAAATGTCAGTATAAATAATAATAATTCAAGAGCCAGGCCTAAAAAATGTAACTCATTTTGTACTACTTCAAATCAAATTTTTCTGAAAATATACCTTTCCAGGGCTGCCAATCTAGAGTGGAGCTCTTCATATAAATAAACTCTCTCAAAATATTAGAAAATCGCACAAATTCCAGTTTTCTTGTAATAAGTGGTTCCCTGTAGGTCGTGTCCAGAACATGATGATATTTTTTTAAGCTGATAAAATTTCCTATAAAACGAGTGTTTTTTCGTCAAAGTCGTATAGATACAAATAAAGTTATGATCTTTGTTAAATGGTCAAAAAATGCACAAAAAAAACAATATTTTTCCATTGACTGCATTGATCAACCATTTTTTTAGTGTTTTTTGGTTGCAAGCATCCGATTTTGATGATTAAACACTCTTTTTACAGAAAATTTCATCACCTCTAAAAAGTGTTCTCTTCATGTTTTGCTCACGACCCAGAGGGAACCTTTTTATATTTTTGATCATGCGCAATGAAATGAAGAGGATAGTCCACTCAGGACGCCAGACTATAATTTTTCTTAATTTTTTAGGTATATCTTTAGAAATAAATCTTTTTTAGACCGGCTCTTGGACTATAACTACCACGGAGGTAACCGTATTATTAATGTTTGTTTACGTTAGGAAAATTATTTTTTGATATTATATAAAATTAGTTCTAGAAACTTCAAGGAAATCATAGTTCATTATTATGAACGAATCTTTGAAATAATATCTTATGATATCGTGTTTTCATTCAAATATAAATATTCAATCTAACCGTCCAGAAATATTAAGCGAGTAAATTATTTTCACTTTTACAAAGAGTTTTGAAATCATATTTCAGAATTTCGATTAGAATTGAATTTTATGCATTTAAATAACTTGAGCCCTTCAACAAGAAATAGAATAATATTTGTATAAAATATAATAACTCTCCTACAACAACAATCTAAAATTTCAGAAAAAGGAAATGTAAAATAAATTACTGTTTATGAAAAGACTGAGTAAAGAAGGAAAGGTCAGGTCCGCAAAACCACCTAAATTAAACAAAAATTTAAAATGCGGACTCTTGGAAAAATTATTTCCATTATGTTTTTACTAAAAAAATAAACCTATTTCTTTTTTAGGGAATTGCTTTTTATAAATAATAGTTTCCTTTGAATAATTCTATTTCATTTTAAATATCTCCCTTCTTTAATAATTATTAATTGCGCTAAAACCGAGTCCGGTAGCTCAGTGGTAGAAGGCTCGCCTTTCGACCTGGAGGTCGAGGGTTCAAATCCAGCCGGGGGATGACCTCAATATGAGGTTATCCCTTGTACCGTACACTCGGGAAGTCTTGAATTCAAGGCCGGCCAACCCAGCCAGGGTTTTACGTGGTTTCCTTGGCTAATAATACGCAAATGCGGGGTTGGATCTAGTTTCATCTGAGACAAGTCTGGGTCCACGTTTCCGTTGTCTCCAGCTCACGAAAAGTTAATGTTCTGCGGGCTGGGGGAGATGAAGGTCGGAAAGATATACTGAGCCTTTGTATGTCCGAAAACTTAGTCAGTGAAAGTGATGGCGGCGACACGAGTAACGGAAGTGACTAGGAACAAAGTGCTCGGTTCTTGAAGACAAACGTCTCCTAATAGCACTGCGGAGCTTTGACTTTCAGGTCAGGGCTATAGAATGAGTTTGTGCATGCTGACATCTGGGTGCTGGGTTCTTTGTCGGGTGGCGCTGGACTGGCCAGAGCGGTGAGCCTAGCTTAGAGTCTGGTGATGCTAGTGGAACTGATGAGATTGGTGAGACTGGAAGGACGAGGTCAAGTAAAACTAATGTGATCAGAGGAGCTAGTAAGACTAGATGAAACAAGCACACAGTAAACTAGTAGTCGGCGCTAGCCAGAGCGGTGAGCCTAGCCAGAGTCTAGCTGGTCTAGATGAACTAGGCACACTGTAAACTAGTCGCAGACACTAGCCAGAGCAGTGACTCGGATAGAGTCTGGTTGGGCTAGATGAACTAGACACACTGTAACTGGTTATATGTGCTACCATGTACGGAGGGGGTGCTTCCTAGATGATTGGATGTGCACAAACTCAGGGGCTAATGTTGAGTGAGATTTGAGTGAGGGGAAAACGCTAAATGACCCTACGGGTTAAAGCGTAAAAAAAAATGCGCTAAAGTAAAACAATATAAAGAACAAATTATATTTTTTTAAGTTAAAAACATTTAAAGTGATATTTAATAAAAACAAAATCTGGCACTGGGCCTGCAAACCGGAAGATTTTTTTTTATAATTCGTTCTTCCTTGCTAATCAATCTATAGGTATCTTGTTATAAAGTTTCCGTTTATAACATTACTACTTACCGAATTTCATCCCTACATTACCAGAAGTTTGTTCCAGATTTATTTATGTAAATACGCATATGCATTTCACAGGATGGACAAAACTAAGGTAATGATTCCAGTGTCGACACTGCACTGCTATTGTAAAGCTCAGATCATCCTAATTTTAAAATGTTTATGCTCATTTTCTTTAGAGAGAATAGTTATTTAAATTAGTTATGAATAAATATGGAGAAGAAAGTTTTACAGCACAAGGCCAAGTTTTACATAAGACGAAGCCACTGGTGAAAACTTTATTATCTCCCGAGGCCGTAAAGCCGAGGGAGGAAGACAAGTTGGCTCCCGAGGCCTAGCCAAGAGATAATACGAGAGCTGAAATTCTTCGATCTCTGTCACGTATTAAATTTTACCTATGACTTAGATAATAAGTGAAATATTATTTCTATTAATTAATAAAATTTGTTGATGATGATAGGAATGAGAAGTTATAATTTGAAGGGATGTTAATAACGATTGTAGGTAGGGGGTTCTCATTTGTTTGTATATATTCTCTTTTTCAATCCTTACATTATTTAGAATTTGTTCTGTGACTTTTAATTTGTTAGATGACTCTATATAGCCAATTCAGTCTATTTACGTACTTAGCGATGTAAATATGCGTTTTACGTTCCTAAGGACGTAAATATGTGTATTTACGTCCCTGGGAACGTAATTATGTGTTTTACGTCCCTGGAGACGTAATTATGTGTTTTACGTCCCTGGAGACGTAATTATGTGTTTTACGTCCCTGGAGACGTAATTATAATAGCTTTTAGCTCAATATATAATATTCATATAAACTGAACGCATGGCCCGAAATCATAAGCCTGCATGATTCCGTTGCCGCATGTATGTTCTTTATCACCGAAAGCGCTATCTGTAAGTTATTTAAACAGCTAAAATCATATTTGATACCCGAAATTCATCTACTCTGTTTATTTATTCAAAAAAGAACATTTTTAATATTAAAGAAAGCTGGAAAATATGAACTCGATACTGTTTATCTAAGGATAATCTAAAATAAAATAGGGCACACCTGGCACGCTCTGTCTTATTTTCCGTTTATGAGAGATCTTAGAGTTAACTTCTATTTTATAACATTATATTTTTTTACCCCTTTAAAAGGAAAATGATTATTTGATAGTGAAAGAAAGTAAACTCGTGTTTTTCTCCCTATATTTTCTTTAATATAGAAATTATTTTCTATTAAACTTATATTTTTTTTTAACAAAAACAAAATATATTATGTACTCAAATTCAACGCATATTCTAAATATTTAGAGTTTGTTAAACACTGTGATTTTCCTAATTTAATTTAATTTAAACATTTTCTCTAAAACCTTATAATATATTAATTTCTCTCACATATTGCCGCAAAAAAGTAATAAATTTCTTTTAACATATTTTGTGATAAAATATGTTAAAATATGTTCCTGTTTTTGAAAATGTTTAAATAATGATTTAACTAGCTTTATTTATTGTTACGTTTCCGAACCTATTACCTGAAAATAAACGGAAAAGTATTGTGCTTACCCTAAATATATGAAACCGAGGTTTCTTCATATTTATCCGTTTCAGGCATTTTCATGACAAACTGAGTAGTTTTTATCATGTTGTTTGTCTACCTGTGTGAGCATGCCTGTGTGTCGGTCTGTTTGTGTCACGCATAACTCCCGCAGTGTTTATGCTGGAGAATTGAATTTTGGCAAAAAATCAGACTTTAGGTCTTGTTGTGCTGCTCAAAATCCGTTTCAGGCCAAAATAAGTTGTTTGGAGCAGTAAATAAGTTTTTGATTTTTTCTTTTGGGAGAACACCACCCCAATAGTTATTAGGGGGTCCAACCCAAAGAAAAATAAAATAAAATACAACAAAACTTATGAAAATAAGTTAAATAACAATAAATAACACTATTTAAATGGCGTCAACGTCTGGAGATAAAATCTAGTTTGCACCTTGGGAGTAAAGTGCAAATTTTTCTTCACATTTACCTTCCACAGCATCGCCTCGGGAATTAATAGTCACAACTCTCTCGGTTTTGCCTCGAGAGTAAAACCCATAAATCCCTCGGCTTTGGCTTTAGGAACCAACTATTTGATTAGGTAAATAATGACATTCTTTACTCCCGTACATAAATACCTATTATTACTTAAGACAGAATTGAAATAAATAAAGATATTGTTAAGTCCACTTACAGGATTTTATATCTTATACAACCCTTATAATGTCGCTGTCATTTCCACGACACTAAATAATAATAATTTTTGTTTTATATAATTCAATAGAGGGAACGGTAAATCCTACTACTAACTAATGAGCCATAGGAAAATAATCTACAACCTAAATAAACTCTGATAAGAAAGTGTAAACGTTCAAACATAATTTACGCTACATATGAGAAATTAGTAAATTTAAGTTAAATTTCAGATAAAATCATGTAGCAAATCGACACAATTAATAATATCATATAATAAAGCAAATAATAGAATATACTACAATCACGCTTACACATAATAAACAGAGGGTAACAATTAATTTGTAAAGCAAGATAATACAATAAAAGGATGAAACTACAAAATAGAACAATACGCTATAAATCATTTTTCTTAATAACTTATTGAAGAAGGTAAAACCAGTGTAAATTCAAATTAAACTGTCTACGCAAGATGACATTTACTAACTTTAATTTATGAACTTATGTGAGTTATGCAGTGTAATAACCGTCTCACATTTCTCATGTTAAGGAAATAAACTGTTATCAATTTCCTAGAGAGGAAAGTTTAATATTTAGTGGTGAGATGGAAGATAAAGTTGCATTCCCGTTACTATGGAGTTATATACGATTAGGTTTAGAATTTCTGCTTTGTTTAATAATATTCTATACATATTTGACGGAATTATCACCCGAGTTGAAAAGTTATATAGTTTGAACTGTTAAATTTTGACTTATAATTCTTTACTTCATTATAAAGTTAGATTAATATAACTATATTTATATTATAACTCAACAAGGTTACTTCTGCCAAAGTGTAACTGTAGGTTTAACTGGCATAACTGTAGTAGATTAAGAATGTTTGAGCAACATTCCTACTGCATAGTAAGTAGTGGTTAACCAACTTAAGTCACTGTTCTTCTACTGGCCACTTACCAACCAAATGACTGAAACCAATAGTTGAAGACTTCTACTCAACTAACAGTTTAACTGACCAAACTATATATTCACAGTGAAGTACAATGGAATGTTTAAGTAACAATGTTTAAGTAACCTACCTATTGCTTAGTAAGTTATTAAACCTAAATTACTTGACTTTTATAGACTAGGTTGTTTTTTAGATAACTGCTTTCTATTGTCCAGCTACATTTTAAGATTACTTGACGTACACTAACTAGCAACCTTTTAAGTTACTTACCCTATGAAGGTAACAGACAGACCCAAGATACATCTGAGATATCTACCTTCTAGCAAGTAGTAGTTATTAATCCTAAGTTACTTTAATTCTACGGTCCAGCTACTTACCAAGATTACTAGACTTCTTTCCAACCAACAGTTTAACTGACCAAATGATATTTTGACAGAGGAGTAAAATGTATTTTTAGTAATCTACCTACTGCTTAGTAAGTAAAAAGTATTAAACCTAAGTTACTTCACTTGGACTGGCTAGCTACTACACATATTACTGGCCCATTTGAAGGTCACTCACAAATATCCAAACGGTAGCTTAAATGGTCAAATGATACATTCACAGTGGTGTACAATGGAAGTTTTATCAGTCTACCAACCGCTTAGCAGGTAAAAGTTATAAAACCTAAGATACTTGTCTTTAAATAGCCAGCTACTACCCGAGTGTTGAGTATATAATAAATAAACTTTTTATGTATTGCCGAAAATACTAAAACATTTTTATAACATATAGAATACAGACATACATGGATACAACACTCGACATAAAAACCTTCAGCATACTTATTTGTATCATTTAACTTAAAGGCAATACTTTGATTTATACCTTGGTCTTAAATACTATAATCAACTCCCAAATGACATAAAAAATATGTTAGATTTAAAAGAAATCAAAAAGCACTTAAAATCGTACTTATTATTGATACCTAAATATAATATATATCTATAAATTAAGTAAAATTTATATCTATGTATGAATTACTCATTATTATCACTTAATACTATTTCAATTTGCAATTAATAAATTATTACCTACTCATATTCTATAAATAAAATAATTCATAAGACATATGTTTTTAACAGCATAGTAAAGTGGACAGTCTCTCACACAAAATTTTTTAATCAATGAGAGCTTTTTGTTTCCAGCTCACACTAAGACTTGAAGCCTTCTAACACTGTAACTTAAATACATTTAAATTCTACATTAGTTTAGTTGTAATTTTGTTTGTTTCTTTTGGAATTAAACATAATTTATTATTTATTAATTTATTATCTCAAACTTTAATATATTTACTAATAAAAGAAATTCCCGTAAAACCCTAAATTGATGATGATAATGTATTTATGCCATGAAGTAGTGAATTATTTTAATAACTTCGGGGTGTTAAGATACAAAAGATTCATTATGAACTCCATAATAAAATTTTATCCATCCGTTTCCGTATTAATTAATTATTTTCTTTAAAAACCAATTTAATTTCAGAGTTCTTTAAAGAAAGCATTGTTTTATGAATAAAGTTTAATTAAAATTTGTTTAATTTCTTTGACTATTAAAGTAGGAAATGTTCAAAGCTAGAATATACGGCCTAAAGTAAAAAGGATAAAATCCGACGTTTCCTAGTCATGAAAGAAAGAGAACAACATGAAAGAAGTAATTTTAAACTTTTAAGACATTCTTTGATCATATAATCTTTAAAAGAATATAGGTTTAACCTAGATGCTTTTCGCGAATCCGTTTGTGAGATGTATAAGATAAACTTCAGTTCAGGTTTATGGAAAAGCTTTCCCTTTTTGGATAAGTGTTGAAGTAAAGATAAAATGAAAAACGTGGATTCTTAATATGGTGTTGTACGATTTTTCTTTGTTGGTGATTATATGTGATACCATTAGTAAGCCGCTTTCGCAGTCGAGGTCGTTAAGGCGTCAGTCATTATTTTGACCTTTTACTCCACGTAGGTCTAAAGTTAGCATCCCAGTTTACGCTTTCCGTTTATATAGCATTATTTTTATAATTACAGAGATTTAATTTTAAATGTTTTCTTTACACATTAAAACAATTTGTTTTATTGTTTTTGTAACACTGTTCAAATAATATTTTTTGTAAAAATTGTTATTGTAAATTATGATTATTTATTATTGACATGTTACCATTGCACTCTAAGAGTGTACCTAATGCAAATAAAATTTATTTTATTTATTTATTTTTTGTTGCAATAAAATATCGCCAAATTTAGATACAAATTTAAGCGTAACGGTTGCCACTACCACTAACAGTGGTTCCTGCAAGGTTATCCCTGACTGCCCGTAAGGCTCTAAACGGACATTATTATTATTATTATATCATACATAGGCTTATTTCATCATACATCGTAACACTACAGATGATGACTATAATACATATTTAAGACATTGATGATTCTAGGGGATGTGTTCTGGTTACACTAATTAAAGGGTATCTTCCCACGTGATCTGAAGTGGTCTCCTAATCAAGTATTGACCACCCTAATGTTCCAAAATATCCTAGATCTTGCAGAAACGAGTTTTGCTGCTTAGCTTAGAGAGTTCGTACTGCTCATGATTGTGAAGGAATAAACCTTAATAGAATTCTTAGAACGTCTATGAAATTTATTAGACAAAATTCAATATTAACAAAAAATATTTCGTTGTTCTTAAATTTGCAATTGAAAAAAATACTATACAGTTTTTATATAGTGCTATCATTTCTAATAATAACATTTTAATTAATAAATAAAATAATTGATAAAAACAATAAATAAAACACGTATGTGTATGTTATTTGTCACAGGGGTGCTTATTTATTCCAACGCAATTACTTAAAAAATTTATATCAAAAGGTAGTCTATATCACAATATCGTAAAAAACCCATGAGATTGGTCATTTGAAAAAAAAAATTGTGTAAACAGGGCTTCAATTGACTCGAATTTAACTTCAAGTCGATTTGAAGTACTCATGTAAACGTTTTTTTTTTTTTCTTTCTTTTTTTTGACATTTTATATTGAGTAATACGACAACAATTATTGTTACAAGTATTAGAGTTAATATAGTTTCATGGCTAGAGAAGTCTGGTAAGAGAAACAATCCACTGATTGCACTCTGGCGGGAGTTGACAGATGAATTATTTAGTATATGGAATATTATAGTGATAATTATATTGGAAGAGATATATTGGATATAGATACATAATATGATAGATTAGATAAGAGTTAATTTGGATAGAATATATTAGTTAGATAGGCAATAAGTTTTAAGATCCTGCAGCCCCCAACACCAGGGGTTCACAAAGAAGCATATGGTGCTTCCTAGTCTCCCCCGATGTTGGAAGCTGCAAAACTCAAATAGAGGGGAATTAATTTATGGCTGGTTTAGCTGGTCTCTGGGCCACTGTCGTCTCAGGCGCCTGGTAGGATTATCTGGAAGGGTTTTAGATGAGAGGAGTCATGTAAACGTAGTAATAGATATTTTTACCAAACTTTAACCAGTGTAACAAACTATACGTTAAGTGTCAGTCGTATCATTTTGTGACATTATTATTTTAAATGTAGTTATCTTAAGTATTTTACTAAAATTTAATTCGTCGGAATTAACTTATCTCTAAGATACATTAAAATAAAATCCTTCAATTTAAATTTAAAATAAGAATCTGTAATTCAATTAGAAATCCGATAAAAGGTTCAGAAGATATGAAAGAAATTGTTTCTTTGAACACCCTATTTACGAGTATAATCAGCTAGAATTTGGAATTAGAAAGCAGAAGGGGAAAGGCTTTACTTTTATCCGTGTTAGATATAGAGTATTCCATGATCCTGAGGGTCTTCCACTCATGGAACCCCACTAGGGTGCCCTTAAGTTTTGGTAAACCCAACTCAATATATACCAATTCCTTCACCAATTCTAACTGATATCTTTTTCTATCTAACATTATACCTTACCAGTAATTGGAATTCTAAATAAATAGCAACCCCTCCAAAGAAACCTTGAAATCTCGCCGTCAATATTTAACCATTATACACCTGAACTAAACATTGACTTTTAATATGTATCCGACTTTGTGGAAAAGGTAGACACCACGGAGGTCTGGAGTCTGGAGTTCACATCCCTGGTTATGCTCTAAGTACATATTGGTAAAACAATTCAAAGATAATAAAAAAATACTTCAGTAATTAATATACTTGCATTAAACTTCTAAATAATTAAAATAACGATTTCGTACAAGTCTTAGCAGGGTTCATACAAAACAGTACAACTCTTATCCCTAACACGAGTCCCTGACTATTAAGGGATTACATTTCGTAAATTTTCTTTCAAAACAATTCGCTAATGAGGTAGCAAGTATGGTAAGGGGGCCACCCGGGAATGGGTCCAAATTCCGTTTTAGAGGTCCTAATCACAAAAAAATACATATATCTATATATCTATAATACATAATAATATTTAGTACAAGTATATATATATATACCTTTACGAAATAAGTAAGTACACCTACTTTAGTTTTAATACGTCAATACTTGTGGTATTGTCCATAGACATACTGTCTATAGTATGTTTGGATAATAAAAGTTACACAGCATTAACCATGTCCAGTGCTGTATGGGTGACCGCTGACAATTAAATGGACGTATTTACTATCTGAGGACAAGCTAAGCGAAAAAGTAAAAAGTGTTTACTATTGAATTGTATACGTTTTAAATAATTCGTAAAATATCAGAATAATTCAATTGAGTTTACGTAAGTGTATACCTCGTACTAAATAATGACACCAAGTTTCGTGTGTTGCAAAATAGAAGTGTTGCAGTATATATTTAACCACTTGTATATTCTGAGAACGAGTGGAGCGAGTTCGAAGTAAGCAGGATAAGCGTAGTGAATCCGATGTAATAAAGAAATCTTTTGAAGTACTCTGTACCGATTTTTTTAAAATAATAAATGTTACGCTTCATTATTCTTATTCGCGATACAAAGTCCGTAGCATCGCCACCGTCGCTGATAAGAAATTGATAACGAATGGGTGATCGTGGTTAAAGTCCTTATAGGGTTTTTTTGTGACGATTATTTACTTAAATTATTTCTCAAAGTGCATCAATTTAATTTATTTGAGGGCCTATTATGAACTCAGTAGAATCACTATCACTATTTCATTGAAAAATAAGGTTTTAGTGGGTTGTCACGAGTATTTAAATTGAGTGATAAGAAGGTGAAAATCATAATATAGTGTTTTATTTTACTTAATGTGAAAGAATGTTACTTTAGAATAAATTAATTTGCCCAAACACACAAACCTAACTTTTTATTGCATTCAATTGTTTAAATTATTAGTAAAAAATATTTAAATTTACTAATAAAAAGCTGATTTTCACTGTAATGGTGTTATAATTTAATAATCAATTTTATTTACACACTAAAATAATTAATAATAATAAATTCGCTTTTTCGTAAAATATTTGTTTAAATTATCCGTTTTATTATTTCTGGCTTTAATGGGACAAATTCTAGTCTGTGTAGTGATAAGAGCCTGATTCTATATTTAAAATCCTGAAAAAATCGAAGTATTTATCTATGAAACGTTGGCAATTTTTTTAGCACCGATGGTCGTTCTATTAATTTTTTACTTCATTTATCACAAATTACAAACATACAAAAAGGAGAATTTTTATCGAAATCCATGCAATCCAAATGATAAAACAATTTTGATCACCCTTTCGTTTTACCGCCATTGGTATTGCCCAACCTTACAACTATCTCTTTGAATCGCGAATACATAATAAGTATTATTTATTCTACTAAATAAATATATTTTTACTGTTACAGTCGAGCAAGTCGAGCCTCAAATAGAAGCAAGAGTTGAGGGAGGTTACTCAAGTCAAGAAGGAACCACACTTGGAGTGTACCCTGGTTCTGTTGTTCACTTAGACTGCTTGTATCCAAGATCGCTTGGAAATCCAGACTGGTCCTGGACATCACCCTTAACCAACTATCTTACTGGTAATTTTCATAATCCATGTCAATTTAGTCAGATTATTTTCCTTTGTAAAAAAATACATAGCAGTTATAACTCTGAATATTAATTAAAAACTCCTTAAGATGTATTTAAAATTTTTAAATGTTTCCTATTTTTTATTGATTTGAAGTAATGTTACTAAAATTCTATAAGAAAATCACTTTTAAAGGCAAATTATAACTTGTTTATGGAGGTTAGCAAAATAACTATTGTCTGCCGACAACATGATGTAGGAACCAAATATTTTAAATCCTAAGGAGTTGCCGAGAAATTGTTTAGATTAGTCCTGAGTTGGAAACAAGGGATACACTAGATTAAATACATCCAGGGTAACAGAGTTCTTTTCCGTGGTGCATACTAAAGATTATCTTAAGAAGAAAATATATGCCATTTAAATCCGTTATAGATCAAATGAAATCTTTTGATGCAAATCGAAAAAAGCTTAAAATTGGGAGGGGGGGGGGGCAAACCCCTAAATTCCATAGTAAGGGGCCTTACTGCTTTACTTTTTACTTTACATCTTTTAATCCCTCCTTTTAACTCTAAAGCTCTCATTTTGCTTTTAATCCCGTGTTATGAGTTAAGGGGGCAAATGACTTATATTTAATTCCGTAAAAACTAGAGTGAAATATTAATTTTTGTTTCTTTCGGATAAAAAAATGTTTCAAATATAATAATTTTGGTGCGGAGATCTGCAAGCTGGGGACATTTCTTTGAAATGCTTGCTTCAAAAAGTATACATATAGTTTACTTTTTATTTATAGTATACGTATAAAAAATAACTGGTTCTCCCTTGGGAATAAACAGTGTTTCCTAATATTTTGTTATTATAGGCAATTATATCCATTTTTAGAGGAGTGCTAATTTCTTAATTTATACATGTGACCGAACAGTATTTTTAATTCTCCCGGGGGCGGCACCCCCAAACTTTATAAGGGGGACCCGACCAAAAAAAAATTGTTATTGGTCAAAATCTGTTTTAGGTCAAAAGAAGTTGTTTGGGGCTAAAAAAAAGTTTTTGTTTTATTTGTTTGGAGACAACACCCCCCAAATTTATAAGGGGATCCGACCCAAAAAGGTTTTGTAATAGAATAAAATACAACAAAACCTAATTAAATAAAATCAACGTCTGGAGATTTAACTTGTATGCGCCTTGAGATTAAAATGCTATTTTCCTCCTCGCAATTACCTCCATCGGCTTCCCCTCGTGAGTTAAAAGTCATAACTCCCTCGGCTTTGATTCGGGAGTTAAAAGTCATAACTCCCCTGGCATTGACTCGGGAGTTAAACACATAAATTTCTTGGCTTCGTCTCGGGAGTTAAATACTTTGGTTCCCAGTCCGTTTCAGGTAAAAAAGGGCTTTTTCCTCGTCTTTGCCTCGGGGGTTAAACACGAAATCCTCGGCTTCGCCTCGGGAATTAAATACCTTGGTTCCCTCGACTTACGCCTTAGGAAGCAACTAACAGCTTAGGGAAATAATAGCACTCTTTACTCCCTTGGTGCATAAATAACTATTATCTTACATATGCGGGTTTCGAGAGAACAATATTAGTTGTAAATAAAAAACTAAATATTAGTTATGTTTATATTACAAGTTTCATAAAAGTAATAAAAATCTACCGGCTAGGTTTTCTAAGTGTTAAACTCTTCCCATTTAAATCCTTTTAACTATTTAGAGGCTAAAACAAAGCCTTCATAGATACGTCTAAAATTATAAAAAAATACCTTAGATTTTAAAATAAAATTTCTTCTTACATAGATTTTAGGTCCAACATATTGCTTAACACGAATTATTATCTAGTTAGGAGATAAGTATCTTCTTAGACTCTATCCAAACGCATGCGTTCTGCATTTTTACTTCTAAATCTAAAATTGTATGATATTTATAGTCTGATTAAAGAAAATTTTACTTAATAAAATAATATAAGCCTGCAGAATGTACTCCAACGAAATTAAAAATTAGTTATTAATAAAAAGGAACCATATTTTATATATATTACATTTTTATACTATAAATTTTATACCTGTTATTTGCAGCCTAATTTGTTAATAGATTTATTAAGTGACATAATGAATTTATAACATTCATTTTTTATCTTAGTAGTAATTTTCTTTTTTTAAAAAAAGTAGATTTTAATTTGATTAGAAATTCAAAGGAACGAGAAGAGCTCCTTTTTTATCTTCAAGGCCTTTTTAATTATACATTTTCCCCAATTTTTTTAATTATACAAAACACTTCTGAAAATATAATTAAGATATTTTGCTTTGTTATGTTGTCATATATATTATAATTGGTTCTAATCTGCGTTAAAAAGTCATTATATAGTGAGAATTTAATTAAAACATATTTTTTTTAGAAGAAAAGATTTAATAATTAAGATAAAGCTCTCGAGAGGTATTTGAATGCTTAGAATGAATTAAATACAACTTTTGATGTTTTATTATCCAAAAGTAATGAGATGGACTGAGGAGCTTAACACTTACACTTACTCTTATCACTTAGCTCTTGTCATACAAATATAAATTTCATTAAAGATAATCAACATGAATAAAGAAAAATGCCTAAGACGAAAAAAGTTATGAGTAAAATTAGTTGGAAGCAATTCATAGTTAATGTTATTTACAATTAACGACGTTTCGGCAGTTGGAACTTCCCCATCATCAGGTTCCTCTTGAGAAAGTAGATGTGTGTGAGTTATGAGTTGAGTGTCTCTATTATAACCTGACTTTATAGGCACGTTTAAAATATCTTTGACTAGAAAAATTATTTATTTGATCTACCTAGGGCTTCGCTCGATCTATATAGGAATTGGGGTTCTTTGTTCTCCTTATACAGATCGTGGGAGGACCTAGATAAATAGGATTAAAAGTGCTCTCTGAGGTTGTTGATACTTCCCAACTGTGTCTGATTAAAATCCTGACACCCTACTCATAACACACACCGTCTTTCTTAAGACGAACCTGATGTCGAGAGAAATAGCTGCTGCCAAAACTTTGTTAATTCTAAAAAACATTGACAATGGATAACGTCCTCGAAATTTTACTTTTAGAAATCAATTTCTGTTTTCTGTACATTAGGTCAATTAACCTGCGGACACCACATAAGGTGGTGTCTTCTGTCAGAATATGAGTGTGTGTGTGTGAGTTATCTTCAACGCTCCCAGCTTGTTTATGCTACAGAGTTGAAAAATCAATCTCTAAGTCCTGTTATGCTAGGAGGGAAAAACTATAACGTCGTTAACCGTAATGCACGAATCAGCTAACATTTTGAAAATCATAAAACGCGGAAAAATGTGATTGGATTAAGATGTGGTTCGAATATAGCTAAGTATAAGACTAACATGTATGCTAAGTTTCATCTCATTAACAGTATTAATTCAATGTTTAGCAGATGACTTGTGTGTGTGCCTTTTTTTAAATTGTAAAAAATCGGAGAATAACCCAATTAAGATGAAATTGGAACAAGTGGATAAGTTTTGATTCAATACGACAAGCATATCCAAGATTTTGTTTAAATCATAAAAATTAAGCTGCATTCAGCGAGGTCAATAAAAATTAACTAATTATATATTCTGAGGACGAGCCAAGCGATATTATATTGATTATAAGGTGTGGTGCGGCAAATAGCGCTTTTTAAATGGAATTTGGCTAAATATTAGTGGTTCATCGAGACACATTTTTATTTATGACATAAGCACTTTATCTAATAAGAATAAGTGCTAAGTAAAAACTTTGAAATGAAATGAACACACTATAAATCAAATTTTCTAAAATAATTAAATTATAAGGACTATGCACAGTTATTAAATCATTTGAGGAATAGGTCCAAAATAATAAAAAAAAACTTATTTGCCGAGCTTTCGATATAATTTTATCTTTTTCAAGGCTTAATATAATAATAATAACAATATATTTTTAATCTATTTGTTAGCAACCATGTAACTGTTTTTTGTTGTTAATTATTATGTTAAGCCTTGAAAAAGATAAAATTATATCGAAAGCTCGACAAAATTAGTTTTTTAAAATTATTTTGGACCTATTCCTCCTCAAAAGCTTTAATAATTTAAAATAGAGGTCCCTATTAAGTTTTTAGTCTATGCACAGGTAAACAATGTTAATACATATTGGATACTTAAATATTGTGAAGATAAAATATTATTCAAGGTAAACTTGACACATTTTTAATTTATTTCTAGTGAAAAATCGATTTTATAAAATATAACTGGGTTTTTATGTTGTGAAAAATTAGGTTTTAAAAAAATATGGCACAATTTCTCAAGACAACAAGGTTTGGGGGCTTATTTGTATAGCAACATATTATCTGCTTGTAAAGGAAGAGTTCGTGAGTGGAAATATTTATAGGTTTTTCCTCCTTGGCAGTAAGGGCTTGGAAAACACTAAGATTCCTTTGTTTCTACCCTTTGGCTAAAAGGTTTACCGCCTACCATTTTTCCCTCGACGTCAGAAATTCTTTTCGTGATCGGAAAATTTGTTATAAAAACCTTCAGTAGCTTTTTACTAGCTAAACCCTCTTTTTACATTACCTAAATGTAGGGCCTAGTTGGAAAAAATCAATGGGTGTTAGGAAAAATTGATATGATTTTTTTTTCAAGGAAAATATTGAAAACGTCACGTACAGTACTTAGCTTATCGTGTTAACAATTTTAAGCACAATTTATTTAAGAATAGCTGATGCTTCCCTGTAACTAAATTTTTATACATTAACCCTCTCTTTTTGGTTCCACATTAATTTGATTTTTTATACCAATCGTAGCAATAAATACATCAGAACATAAGACCCTAGTAAGTACAGGAAACGAAAATAGTATAACATATTAGCGAATAGACATTTTTAGCAACATATCTTCTGCTTAGTCGGTATAGGTTGCCAAACCTAAGTTACTTGACTTCTAATAGCCAGCTACCGCCCAAGATTTTAACTCCTTATGAAGGTTACAGACTTCTACCCGACTTCCAGTTTATCAAGCCCAGCGATATATTCACAGTGGAAATAATACATTTTATTTTCCTCGACTATTATTAGGAAAATAAGAAAAGTATTGTGTCATACAAAGCTGATTTTACCTAAACAATCCGAATAGCAGATTTATGATGTCCTGAGGAGATTATTTGCTGTCTGTTTGGATGAATGTTTAACTTTACAGTTTTCATGCTAAAAAGATAGAACATTTGACCATAGGTATTAGGTCACCTCATATCCACAGATCAATAGTTGAGAAACTAAATTAATTCAAGGTATTGGGTAACCCTGCCTCAATGTAACAAGCGTAGGGAGTACAATTTAGAGTTTCCTAGGTACCAAATTCATTTACTATCAAAATATTGTCTTTCTTAAAACTTAGTGAAGCACTTACAACTTAGCGAAAGGGACACAGGTTAACTTAACTTAGTGAAGGGAGACAAATTAAGAAAAGCAAGCTTAGAAAAAACTATCAACCATGAAACTATTTTAACATCATAAATACAGTCAAATAAATATTCTCTCACATTTTCAGTCACATAAATCAAAAAACTTCATAAAAATGTTCACTCACATGAATATTAAATCGCATAAATGTTCAGTTAACATAAATGTTCAATCACATGACTGTTCAGTTACGTATATGTTCAGTTCACATGAATGTTCACTGTTCACTCACACGAATGTTTAACCACATAAAATCCCCTTTTTCAGCCACATGGGAAATTTTCACTTTTTTCTCTTCACATTTAAGAACAGTTAATCAACGATATAAATTTGTTTACCATGAGCAAACAAGTGACTCGAGGAGAAATAAATAACATTGGAAAGATTTTTTTCAGTTAAACTGTAGATATTTTCTAGTAACCATTATGAAAAGGATTTATACCTTAGGTTTGTGTAGCTTAGTAATTAGAGACGTTATTGTATGTATAAGTAAAATATAGGTATACCTCTTAGGAAACGTCTGAACTCCTCGATATCACAAAGCTGTAAAACCCTTTCTTGATAGATCACTGAAGTTTATCCCTATTTGGGTTAGACATCTCTTAGATAGGTGACCTCTAAACCTAATAGCTATTAATGTAATCTTGACTAGAGAGCCAGATAATATAGCTTTAATATTAACGTCTCTTATTCGTTGATACGTCTCTTATACGTACATCAATGTCAGTTATACTAGCATCTGAAAATAACAATTAACGTAAGCAAAAATAAGCTCAAAAACACGGTGAAAATGACTCTAACAGAAGTGATTTCTGTATAAGTTTTATGTTAAATTTACTTACTTCACACAAAAATGTCTCAAATAAAGCATTTTCAGCGTGGTTTTTGAGCTTATTTTTGCTTTTACTGAAAAAATCAACCTATCAACGTGAATTGATATGGGTATTGATTTGAAGAGGAGTAAACAAGGTAGTTTTCCTGAAACCAAGAGGTTCTCAAGTGTGCTAGTTTCATCAAAGTAACTTCAAAATTTTTGAAAGTCACAAAATTTTACTAATTTTGATTTCATGCAAATTTTGGGCTATTAGGTTAAATTGTTTTGAAAATACAATGCCTGGTCTTATAGCAATTTGCCACTTTCCAACGAAACCAATATTTGGAAGCTAGCAGTTATAGTTTAGCCACAATTGGTCATATTATGAAGTTAAGTCAACGCACTATTAAAAATCATAAAATTTGACCATGTGGGAGAACGGTTGAAAATCGAACTATAGTTAATATTAAGTTTTTTGTTGGAAATGAGCTGTAGTACCACCTCCTTTTGGGAAGGGAGTTTTATTTTGTACACCCTGTATATTAAAAATGTTTCCTTTAAAATTACAATAACATGCCTCATTTCAAATTGATTTAAATTAAATAAATATTTAAAACATTTTTTAGAGAAAAACAAATAAAATTCAACAAAATGGTGAGGGGGACAGAAACATTATTAGGGTAATACAACAGTGTAATGAAAGGGGTAAATGAGAATCGTGTTGCTTATTGTAAGTAAATTTCAATTATACCGATTCCCCTGTATGTAATGAATGTACATGGAAATAATTATCGCTCACAAAGGGCGTAACTGAATATAAAGGGTCACGTGCCTCATTCCTCCCCTAATTCCAATATTGTAAAACCATACAAAGGTATGAGGGTATAATCTTAGGGTTAATTACTAAAAATAAATATCGTTTGAAACTACCGAGTTTCGCTAAACATGATTAGTTGACACAATATATTACTGCAAGAGACACCAAGGGAATGTAACAAGCAAAATGCAGTGCTACATTTGGGAGTTGTTCCATCATTCGACATTCGTCCATCATTGATGGTTTGACATGTCATGTCCCACTCTGTTTTGGTACGTCTGATTCATTAGCGCCCCGATAGAACCTGAACTCACTCTGACCTACAATTCCCAAGAATATAATGTGAAGAAATTTTAATTGAAGGTCAGATTGAATTCAGGCTCTGTTGGCGCCCTGATGAGTTAGACGTAACGAAACAGAGTGGGACATGACATTATGTAGAGCCAGCAATGATGACGAATGTCATATGATGGAACAATTCACAAATGTAGGATTGCATATTGTTTGTTACATTTCCCTACTTATCGTATTACAATGAAACTTAGTATAATTATTTATTACGTTAAGGTTTATATTGGTACTAAATTTCAACTCTACTAGATTTTTTCAAGTTTTTTCGATTTTTTTAAAAAACGTACACATCTAAATTGATAAAAATTTAACTAATGCTGATAATGGGATGAAGCTAGGCTCATTTGTTAATCTTATACAAGGCTACATGCGTGTCAAATTTTAATCCGATCATTTTTAATGATTATTCGAAATTTTTGTTGAGTCAATATTGCGGTGTTCTTGATGTCATAAAAAAATAGCAGATTATTTTTCGAATAGCACAATTACAGCGGTAGGTTGATTTTTGTACAAAGTTTCAACTCTCTAGCTTAAATAAACTAGGAGCTACGATGATTTATTCTAATATGGCCAACATCTTTGAAATTTCCTTATACCCAAGTATGTTATTTACCTATCTTAATTTAAATTTTTCGATTATTTATTTCTGTGTTTGGCTACTTTGAGTACTTAGATTGTTTCCGAATCAGTTTTATTCTATTTTAAGCTCCTCAAAACTTTGAAAGCGACACCCTACTTGAAATTAGTTGTTTGGCGACAGACTTTAATGGTTTCATGATACTTACCATATTTATGTTAAGGAAAGAAAATTGCTAGAAGCATGAAAATTTCATTTCCTAAAAATGATAAGTTTGAAAAAAAATAACAATGATTGTAAAGATTGCTTAAAATGTTGAAGGGAAAGTGGGAGTGATGAAACTTAAGACAAAATAAGATATAAAAACGATAAGAAGAAAAACGATCGTTTAACTCGAGATGAGGAAAAAGAAAAACTGGAGGAAATTTCGTATCGCATGTGTATAGGGATTAGATGAAGGATATAAGAAAATTGGACGAAATGTGGAGAAGAAAAGCGACAAAAAAGAATCGAGAGTAAAAGTGGATCCTTAGAGGTACGGGGAATGAAGAAAAACTGAGATCTGACCATATAGATTAGCTGAAGACGTCTTTAGAGATAGCGAAGGATTAAGGGGATTGAAACCGCTGGAGGGAGTAACTCTTCACATTACTCCCTCTTATATGATCCTCATTTCTTCTGTAAATGATTCTTTCTTTAAAAAAAAAGAACTACACAAACTTCAAAATTATCACACCCACCTCACCTACTCAATTAACTTAATTGTTTGTGGAAATGAATAATTAATTAAAAACATTAATACAATAATAGAAATGAAAGTCGTAAGAACTCTTTTACTAATTATCTATGCTTTTTAATTTTTCTCATTTATACCGTAGGTATGTAAGAAAGTATTGTTTCCACTAAAATTATAAAAACCGGGTATTCACCTGATTTATCCGTTTCAGGTGTTTTTAAGAACTTATGACTGGTTTTAGACAATTTTCTTTGAAAAAATTCGGTAATGCAGCAGCTCGTGTGGTGATGATATAAAGAAAATGCGCTAAAAAATAGCATAAATGAAACATCAAATGATTGCGAATAATATGCTTTGCTGTAAATTTTATAAGGAAGAGTAATGATAAATGCGCAGATTCGACCGTTTATGTTGTTACTGACATGCGGTGGTCAACGTTTATATACAGAAAAAAAAGGTTAAAATATATATATATATATAATAATATATATATAGATATATATATATATATATATAAGTATTAGCAGTGTGGTGTTGTGCGTCTTGACGCATTACATACTCGAGCTACATACATATCTCTCCACCCGCCGCTAATTATTAAGTATCTATTATTAATCTGCTAACCGCTTTGTGTATGGTTACAGTTTTCCCTATACTACATAGTGTGTTGTCAATTATTCCGATTTCTGGTGTAAACTTCCATTAGTATAATACATAGGATAAATATGCGCATTCTCTTTTAACAATTCTAAAATAATACAACAAGCTTTTGCACTACTGCTCAGGTTCTATCGAAAAATTTAAGCAAAAATTGGATTGATTAGCAAGAATGTATTCAATTTAAAGAAAACTCGCCTGGCTTGCGGACCTCCGCGCCGGATTTCTTAATAGGTTGTTCATCTACAATATTGTGTCTGCTTTTTGCCATCATAGCTCTCAGAGTGTTTATACTAGAGAGATGAACTCGTTATAAAATGTTTAGGTATAGTGGGGCATTCCACAAAATATTGTATCATAGCGCCATTAACCGGCAATAATTACTCATTAAAATTTTCAAATATTAATAAACAGATAAATATGTTCATATATTTGAAATTTAGTGGACAATTTGTGCTGTCATATTTGCTGAGTCATTATTGACAGTACATAATTATACATACATTACAATACATTAAATCATAAATATGACTCAGAAAAAAAATGCATGTATGTAGAGATAGAGAAGAGGTTAAAGGAGTTAAGTCAGAGCGATTATATTTTGAACAATGTGAATACTTTATATTTAACAACGTAGTTAAATAAATAACAGAAATAAAAATAAAAATAATACAAAAAATACACACATTACTGGGCGCGCCCCAGGGATTTAGCCGCAATCAAACTTTTTTTGAACAAAATATTCATAAAAAATTAAAATATTGATAAGAAGGAGGGATAAGGCCAGATAGAGAGATAAGAACAAAAAAATGTTTGTTTTCATCTTATTATCAGCATTATTTCATTTCTTATCGCAATACATTATTAGTTTTTTTTAATGTTAACCAATTAAAAATTATCCACTTGAGTTGAAAGTAATAGAATATCCATTTATGTAGTAAGTTAAGTTAAGTCCATAAGTATACTAAGTTCAATACGGCTTGGACATCTCCAGTTTTTGTTGTATTACTGATGTTTAGTAGTATCTAGCTAGGTCAGTACCTGTATGGGATACGGTAGGAAACAGATTTTTTATTAAAGAAACTGAAATATAAATTAGGAGATTTCCATATTCTATGAACGAGTGCCTCAAGTCCGAAGTGGTAAGTATATGCATATTGATATGGTGAGAAAACTTCAGAGATGCCCCGTACCCTACTTTTATATCTTTATTGCAATCCGCGGTTACGATAACATTTTAAATAAAACTTCTTTCCTTTAATTTAGTTTAAAAGATTTTTTTTATTTTAACTTTAAATCAACTTTAATTACCAATCGATTGGATGCACAAGGCCTGAGGTATAGCGAGGTATTAAGTAAGAAAATTAGTATTAAAAGTTAGATTTCACAAAAGTTGATCGCTTTGAAACCCAAAGGAAAACGGTTGAGCGAAACGTTTTCCCTTGAACACCGAGTATTCCGCTCTGCTTCTACCTCTATTAAAGTTTTATCTCTCTAACTTTCTCGCAACTCTTCCTTTCTGCAGTTTATCAGTTATGAGGGTGATATGGATGTCAGTTGAACGACCTTATTTTGTTTATAAGAGTTCTAACATATTTCCCTTACTATTTTAAATAATTTTACAGTATTATTGTAATATTGGTATACTTTATAGTATAACACACGATTAAAATCAGTTGACAGCCCTCCAAAATCTCAATTCATTTAACACTCTACTTTTAAAAAACAAAAATAAAATTTCTACTTTGGCAACACTTAACCTGACTTAGTTATGTTATTTTATTAACATAACTTTTATTATTTGTTATTTTATTAACATTTTAGTTACTTATTTTTTTATTTTAAAGTATTATTTATTAATTTTTTTAATATAAACTGTTGTATCTTTTAAAGTTACGAATTAAGTGTTGCTTTAACTTTGTTAGGAAGTATGAATTAAGTGGAGTTAAAGTTGTTAATTAAGTAATACAAAAGGAAGGGAAAAAAGCGACGCGAGGTTTCACATTTTGAAAACCAGTGTTACCTTCTGATGATTTTATTTACGAAAAAGGTATCTTTTTGTACCAAGTTTGGCATGAGGTGGAGGAGGAATAGATTTCATTGTCCTTCTAATCCAATAGGATTCTATCCGTCATAGATTTTTGGCGCGCTGTCAACTGATTTTTGCCGTGTGTTATACTACAAATAGTAATTCAATAATTATTATATCATCAGTAAATAATGTAGTAACAGATTGAGGTTTTTGCTAATATATTTTAATAAAGACAATATCACTAGTAATCACGAGTAGATGGATCACGACAAGAAAACAACATAGTTAATAACATACTCCACTTTGACATAACCAACCATAACATAACCATATAAAAGTGAGAACTACTACACAATGTGCTTAGCTTATTTCTAAAGTTCAGTACCGTCATGTAATAGAGGAAAACAAAACATGTTTATTTTAGCCAATTTTCTTTGGAAAAAATTCACTGAATTATCACTCTTTAATTTGAAACTTAATTTTAAACTTTACACTCTTTTTGATAATGAAATAAAACTTAGTATATATGTTACTTTTATACATGCCTACATGCGTGTCAAATCTCAATCCAATCACATTATTTTTCCGTTTTTTTATGATTTTTTGAAATTTTAGCGGAGTCATTATTGCTGGTTAATGACGGTATAAAAAATATTTCACCGAATAGCACAACTTCAGCGGTAGACTGCTTTTTTACAAAGTTTTAACTATGTATCATAAATACACTTGGAGCTAAGATGAAACAGACGCACACACATAAAGATAGACAACTTTGTGAAAACTAATCAGGAGGCCTTAAGAACACCTAAAACTGATTATTCCGGTGACAACACGGTTCAGGATTTTTTGAAAACACAATACTTTTCCTATATACCACGGTACGAATAAGAAAAAGTTAATGTTGGGAAAGGTCCAGAAATTAATTAAAAATCTATAAATACAGGGATAACGAAATACTATCAATTTTGTAATTGATGTGTTAACTCAACTATGACCCCCATATTATTTGCTCATTTTTTCTCAGGAAAATAACTAAAAATTAATCGAATTTTGGAGAACCAATTTCAACTTCCTTCTCATTCCTTTTTAAGAGATGGACGGAAAAAAATTAACTTTTTGTACAACATTTTCCATAAGTCTTGATAAAAATGTAGGATAGAGTACAAAGAGGTAGGAAATCTATCGATTATTATTGTTAGGAAATAAAATCTTATCAGTCCATTACGAAGAAGTTTGCAGTAACTTTTTAGATTACATTGTGCTAATACTAAGTAAAAAAGGATAAAAAGAAATGGGAGAGGGGGAAGGTAGAAAATCCACTTTGGTTCAATGAGTATGAAAGGATCGGACGGTTTGTTTGTGATAGAGGGCAGTGAAAGTTTTCACTAGTTAGCCTTTTCTATACGGGTCGTTCCCCAAAGTTTTCCGGCCGTATATGGGCAAGCACTGAATAATTGAGCACACTCAAGCTGGTGTTTAAATCTGTGGCTTTTCTCTCTTCTGTTTTTCAAAAATAGGCTTCTCTCTGAAATTTCAGTTGACTCATTCACTAGCAAGGATTTATCCCCGGTTTTCAGATTTTTGTTTTTCTCCCTTCCTAAATCTGTGGCTACAAAGATGTCATGAACATGTTTAAAGGCACTAAACAATTTGAACCATTGGCTTGTTTAAAACTGAGAATTTTTTTCTGAAAAATGACTAATGTTGAACTTTTATATAAATTAAACCAGGACCATTATTCAGTCCTGGCTTTTACAAACACTTTTCTCACACAAAACAAGCCGAGTTAAAACGGCAATAAAAATATAAAGGGCTCTCTCAAAGTATTTTATATAAAAATAAATAATTTCCCGCTTTCACAAATAAACTTTTCCACTTATTCATATTTTATTTCCGAATGTAGCTTCTACAATAATGTTGATTTTTATTTCATCTTTATTAAAACACACTTTGGAAACAAAACCCATTTTTACTTCAACATATCCTCAGCTTTTTTATTTCTTTGCTTATTCAGGCACCTTTATGAATTTTATTAATTAACTTATTGTTTTACATTTAATTGATATTTCATTTTGGCTCTTATAAAACATGTACTGTACAGAACTAGTTTTATGTAAGATCGGTTTTCTGATTCAGTAAAATATTAAAAATAAAGGTAAGATAATAAGGTATTATTATGGGTCATTTAATGTTTTATTATTAATAAAACATTATCATTTAATGTTTATTATTAAACAGGTAATTTATGTTTCTTAGGACATTGAAACAATCCCATGATTGTTGTCTGAAAATGATCCATGTCAACGATGGGGGAAGGCCCCATCGTAGACAAGGTTTCAAAGTGCATAACAAAGTCGTTGATACCTGCCTACGAAGTTAGGTTAAAATCCTAACACCCAACACTTGACTCACACACCGTCTTTCTCAAGACGAACCTGATGATGGGAGAAGGACCTGCTCCCGAAACGTCGTTAATTGTAAATAGTACTGATAATGGATTACGTCCAACTAATTTTACTCAGAGGTCCGCATATTAGGCGAATTTCCTTTAAAATACCTGCAACCGTGCTATACAATCCATTTCATGCTTTAGTTTTTGGGTTGTTCTTCATAACCTGAGCAGTAGCAACACTACTTGTTACTTAAACTTTTCTGAGTTTTCAAAGGAAATTAGTATAATTCTATGAAAGTATAATTCTATAGAACTGAAGATGGAGACTATGCAAGCCCTATTTATACCTGTCTCTTACCCTGTCTTTGAGGACAAAGATTAGAGCCATGAGACGGGATAATAGGGTTGGATGGTCCAGTATGACATAATCCACTTGAAGGTTGCGTAGAGGTGTCATGTCTGGTTGATGAGCAGGCATTAGCCTGGATTTCCTGGATGGGGGATTTCCGTGGGATGACATAATCGGTGGCTGGGTGCTGCGTGACGTAGTTGAAGGCTGAGATTGGCTAAAGGAATTATCTGAAACACGTAGTGAAGAGATAAGCGGTGTCCAAGTATTGGAAATGTTCAACCCCGTGTCCTTGTTGATGTTATTCTTATGCTTAGCGATATCTATAGTTCCCTGACAAGCCTGTCACGATATCGAGGAACATTCGCTAGTACCTCGGTTTTCTCAAAATTAATAAGATGACCACTATCCGTGAATGTTCAGCGACCACGGACCGACAATCGTCGTCGATGGTGTGTTTAATGTGTTCGGCTAAACGCCGAACACGCCAAAGTGAATTTTCTACCTTCCCCCTCTCTCATTTCTTTTTATCCTTTTTTATGAGTCTGCCTGTTACTCCGATGTAGACTTTTCCACAGCTACAAGGGATCTTATAGACACCACTAGTTTTTCTTGGAAGGGAATCTTTGTTACTTCCAAGGACATTTCTGGTAGTGAAACAGGTATTGAAGATAGTCCCAATATCGTTGCGTGCCAGAACCTTGCTGATCCTATCCGTAGTTCCTTTGACATATGTTAGATACGCTTTCTTCCTGTGTTCTTGTCTCTCTTTCTCGCTGGTTGATGGGTGTTCGTAACGACGGATGGTCCTGTTGATCTCCTCTCTCTTGTGGCCGTTGTTAGTAAGTGCTGCCTGGAGGTGTAGTTTCTCCTGATCCCAGGATTCTTTGTCACTGATCTAAAGCCTCTTGAGACCATGGAGTTTACCAGGGCCATCTTCTGAGCTGGATGATGATGGGAGTTCGCGTGAAGATATTCTGTCCGTATGCGTAGGTTTGCGATAGACCCGGTTTCCTAGTGTACCATTTTCTTTCTTAATCTCAAGCACATCTAGAAAAGCCAGCGATCTATTATTCTGTATTTCCATTGTAAACTTTATGTTTGGGTGGAAAGAGTACATATGTATTCATCCTGGGTGTCCCTGCCATGTGACTAGACAAAGAAAATATCATCTACATATCTCTTCCAAGACTTAGGCTGGAGACGCGCAGACGTTATTCCTTTGGATTCCAAGGGGACAAGAGACTACCCATGGGAGAACCCTCCGCTGGGTAGGGATACTACCGTTTGCCAGTAGTATTCCCCGTCAAACATGAAGTACGTAGTTTTGAGACATTGCTCCGCGATATCGGCCAGATCTTTCGGTAGAAGATTGCTTAGAAGATCAATAGTTTCTTTGACTGGAATACTGGTAAACAGCGAAACCTCATCAAAGCTTTCTAAAAGATCATCTTTTTGCAATTGTAGAGACTTGATGAACGATGAAATGACTTAAGTTCTTGACATAGCTGGTATTGATGCCAGCTAAAGGACTGAGAACTCCCGCCAAACATCGAGCCACATCATGGGTAGCTGATTCTACTGCGCTGAAGATATATTAAATAATATATTAAATATAATTTTAATATTAAAATTATATTTTTGAATGTCCTTAACACAAAGATACGAGATACGATATCAACTTACTATGATATATATATATATATATATATATATTATATATATATATATATATATATATATATATATATATATATATATATATATATATATATATATATATATATATATATATATATATATATATAATATATATATATATCTCGTAATTTTATTTTATTTTATTTTTTTACGATCCTCAGTAACTCTTTTTGGCTAGGGTAATCCATATAACCATCAGACTGCCTTTTAGTAACTTTTGTTTGTTTGATTTTTTAAATCATTGTTACCAGGTTATTATAATTTCTTAAGCTGAAACGTTTTAATAAATTAATATTGCAATACTTGATTGAAAGAGGTTTCTACCTAGTTTTAGATACAACACAAAAAATCGTTTTTAAATTCTCATTTTAACATAATATTTATGTCAGAATAGCTTTTATAAAAGGGTTTAACTTTTAAAAAGAGACGTTTTTCAACCCCCTTAACACAGCGTCGGATTAAACGTTAAGCTTTTATAACGCGACACAAAGTTAAATATTAAAAAGCTGAGTGTTGAGAATTTTTTTGACTTAAATTCTACTAATCTTCAGTTCTTTGGTATTACCGTTACAGAAGGGATTTCACAACACGAAGGATTAATTAGGTTAAAGGTTGGGCCTACAGGGGAAATATTTTTCTCCTGGACTAACATTGTTTCATAAGATAAAGCAAGAAAAACATTTTTTATTTTAGTATTTTCAAACTAAATAATTTGACTTTGTGAAAAACTACTTTTACAGATACAAATATATATAATTTGATATTACCGACTTTAGCAAAACATGAATATTTGACACAATATAAATGTGCGAGAGACACCTAGGAAATGTAACAAGCCCAATGCAATGCTACATCTGGGAACTGTTCCATCATTCGACAGTCGTCATAATTGATGGCTCGACGTAATGTCATGTCCCACTCTGTTTCGTTACGTCTAACTCATCTGGTCGCCAACAGAGCCTAAACTCGAGCCGATAGTCTCTGGTAAATACATCACATTATATTCTTCCCAATTAATTGAAGGTCAGAGTAAGTTCAGGCTCTGTCAAACTCGCTTCGCACTTTCTCAGACTCTCATAGTAGTAAACTTTTTTAAGTCCTGTGTGAATGGAACCCTCGAGTACACAATGTTCATTTGATTCTTTGTTATGACAAATAACAATTTTGTTAATTTTATAAGTTTTTGTGTAACTTTGATTAAAAAGTTTTCTTTTACATTTTCTATTTGATATTTTTTTTTAAATACACAAGTTATTTGATAACAATTAAACTTATGAGATGAAACTATGTACATATGTTAGTCGTTACATTGCCACAAGCGTGCCAAAATATCTAAGTGAGTGAATAAGACACTCTATAAGTGTATATGACATATAAAGTGTTTGTATAAGATACACTGCATATATAAGAAACACACTGTATCTGTATATAACACACTGTATGTGTATGTGCCTAATATCTATAAGGCGGTACTCAGAACGTCACAAAAGTGCCGGAAACAAATGATAATATCTTGGGTTCGGATTATTAGGGTAAACACTATATTTTTCCTATCTTCCCTACACTCGTTTGTAAGGAGAAGTAATAAATTTGAAAAGAAAGTAGAAAAACTGAATCTCATTTGCTTTATGTCGAATTTTAAATTGAGTTAGAGAAAATAGAAATTTCTCATGTTTATATAACAAGTTAAGAAATCTACTAACAGAGCGAATTTTATTTGCAGCGTTATATAAACTTATTTGGTAAGTTCTATTCATTATGTTAGGTTATTTATTATCTTTTTAAATTAAATTTGAGTGTCATTGAACAAATTATAAATAACTATCGTAAATTTATTGGGAAATAAATGCAATTTTAAGCCTTTTCCATTTTGGCAATTTTTCCCGAAATAAATTCACTGAAAAAGATCAAATTCATTTTCTGAAGATAAAAAAAAGCCATGCAGATTTGCTGAGATATTTTCAAGCAGAGATATATTGACAGCTACGAAAGAGATTTCATACATCTAATACAAATAGAAACTCAAGGAGATCAAAGGATTCCACTAACGCAAAGTATATCTCTCTGCATATTACTTTAAATAAGGCAATAGGATATTGCTTAGAGCTGGAATTCTCGTTTGATATTTACCATTGTGTTTTACCTTTGCATTGCTTCATTTTTGAAACTGGCTGATCGTAAAATTACAATCGTGAGTCATTCGACGGCATTAATGATTGAGCAAACATTTCTAAAACGCAGTAAAATATTTGTATCAAAGTTTCATCTCATTATCAGTATTAGTTTCGTTATTGAATATGATGTATACGACTTTCAAAAAATCTATACAAAGTAGCAAAATCTACGATTAGTATACAAATGGTTTTTTGGCATTACTCTTGTTATGTAGCATTGAACCTGGCCAGTAGGTAGATGGGTGAATGCAAGGATTATAACTGATCAATCTTGTCCTAGAACAAGCAACGCGGGACCATGTTTGTAGTGATTTTTTATCAAACACATTATGACACTTATGATGTTTTCGGATGACGGACGGAAAGGGGGAGAATGAGAAGATCGATTCCGTTTAGCCTCCTGTTATATTTTGAGGATGATTGAAGCCAATTAGAAACGTAGAGGACAAACGTCGTAAACCCGACTTGAAGGGGAAGCGTTCCGAGGTACCTCATACTCGTATTTTAAAATTACTTCTAAATTATTTATCATTCGTATGCAAATGGCTACAAAATCAAGGTTCATGAACTTGATAACTATGCCACTAGTGGATATTCATACCCCTAAAATGAAACTTAGTATTCGATACTATCGATGTTTATTCGATTATTAGATCTATTGATGTTACCAATTCTTAGTAGGCAATACATATTATAAAATTGTCATTATGTTCAACAAAACTTTTATAAAATATATTTGCTCCAACTAAATGATTTGTTGTTTCGAAACCAATCCGATTTATGTCAAATATTTGGTACAACAATAGTTGTCCTAACCATTTGAATAAAACTTTAAAATAGCTATATATAAGAATATCTCAGTAAATGTTAACAAATGTCAATTTATAAACTTAAGCATTTTAAGGAGTTTTTATCTGCAATGCTTTGACTCTATTACAAACTTCTCAGTATAAGAATAAATCTTTATTTTCTACCAAGCATCTATTTCTATACACTTTTCTTTTCCAAGTCTTAAAAAAAGTATTGCGGTCGAAAAAGATTTTTTTACGTTAGCAGAAGAAAGGAGTCAAGAGATAAAAAGTTGATAACTGGAGGCGGGTGACGGTTTTCTATCAAGTTTTCCCTCCGCAACTCTCAACACAGGGGTTTTCTAAGAGTTACAATAACAGAAAAGAGAATCCAGGCCTTTCTCTTCCTTACATGCGGTTGCTGTTTTTATAATAGACTTTTTTCCTCTATTTCCTAATATAAAACACAATGAACTTTTCTCTAGATGATTCTGACTCTGACACATTATATTTCCATTTAGTTTTTCCTTGTCTTTGTCTTTACTTCAATAAAGTTTTTAATAAAGAAATACTTTTTGTATTATTCTATTAGAATAATTATTATTTTTAATTACATTGAGTTAGATTTGTAATTACTTTGAGAGTAGACAATAGTTGAACCCATAAGATAGAACAAATAATCTTCATCGACTTTGAAATCAGCTTAAAGTGGGTTCTCAATAATTTTGGTTCTTACAATGAAATGCTTTTCTGTGTTATTCCATTATAAAAATTATTATTTTCGACCACATTGTGTTAGAGCTTGTAATTAGTTTCAGTGTAGACATTATAGTTGAACCAAAGAGTTAGAATAATAAAATCGTTATTGACTTTGAAAGTAGCTTAAACTGGGTTTGCAATAATTTTGGTCCTAAGTAGACCCCATAAATAAAGAGTTGCATTTTCGAACTCACCCTATTAAGTCCAAATTCTGCACTGCAGACCCTTAACCATTTAATATATTTTAAAACGTTATAAAGAAATTATTTTGCTTCTTTTTTTTTACTGCCTGTAAAGTATATATAAAAAAATATTTCCCACAATGAGAATAAATTACTAAGCAATAATGTTGATTCCTGAGTGTACCAATCCTCGAGGCGAAACTAGCTAAATGTATACTGTAGATATATAGGAAAATTATCCGGGATCCGAAACCAGGATTTCCTGTTATATCCGTTTCAGGTGTTTATTGTACTCCTGGGTACTTTTTACTAAGTTATCTGTGGGTATATTATATATTATATATATATATATATATATATATATATATATATATATATATATATATATATATATAATATATATATATATATATATATATTAAATAGAACAGAATCAGCCTCAGAACATAACTTACGAATGAATCAGGATAAGGCTTATAAAAACACACTCACTTCTCTCGTGCCAACGTTTCGAGCATGGACATGCTCTTCATCAGGGCAACCTGAAGACAATATAATAAACAAAAACAATAGAGACAAGAAATTGACAAAAAGTAAAATCAATAACTCAAAGCTACAGTAGATAAAGTACAAAACAAGAAAAAACCAGCACTTACAGAGAACTACGTTAAGCGTATAGTCATAAAAATAAAAAAAATTACAATAAAAGTAAACTTAAATAAAAGCACATTTAAAACAAGGCATAAAATGTAAATAAAAACAAAGGAAGGTTACCTAAAAAGAGAAGAACCTGGTCAAGCGCATTATGCCGTAAGCGCAACAACATGGTGGACAACAACCAGTTTCCCATTCTCATAAGAAAAACCCTAAGGAGATAAAGGAATAAAACCAAAATAAAAGGAAGAATAGAGAAAGGGGGGGGCACAATGATGGATACCATAATTGCCATAACACAGAAAGAACCATACAGGTTCCAACCCAAAAACCGTAGCAAAATGGTAGCAATCAAGAGGGAAACCCTGGAGATAAATAAAAATAAGGAAAAGAGAAAACCAGATAGACCCTAAGTTTTAAATAAGTTAAGCAATCTATAATAAGAAGTATTAAATACACCACTAATATCAGTCCTAGCATTGCAACTATTACTAGTATCCCTGATAATAAACATCTCCATCCACTTTAAATACTCTTCATTATCCTCCTTACAACATACCTCTACATTATCAAGATCAAAAGTATACTTTCTATCCAAAGCGTGACAGGCTAGAGCAGTATACCTTTCTCCCTTACGAATATTAACTCTATGTTGGTAAGCCCTCGTCTTAATATATCTAGTTGTATGACCAACATAAGCAGTATTACAGTCATTACAATTAGCTTTATAAACAACATTAGACTGAAGTTGATGAGGGACTTTATCTTTGAGGGGGGTAAACAGCGTTGCCAATCTACGCTTAGGATAGAAAGCACACTTCTTTCCACTAGTCTGACATACACCCTTGCCAACTTCTACTGAGCCCTGTAATGTAGGGAAGCTTACAGAATTTACTGCAAGGCCCATCCACAGTGTCACTTCTTGGATGTTCATTAGGAGGTGGAACATTAACATAATCAGCTCTGTTCCACCAAGATCCAATGAGGCTGGCAGGATATTTATTATTCCGAAGGATGTTAAAGACTATCTTCTTATTCTTTTGGTGAAGCTAACGTGACTGATTGTTTTAACACGCTTTAAAGATTTAAAGCACAATTAACCTTTTGAAATAGAGGGTGGGCCGAATTGAAAGGAAGCATACGCCCCGATGAACAGGGCTTTGATACCAGTCAGTTATAAAGATTGCCTGTTTCAGTTCGACTACTGTCATGTCAAGGAAAGGTAACTTACCTTGCGCATCCTCTTCCTCAATAGTAAACTGCAAACGAGGATGGTAGTTGTTGAAAACCTCCACAGTAGTATTTAAGCTGTCTCGACGGACTACAAGAAAAGTGTCATCCATGTAAATCTTAATAAACTCAATACAGTCAAGCTGTATAATGTTCCACCTCCTAATGAACATTCAAGAAGTGACACTGTGGATGGGCCTTGCAGTAAATTCTGTAAGCTTCCCTACATTACAGGGCTCAGTGAGAAGTTGGCAAGGGTTGTATGTCAGACTAGTGGAAAGAAGTGTGCTTTCTATCCTAAGCGTAGATTGGCAACGCTGTTTACCCCCCTCAAAGATAAAGTCCCTCATCAACTTCAGTCTAATGTTGTTTATAAAGCTAATTGTAATGACTGTAATACTGCTTATGTTGGTCATACAACTAGATATATTAAGAGAGGGCTTACCAACATAGAGTTAATATTCGTAAGGGAGAAAAGGTATACTGCTCTAGCCTGTCACGCTTTGGATAGAAAGCATACTTTGATCTTGATAATGTAAGAGGTATGTTGTAAGGAGATAATGAAGAGTATTTAAAGTGGATGGAGATGTTTATTATCAGGGATACTAGTAATAGTTGCAATGCTAGGACTGATATTAGTGGTGTATTTAATACTTCTTATTATAGATTGCTTAACTTATTTAAAACTTAGGGTCTATCTGGTTTTCTCTTTTCCTTATTTTTATTTATCTCCAGGGTTTCACTCTTGATTGCTACCATTTTGCTACGGTTTTGGGTTGGAACCTGTATGGTTCTTCTGTGTTATGGCAATTATGGTATCCATCATTGTGCCCCCCCCCTTTCTCTATTCTCCTTTTTATTTTGGTTTTATTCCTTTTATCTCCTTAGGGTTTTTCTTATGAAGAATGGGAAACTGGTTGTTGTCCGCCATGTTGTTGCGCTTACGGCATAATGCGCTTGACCAGGTTCTTCTCTTTTTAGGTAACCTTCATTTGTTTTTATTTACATTTTATGCCTTGTTTTAATGTGCTTTTATTTAAGTTTACTTTTATTGTAATTTTTTTATTTTTATGACTATACGCTTAACGTAGTTCTCAGTAAGTGCTGGTTTTTCTTGTTTTGTACTTTATTTACTGTAGCTTGAGTTATTGATTTTACTTTTTATCAATTTCTTGTCTCTATTGTTTTTGTTTATTATATTGTCTTTCAGGTGCCCTGATGAAGAGCATGTCCATGCCGAAAACGTTGGCACGAGAGAAGTGAGTGTGTTTTTAAGCCTTATCCTGATTCATTCGTAAGTTTTATATATATATATATATATATATATAATATATATATATATATATATATATATATATATATATATTATATATATATATATATAATATATATATATAAATATAATAATATAATATATATATATATATAATATATAATATATATATATATATATATATATTATATATATATTCTATTCTTCTATTCTTGGAGAAGAATAGATATTGGAAGTGACCATCGGGCAGTACGAGCTATACTGAAAATTAAGAAACAGAAGAGAAGATGGGTAAATAAAAACAAGAATATTAGACATATGAAGCTTACAGAAGATATAAATAATGATGAGTATGAGGAGATGTTAAAGAGAGAAATTATTGAGAAAGAAGTGCACAAGAATAGAGATAAACTGGAGGAATATGAGAATAAACTATGTAAAGCTATTAAAACAACCACAAGCATTATTACAAAAGTAAAGACTAGAAAAGATTCAAGAAATAAACTACCTATAGAAATAAGAAGATTGATAAGAAAGAGGAGAAGACTAAAACGGAAAAATAGAGACAAAATAGAAAGAGCAGAAATATCAAAGCTAATAAGAATAAAAATGAAAGAGTGGAGCGAAAAGAAAAAAATTGATCAGTTAAATGCAGTTATACAAAGCGGAGGGAGCTTGAAAAAATACTGGAAGTCACAGGCCATAGGGAGAAATAATATTTTAGGTATGAAAGATAAAGAAGGGAATATTAAAAGGGAGAAAAAAGAAGTAATAGATATCATTACAGAATTTTACAAAGAATTGTACTCAGATAGAGAGGTAAGTAATCGGAACAATAGTGATAATAAAGAAATAAATAATTTAGGATCAATTGAGGAAGAGAGAGAGGATATACCGGATATAACGAAAGAGGAAGTAGAAAGGGTGGTGAAAAGGTTAAAGAAAGGAAAAGCAGGAGGACCGGATGGAATAACAGGAGAAGAAATCAAGGCGGGAGGAGAGACTTTAATCATTGAATTGCAAAGATTATTCAATTTATGCTTAGAAGATAGAAAAGTACCATCAGCATGGTATGAAGCAGAGTTGATGCTAATCCATAAGAAAGGTGATAAATTAAATGTGGAAAATTATCGACCAATAAGCCTACTCTCAATTCTTTATAAGCTTTTTATGAATATAATATCATTAAGATAGAGAGAGATCTAGAGAGAGATATAGATGAAACCCAGACAGGGTTCAGGAAAGAATAGATCACGATAGACAAATATTTTGTTGTAAAGCAGTTAATAAGAAGAGCTTACGACTACAACTTTTCATTAGTTTGATATTTGTTGATTTTAAAAAGGCATTCGACTCTGTATTAAAAAGATTTGTTATAAAATGCCTGGAAGATAGCGGAATAAATGATGGATATGTAAAAATATTTGAGAGCATATACGAGGAAGCAAGCCTGAATATTAGAGTGGATAATGAAATAAGGAAAATTAAAATTAACAGAGGAATAAGACAAGGCGACGTTCTATCTGGAAAAATCTTTATAAAAATATTGGAGATCGCACTGAAACATATAAACTGGTCTGGTAAGGGAGTAAGAATTAATGGTAGGTACCTAAGTATTTTGAAATTCGCGGATGATGTAATAATTATATCTGAGAGCTACGAGGAGGCAGAAACTTTACTAAAGCAACTTGTAATTGAAGCTAGGAAAATTGGACTGGAGATAAACATCGATAAGACAAAGGTGATGTCAATAAATACAATCGAGAACGAAAAGAAATCATAGTAGATGGTCAAAAAGATAGAGGAAGTAAGGGAGTATGTATACCTAGGCAGTCTGATAAACATAGAGAAAAAGATAGTGAGAAGGAAATAGGAAGGAGGATAGGACTAGGATGGAGAAGTTTTAATCGTACAGACATTTGTTCAGGTCCATGTCAAGATGGAGGCGAAGCGAAAGTTATGGAACGCGTGTGTCCCTACCAGTCTTGATATATGCATGGCGAAACATGGACTATGTCTGAAAGAGAGTAGTGAAAAAGATGAGAGTCACGCAACGTTCGATGGAGAGAGTATGCTGAATTAAGTAGGCGAGATAGAAAATCGAATGAGTGGATAAGAGGTCACACTGAGTTAAGAGATATAGGTGAAGTCATGGTAGATAGAAAGTTTATATGGTGCGGGCACATTGCAAGGGTTAAGGATGACAGGTTCACAAAGGAGATAATATCCTGGTACCCGAGAGATAAAACAAGGACAGAGGAAGACCAAGCACCAGGTGGACGAGGAGATGAGAAGGTAAGTGACATGAGCTGTACATGGCAGAGGATAGCCTTGGACAGAGAAGAGTGAAAAGGTCGAGAAATTATACTCACACGTATATTTATACAAAAACTAAATTTAATTTAATATTGTTTAGAGAATGAGATGAATGGATAAATAAATTAAAATTAAATAAGTTAGATTATAATATTAAATAAACAGACGACACAATTAATTAAAAGAAATATAAAACAACCTTGATTAAAAAACATAAAAAATTTCAAGTAGTATAACAATCAAATAGTAATATAACCAATAAAGTAAAATAAAATAAATAAAACAAAATATAATTTACGACACAAAATAAAATAATATTTTGTTAGAAATATGTAGAATAGTTAGTAAATAGAATAGAATATGTTATAAAGTAAAATTGTAAATATATTAATTCAGAATTATGAATGATTAAATATGGTAAAAAATTATACGTTAATTATTTAGTTTTATGTTATGTGTAAATGTAAAGTGGTAACTCTAAACCCAAAAGGGATACCTCGGCTTCTGGCCGATTTAAAATCAGATTGTAAATATTAAATATAGATAATTGCATGTTAATTAGTTGTAGAATGTTGATTTAATAAAAGGTTATTTTATTTATTTATTTATTTATTTCTTTATATATATATATATATATATATATATATATATATATATATATAATAATATATATATATATATATATATATATATATTATATAATATATATATATATATATATATATATAATATATATATATATTATAATTATATATATATATATATATATTTGTGTGTGAGTGTATTTTCCACTTATCAACAATGATATAACAATAATATGCGATTGATTTCAAATCGATCGAAACAATTTTTGCGTTTTATAGATGTTGAAATATTTGCCAAGTCATTTATTACGGTTTATAACATCTGAAAAATTATTTTCTTGGAAGCAGAACTAGACATATCTTGGAACATGCAAATCGAGTTTTGTACGAAGTCTCTAATTTGAGACTTTGTACAAATGTCGATACAAAATATTTCAACATCTATAAAACGCAAAAATTGTTACGATTGATTTGAAATCAAGCACGAGTGCAGTCTAACAATATATATAAGACTATCAACTTTATTATATTTGATCTCAATATCAGTATTAGAACATTAGTTCAAGTTTTATAGAATGACAAGTATACGTTATATTTTAAGTAATTTCATATTTTAAATTCAAAACTCATTTAAATTTCAAATGAGTTTAAATTTGATACTAGCATTCCTTTATGTAATAAATAAGTATATAGTAAGTTTAATGTTAATAAGGCTATTATATCTATGGTGTTCGTTAAATCACAAATGTTGAGCACCATCAAGCAAAGTCAAGGCTTGGATGTGTGACACTTTCCAACGACTGAAACATTAAATTCTTCCAATTCTTTAAATACTATCTAAAGAAATACTCCTATATAAATTTTGTGATGCCTATATTATAAGGACGTGCCAAACGAATCCAAATTAGCGAATAAGAGCGTAGCGAATCCTATATGATGAGAAAAAGTTTCGAGGCCCCCGTATCATTTTTACTTTACCATATTTACACCGTTGGTATATAGGAAATGTATTATGCTGGCAAAAACCGAAACTGGGATGTCATCTGAATTATCCGTTTCGGGTGTTTTTAAGGCTTCTCTAAATGGTTTTGACAAAGTTGTCTGTCTGTGTGTGTGTTATCATCGTAGCTTCCAGCGAATTTATAATAGAGAGTTACAACTTAGTACAAATTTCCATCTTTAGGTTTAATTGAGCTATCTGAAAAAAATATCTTTTTGACGTCATTAACTCGAATGACACTCGAAAAAAAAATTGAAAAATCATAAAACGCGGAAAAATATTGTGATAATTTTGAAATTTAGCAAGCATTTAGTCATTTATAAGCCTGACATATGTGCCAAATATCATCTCATGAAGCAATAAATTATATTGGATTAGAAAAAGAAGTGTGCCAAGTTTCGTTTCAATACAACAACATATCTATGATATTTGTAGGATTGTTGGATTTAAGTTAAGCTGGATCGATTTTGGTCAATGCCGGGATGGATGAACGATGAAAATAAAATTGATATATTTCTATCTGAAATCGAGTAAAAAGAATCCTAAAACGTGTTTCTGTATAACGAGTAAATAACGACTTGTAATCCGGAGGTAAATAACGACTGTATATCCGAGAAATAACGACCTTGTATATTCCGAGGTAAATAACGACTTGTATATTCCGAGGATGAGAAAAGCGAGTCCAAGTAGTAAGCATGAGCGTAGCATATTTAACTTTCTCATCGTGATTTGCATGATTGGTCTCCATATTAGTTTTGCAGTGATGAGTGGGCACAAATGACAATGTGATATTGTTCTTATAGAACTATATGTCGCTCAATACTGAGCATATACATGTTACACTTTTACACCGTTAGGATAGTCTTTAAGTTATAATCATGGTCTGACAAATGATTTAATTACTCATAAACAGGCAAATATCGAAGTGTATATCTACACTAAATTTACTATTACTACCGTTACACAACAAAAATACTTTCAAATTTAATAAAAACTAATAATTAAAGAATAAAATTACAAAGCAGAGATCAGTACGTAGATATGTACTTCGATATTTGCATGTTTATGAGTAATTACATTATTAGTCAGACCATGATTATAACTAAGTTAGACTTTCCTAACGATGTAAAAGTTTAACATGAATATGCTCAGTATTGAGCGAAATATAGTTCTATAAAAACAACATCACATTGTTTCATTTGTGCCCACTCATCCCTACTAACTTTCTCATCTTTCTTGGACGTAAAGCAATTGAATTCTATTGCCACTAATAGTTACAAGTAATAGAACTAATAGTTCTATAACCACTAATTTTATAGTGTTTAATGAAATTCAATTTCTATAAATTTATTTGTCAAACAGGTTGGAGTGTATCAGACGAAGAAAAAGATTGGAAGTATAAGCTGACGATATACTATACTAAGTCAGAGGATACAGGCATATACACGTGTACCTCTCCCAGGGGTCTCACCTCATCTATCACACTTCTAGTAGCAGGTAAACCCTTCACAGCCTCCGCAATCAATTCTTATACATGCAAACCCCTCAGATACGAGATAAAAATAAGTTTTCAGTTATTTTCTTTGTATATTTCCTATACTGAAATAACTTTTAGAAGTAGGTCAAAGAGTCACATGCCAATTTTTTTTCGAGATGTTATTCCTTGACGTTTTTGAAAAGTTTGATGTCTATTCGCTCGTACTCAGAATAAAATAGTGGCCTGAAGTCAAGGTTGTTATGACTTTAAACACTTCGTTGTCCCAACAATACCATGTTTACCCAGAATTTAATGAGGGGATATTTCGGTCACGCTTTTGCGACCTCAGCATTTTTTAGGTGACCCAATATCAAAGGTGTTATAACATATATAAGCTTCGACTGGTATTACAGTAGACAGCCAGTGATATCTATCTGGTAATATGAATACTAAGTTAATATATTTATATTTATTTACGATTAATGAAGACTGCAGTCAGTAAACAATAACAGGTCAGGGAGACTGAGACAAGCCTCCGTCAGTGGTACTGTATTTGTAAGGGGTCTTTATAAATTTAGAATATTCCAGTAAATACTATTTATACTGTTTGTATCCTGCTTATTATTCATGGTATTTGAATCAGTTTTGATATAAAGACTTTCAAAATACGTCGTTTGTTCAAATATTTTTCGTTAGGTTCAAATGCTACTAACCTTTAATAAAATAGCCATATCATATTTGCTGTTAGTTTCTTTAACACTTTTTGACGATTTGTCGAAAACCGATAAACAATGAACACCCTGAGACATATAGACCAACAATTTTCCTAATTTCAAAAGACCATATTTTCAAGATGGCTACAGAAAGCAAGATATCAATTTAGTAAATCGATTAAACTACATTTAAATGTGATTATTAAAAAAAATTGATTTTGAACAATTTGAAAAAAAAATGACGATTTAATACAATAGTTTAAAATGTTTGAATATTTTAAACTTCGGGCAGCACAAGTCTTGATTTTAGTATTTGGGCTAAGATTTACTTCTCTAGAGTAAACACAAGCGTAATTATGCGTAACACAGACGTACGATATAGAGATAGAAATTATTGTGTGGGCCCATTCTGTTAACTTTACCAGATAGAAGATAGTGTTCTACCATATGAGTCCTAGTCCAGGCATAATGCTTCAAAGCCACAGAAAAAACTTGATTTTACTATAAGTTTTATAACAAATAATTTTGCCCAACTAAGTATGTATTAAAGGTGAGAACTACATATCGGAAGTCCTCCAGGACTTCCGAACAAGGATAGGGAGGCCAGAGCCATATCTGTCTCCACCAACAACATAAGATAGTTTTAATAAAATCTAATATAGAAGTCAGGTTCTCTTTCAAACTTAAATAGAAGGGAGAAGAACTAACTCCAGGCACCAAATTCAAATCTGAGAATAAGGTTAACTTAAAACTGCGTATATTATAAAATTCTCGGCATGTCAATTAAATTAGGTAAAAACCTTGTATAAATAGTACTTTAATGACTAGAAAATTATACATTTATACTGAAATAAGAGTTAAAATTAGTGCTTTATCCTTTCAGGCCTTTACTTAAGGATTAAATCGGCCATAAATAAATCTCTGACTACTCTAAAACATTTAAAATAATAATTAGATGTCTCCTGATTGGTGATTTCGTTTAATTCCTAGCGTTTTTTTCCTAGCTTGCAATTTATTGCAAGCTCTAGGATTTAAAATCCTAGAGAAGCAGGGAAACGTGCTTACTATTACAACACATGAACCCCCTACAGATAATAACAAATGAAAACCTCTCAGAACGTTATAAAAGTCTTGAAAAGGACCATACCCATGTAATTTCGAGTTTGCCTATAGGACAAACAAACTTATTTTTCTTTATATTTACGGTATTAGAAGAGTAAAAATTAATCTTTAGGCGTAGTTGTGGTATTTGGAAAATATTTTTTTTTATTAAGCATTAAAAATTCATTAACCCGCAATAATGACGTTTTAAAAATTTTGATAATCTATAAAACGCGAAAATGTTTTTGATCGGTTTGATATTTGGCATGTATATAGTCATGTGTTATTCCAATGTACGAGTATGTGCCATGTTTTATCTTCTTATCAGTGTTAGTTCAATTGGCTCCGTATCGTTTCATCGACAACTCGTTGCGTCGAAAAATCGTTGCGTCGACAAGTTATTTGTCTTCGGAATGATTTGTCGACGGAACGAAATCTTACCGTTCAATTTTTTATCAAAAGGCGTTTACAAAAAATCGGAAAATAATCCTGTTAAATCTTCAATTTAAATGCAAGAATGAAACTTATATTTCTTAACAATTGACAACAATAATTTTAAATAATAAAAAGTGTCATGTCATGATTGACATTGATTCCTACAGCACTCCCCTCCAGTATCTTCGATACGAGCTATTCCGTAGGCCGGTTTTACTCTGTCTATGGATACGTTCTGCGGTTTACCTTTCACGCTTATTCGGAATACTTTTTCACCTCGGTGCAGTACTTCGTACGGCCCCTGATATGGTGCGGCAAGCGGTCCATGAGGCGCATCTGTGCGTAAAAATACGTGACTGCATGTTTTTAAATTCTTACTGACAAACACTTGATGTTTTCTTTTAACGTTAGTTTCGACAGGTCGTAGCTGTCTTACGATTTTCCTAAGCTTCTCTATGAATTCGCTTTCACTTATGGATGCGTTGCTATTATGGAAGAAATCTGTCGGTAATTTTAGAGGTGTACCATACACAAATTCGGCTGGAGATGCGGTGTTGTCATCTCTTAGCGCTGCTCTTAAACCCATTAGAACTGTTGGCAAGATATCGACCCAGCGTTCCGTAGCATGTGCTTTTATAGCACTTTTCAGACACCGATGCCATCTCTCGATTAATCCGTTTGCTTGTGGGTGATAAGCAGTTGTTCTTAGATGCTTTGCTCCTACCAATCTTGCGAGTTCATTAAATAGCGTGGATTCGAATTGTCTACCCTGGTCGGTGGTAATTTGCTCCGGTGTCCCAAATCTGCTGATCCAGTTAGCATAGAGCGCTTTAGCTATAGTTTCGGCCTTGATGTCTGCCACAGGGATAGCTTCCGGCCATCTAGTAAACCTATCAATAATAGTGAGGCAGTACCTATATCCACACGAATAGGGTAATGGACCAACAATGTCCATATGAATATGACAAAAACGTTCATTTGGTAAAGAAAATTCAACAATTTTGCTTTTAGTGTGTCTACCTATTTAGCTTTTTGACAAGCAAAACATTGTTTTGCCCAAAGACGACAGTCTTTTTTAACTCCCGGCCAAACAAAACTTTTTCTAATTTGATTTGCTGAAGCTTTAGGCCCTGGGTGGGATAAGTTATGGATTAAAAAAAATATTTTTTTTCGAAAGGGTTCCGGGACATAGGGTCGTGGTTGCTGACTTTTTACATCACAAATAATTTCTGTTTTTGAATTTGGTAAAGTAATAGCCGTTAGTTCTAATGACGTTTGTGATTTTAAAAGCGATTGAAGTTCTTTATCTAATACCTGGGCTTTAGCTAAAGCCTCGTAATCCACTACTTGAGGAAATGAAATTGTTTCTACTCGGGAAAATGTGTCTGCAACTGTGTTGTCTTTTCCTTTAATATGACGTATGTCGGTAGTGAATTGGGCTATATAATCCAACTGCCTCGCTTGTCTGGGCGAAGCCTTGTCCGATTTCTGTTGAAACGCGAATGATAAAGGTTTGTGGTCAGAGTAAACAATAAATTTTCTACCTTCCACCATGTGCCTAAAATGCTTAATACCTGCAAATACAGCCAACAATCTCTATCGTACGCACTATATCGTTTTTCGGTTTCGCTTAGCTTTCTTGAAAAAAAACCTAGGGGTTGGGATATTTGTCCAATTTTTTGCTGTAAGACAGCACCTATTGCTACGTTAGAAGCATCTACTGCTAATGAAAGCTGGGCTCCAGGCTTTGGATGGGCTAATAACGTTTTTTTAGCAAGCTCGCCTTTACAAGTTTCAAAAGCAGCACTTTCGTCAGCTGTCCAATTAAGTTTCCTACGATCACGCTTTTTGCTTCCTTTTAAATAATGCAATAGAGGGATTTGAATTTCGGCAATATTAGGAAGAAAACGACGATAAAAATTAAGCATAGCAAGAAACCGTCTAAGTTCTTCGACCGTCGAAGGTTTTTTAAAATCAACTAACGCTTGGACTTTGTCAGGTAGCGGTTCGATACCGTCTGCTGAGAGCATATGACCTAAAAATTGCACTTTATTTTTACCAAAATTACTTTTTGCTTGGTTTACCACGATACCATATTTCCTAAATCGATCGAATAATAGTTTTAAATGTCTAAGGTGTTCTTTCTCGTCTACTGATGCTACTAACACATCATCTAAGTAAGCGAAGCAAAAGTCTAGACCTCTTATAACCTCATGTATAAATCTTTGGAACGTTTGGGCTGCGTTGCACAAACCGAAGCTCATAAAGGGGAATTCGAACAGCCCAAAAGGTGTAGTTATAGCGGTCTTTGCGATATCCTCTTTCGCCATGGGAATTTGGTGGTAAGCTTTGACCAGGTCAATAGTAGAAAACACCTTCTTCCCATCTAGCAGTTGAGCAAAGTCCTGTATATGTGGCAGAGGGTATTTGTCTGGGACAGTCGCGGCATTAAGGCGTCTATAGTCACCGCAAGGCCGCCACTCTCCGTTTTTTTTGGGTACCATGTGCAGGGGACTGGCCCAGTCACTGCAAGAAGGTCTACAGATCCCTGCTTTTAGCATAGTTTCAAATTCTTTTTGAGCAAATTTTAGTTTTACGGGGTCTAGTCTACGTGGTTTGTCATATAAAGGAGGACCTCTTGTGACAATGTGATGTGTCACCGAGTGCTTAATTGAACCCGGACCTAAGGAACGGGGGTAGTCAAGTCTTTGTACTTAGAATGAGGTTTAAATATGGTGATTTTGTTATTTCGCTGACCACTGTTGTGGTGCATACGTCGCACAATTTACGGTTAGAAAGGTCAACTGCTAATTTAAAATGTTTTAAAAAATCTGCGCCGATAATTGGTTTGGAAACGTCAGCTACAACAAAAGACCACAAAAAGGTATGATCCATATCAAAGTCGAGCTCCATTTTATGATTCCCATAAGTGTTAATTTTGCTCCCGTTTGCAGCGTACATCAGAAACTTACTAGGGGTATCTATGGCATGTTTATGTAGAGATTTTGGAATTACTGATCTATCTGCGCCAGTATCTACAAGGAATTGCAGGCCGGAGTTCTTATCTCGAACATAAAGGCGACTTTGTGATTTTATGCCAGCGTCGCTTGCCGCCCCTAGCGACGGGCACACGAGTTTTCCGACTCGGGAACCTGTTCACTAAATTTACATGGAGGTTTACATTTTTTAGCAAATTTTCCGAATCTGGAATGGTAAAAACATATCGCTGTCTGAGTTGGCCTAAAACGTTGAGGTATTTTACGCCGTAATTCTTTTGAAATTTTTTCTACTTCGGCTTTTAATTCAGAAATAGCATTTTCGTTAACGACAGAAGAATTTGCCTTTTCTATTTCATTAGCAGTATTAGCTTGCTCCACGTTAATCTCGCTTGCGAATACCATTTTGTCAGCAAATTCAGCTAACTCGTTAAGATTGCATTTTATTGCTGTCAAAACAATTCGGATGTTTTGGGGAAGGTTTTTTAGCCAAATATGTTTTAAGGTTTGGTCGTCTATTTTTGAAGGGGCTAAAGATCTTAAGTAAGTCAAAAATTGAGAAGGCTTACGATCTCCTACATTAAGATTACCAAAAAAAACATTTAATTTTTCATCTTCGGATAAGCCAAAATGTCGAATTAGGCGTTCTTTAATGGTTTCATATTTGTTACCTATAGGTGGATTACTCACTACATCGCTAACTTGTGTAATTATCTCTGTAGGTACTGATCCTAAAACGTAGGCATATTTAGCTTGGTCGGAAGTAACCCCTGTGGCTTGCAGTAAGGCTTCAACTTGAGCAAACCAGAGTCCTGGATTTTCTTTGTAGAACTGAATAGGTCGTAAGACGTTGTTGGGTAGAGTGCTTTCAGATTCTAAGTTTTCCGCCAACGAAGAAGCTTCAGTCAGTAAGGATTCTGATAGTGCGGGTGTAACTGCTGATGTTGTTTTAGCTGCGGGTGTAGTTTTGTTTTCTTAAAACTAGTTTAGGTGGCATTCTTACCTCGGGGTCACCACTGTTAAATCTTCAATTTAAATGCAAGAATGAAACTTATATTTCTTAACAATTGACAACAATAATTTTAAATAATAAAAAGTGTCATGTCATGATTGACATTGATTCCTACAATCCAATTAGGTCGAAATGTGGTACAAGTGTAATAAGACAAGTACATCCATGGTTCTGTTGGATCAAAAAAATTAGACAGCATCGAGTGTGGTCAGTGGTCGTACTATATGAGGACACGCGAAGCGAGTCAGAAAACGTGTTGCTATAGAAATTTGGTAGTTTTTCTATTCTCAGGACGGCAAAGCAAGTCCAAAGTAGGGAGGATGAGCGTACCGAATTTCTTGTGATAAGGAATATACGCCGTTTACGATTTTAATTTTAAGTCGGTTGCTTGGGAAGCCACGTTCCATGATTTACAGCTTGTTTTAATTAAAAGTTTTATTTCAATAAAACTATTAGAATCAACATTATTACTTCAAATTTTTGAAATTCCTTTGATCCTTAATTGTAAAATTATGTAAGAAAAAAAGGATAAAAATTTACAACACGAGGAGTAAAACATAAACTTTTTAAAGGACATTTCATTGAAAATTCTTTCGATTAATCAGTGGGTTGAGTTTGCCATTAAAAGCTTTGACTTTGAAAGCCAACACTACTCGACTTCCCAAAGGCTTTCATTTTCAAATTAACACCTTTTTAATAATTTATAAATTTTTGCCTTACCACTCCTAAAACTTTTCAAGGTATCTTAAAATTTTAGTTTAAAATAAATATTTAATTTTTTAATATTTTCGGGCTGATAAAAAATTGAAGTAAATTTCCTTGTTTTACATTTGATAAGTTTTTATCAGCTTTTTAATAATTCATGAAGATAAAATTCTGGTTTGTACAATAAAACTGAAATTAATTACACCACTAGGAAGTCAATTTAATGCATCATTTTCTAGCGATTAGTAAGCTTGAGAGACATGCTCAAGTTAACAAAATTAAATACAATACGTAGATCATTCAATTTGCAAAAAGCAATCCTTATCAGCTTTATTTTATTTTAAATTTTCTAAGTTAAGTTAAATTTTATTAAAATATATGCATTATAAATGCCTAACCAACTTTAAATATATTTAAATAAAGAAATTAAGTTTATAATATTATCAGATTTAATTTTTAGCTATAAAAATCTTTAACACTTTATACTCTTTAGTATTTTTAACTCTATGCTCATCAATTATTTCAATACAAAAATTGTTTAAAGATAATAGCCCAGTACTTTCATTTCACTTTAAGTTTAAACTTTCCTTATTATGCAGTGTATACTTAATTGGTTTTTCCGTATTAACCCCGTTTATAAACGGAGATATCCATTAATTTTATATTTATCAAAATGCAATTTATCAAGTAATTAATTCTGTCAGTATTAAGAATTTAATTAAAGACTGTGACATTGATGTTTATTTGTTTTGATACATAATTAAATCTGTGTTTCTTATTTTTGTTTATACTCGATTAAAACATGATTAAAACAATGTTGATAAAAAATCAGTTTTATACATCCCTGATTTAATAATTATATACTAAACTTTTATATGTATATATATATATAAATATATATATATATATATATATATATATATATATATATATATATATATATATATATATCATATATTAATAATATAATAACAATAAACCATTTATTAATGTTCTTACATAATATATACAAGCAATTTTATGAATTTACAAATCGTGGATTAAACATTAATTCAGCCAAAGCTGTGGTTACTGGCTGAGCCAGCTAGTTCGGTAATTATATAAACAAATTACATCAATTATCATAAAGTAACTTAGAACTGATTATTTCCAATTTCTATAGTGCATTTCCGTTCGATACGTAACATTTTAATATTATGATTATAATTATAATGATAATTCTAATGATATATAAGAATATATTGAAATTGATTATTTATTATTTATTTAAAATTATTTATTTAATTTTAACAATTAATATATAAAAATAAATAAATTTCTAAACAAAAGAAAATAATTAATGAAAAATTATTAATTTATTATAATTACTACATTTTCAATCATTAATTAATTTATTTTATTCATTTATTTTCTCTATTTATTTATTTATTTTATTTTTTATTTTATTATTTTTTATATATATATATATTTTTTTTTAATTTATGTATTAATAGTTTATAGTAAAAAATTATGATTTTATTTATATTTATATAAGTTACGAAAGTATTGATTCCACAAATATGGAAACTTCTTTAAAATGGTTACGGTTTTACATTTTTCATGCAGTAATTCTGATGCTATATAAAAAAATTGATTTAAATAAAATTAATTCTAACAAATTATAAATACAGTACATGTTATTTTTAAACTAAAAGGAAAATAACTTCATGCTCAATATAACATATTCAATATAACTACTAAATTCAATATCATAAATAACTAAATAAATAAACAACCTAAATATAAAATAACAAACTTAACATGCTATAACATAATAAACAGTAATTCATAAAATGGTAAATGTAACATACTCTAATATATATATATATTATATATATATATATATATATATATATATATATATATATATATATATATATATATATATATATATATACATATATATATATATATATATATATATAATATATATATATATATATATATATATATAATATATATATATATATATATACATATATATACATATATATACATATATATACATATATATACATATATATATATATATATATATATATATATATATATATATATATATATATATATATATATTTATATGTGTGTATGTGTGTTTTGGTCGCTCAATTTATTAAGACCAAAATCACATCAATAATTTTAAGTGTTTAAAACCAGGATTCTTAGGTTTTATTATTGGCACCGGCGATAATTTGTTTCGTTCTATTTAAACTACAGCAGAATAAATAACTACGATATATATTAGTATGATATAATTTTACCTCGAGGGTCAGCAAGCTAAGCACTACGCATTCCTTTAAAATGCGTACTTCCTTGCTTAAAGATTCCATTTTTAATTACATTCTTTAGTTTTGCTTCAAAATCTAAAAAGAAGCCTTAAAACTTCTAACTTAATATCGACCAGATTCATCAAAGAATATGCACTACAACATTTTAAAAAAATATTTTGTTGAAATTAAGTTTTGCAATGCTGATTACAAATGTTTTTAGGGAATTTTCCTTGAAAGAAATTTGCTAAAAGACCTATTGAAAACTAAATTTATGTGACGTTTTTAACCTGGTTTGCTGAGTCTGCAAAATTTTCATAAAATCAGTAAAAGTTAGGGTATATTTTTTTTCTCAGCGAGAAGGTTCTTAATTATGCTTTTTGGGCTCAATCGATTGAAACCGGTCCGAAGTAGGACCACTCAAGAGGCCTTGAAAACGCTTGAAAGGGATAATTCCGACATCTTGGTTTCGGAGTTTTTTGCTGAGACAACACTTTTCCTCTATACCTACGGTATGATGATGAGAAAACGTACAAATAAATCTAAAGAGTTAACTAACCATTGCAATGTAACTATTCCTAAGTTAAAAAAAAAATATTGTTAGGTTTTAATGAGTTACTTTTCCGATTAAAATTATTTGCGCGTCCAATCAACGTCTTTTGTTTCCCTATAAATATTTAATCTCTTAGTATTTAAGATTATAATTAATATATATTGTCTATATTTACATTTTACAGAAGTTAACTGCGATAGAAGATTAATAGAATCAACAAGTGTGCTGACATCACGAATAGAAGGCACACGATTAGGACAAACCGTCCAGTTCTCCTGTCCGACTGGTTACAGGTTGAACGGAACTAATTCACTCATTTGCACAACTAGTGGTAAGTCCATAAAATATTCATCAATAATAAATTATCTATTGAATAAAATTTACAAGAATGAAACAAACTGTGCAGTTTTGTGTCAGGTGCTATTTAACTTCGATAAGACTGACTACGAGTGAATAAACGTAAAGATATAAGTAGATGGATATGACAGAGTGTATTATAACATACTATGGGGCATTACGTGGTATAATAAAAATCTTGTTTTATGTAAAATAAACTTAAATAAGTATTTATCAATTAGATTTTACCATAACAGTATTTTTAGTTTTCCTCATTTACACCGTAAGTATAAAAGAAGTTTTTTATTTGCAAAAAAAATCCGAAACCGGGATGAGACCGGAATTATCCGTTTCAGATGTTTTAAAAACCTCCTGAGTGTTTTTTTTCAAAGATGTCTGTCTGTATACTTGTATGTGTGTGTCTGTTATCATCGTAGCTCCTAGTGTATTCTTGCTAGAGAATTGAGACTTTGTAGAAAAATCAACTGCTGTACTTTTGATATTCGGAAAATAAGTTTTTTATGACGTCATTCACATGCAATAATGACTCAGCAAAGATTTTGAAAAACTAAAAAACGCGGAAAAATTATGCCATACGTTTGAAATTTGGCACGCATTTAGCTATGCATAAGACTAAAATATCTGCCAAGTTTCATTTCATTATCAGTATTAGTTTTACTTTTATGGAATGAGCTGTTCTAACCCAAGGTCATCTAATCAAAGGCGGTCTGTAGGTGCGGTTTCAACAGGCTGGTCGAAAGATTAGCTCAGTCCAAAGCATGCGCTCCGATAGCCACTCTTTTGACTATTAAGTCAAACCTGTCACCACAAACAAAATTAAAATTGTATTACAATTAAATAAATTACACTGTAGACCAGGCTTTGTTGTGTTACTTCGGAAAAAGTGTAGTCAAAGCCCGTAGAACAGGCTTTTGGAAAACTTTTTGCCAATGCCCGTAGAACAAGTTTTGAAAAAAGTTTTGCCAAAGCCCGTAAAACAGGTTTTAAAAAAAGTTTTGCCAAAGCCCGTAGAACAGGCTTTAGAAAAAGTTTTGCCAAAGCCCGTAGAACAGGCTTTTGGAAAACGTTTTGCCAAAGCCCGTAGAACAGGTTTTGGAAAAAGTTTTGCCATAGCCCGTAGAACAGGTTTTGGAAAAAGGTTAGACAAAGCCCGTGGAACAGGTTTTGGAAAACGTTTTGCCAAAGCCCGTAGAACAGGCTTTAGAAAAAGTTTTGCCATAGCCTGTAGAACAGGTTTGAAAAAAGTTTTGCCAAAGCCCGTAGAACAGGCTTTAGAAAGTTTTGCCAAAGCCCGTAGAACAGGCTTTTGGAAAACGTTTTGCCAAAGCCCGTAGAACAGGTTTTGGAAAAAGTTTTGCCATAGCCCGTAGAACAGGTTTTGGAAAAGGTTAGACAAAGCCGTGAACAGGTTTTGGAAAACGTGTTTGCCAAAGCCCGTAGAACAGGCTTTAGAAAAAGTTTTGCCATAGCCTGTAGAACAGGTTTTGAAAAAAGTTTTGCCAAAGCCCGTAGAACAGGCTTTAGAAAAAGTTTTGCCAAAGCCCGTAGAACAGGCTTTTGGAAAACGTTTTGCCAAAGCCCGTAGAACAGGTTTTGGAAAAAGTTTTGCCATAGCCCGTAGAACAGGTTTTGGAAAAAGGTTAGACAAAACCCGTGGAACAGGTTTTGGAAAACGTTTTGCCAAAGCCCGTAGAACAGGCTTTAGAAAAAGTTTTGCCATAGCCTGTAGAACAGGCTTTAGAAAAAGTTTGCCAAACCCGTAGACAGACTTTGGAAAAAGTGTTACTTTCTCCTGCGTTAGCTTCTTTATAGCCTAACTCTCTTATATGTAAGGTAAATTGGACTTAAATTGTACAAAAAATAAATCACTTCAAGTTAGATACACAGTTAAATTTAAGGTATATCATAAACTTATAAAAAAGTACTATCGAAATTGCAGAAATTCATTACGCTGAGAAGTGTTATGTCAGTCTTTAAAAATAGATTACAAAAGTATTTATATTAAGTTAAATCAATAATAATCCAAACAAAAGAGCAACCATTAATGCTAGATATAAATCCATTATAATCTGCACGTTTTCCTTAATTAAATAATGGAACATTACATTCATCGAATGATAAGTAAAATAGTTTTAAAATAAAATTAGTTGGTATGCATTTAAAAGCAATGTTTATCATGTTTATAATGAATTAACTTTACCTTCTAGCGAGAAAATAGTTCAGCGATAAAAATAAAATATAATGGATAGACTACATCCAACTACCCCTATCTTATGATAAGGTAGTAGATGTTTTTACTGTTATAAAATATGTTTCACATTAATAAGATAAGAGAGGTAGAAACTACTGATACAAAAAAGGGAATGGGCAAATACGATGTATATATAAGAAAATAAACATGAATAGAAATAAAATAAAACAAAACAGTTAGTTTTAATGAGCACGATGCATATATGTATTTCAAATATGGTATTTTTTTTGATAGGTTAATCCAGATTACAGAAAATGTATTTCACAGAAAAAGTATTAATTTTATATATTTCTATTAGTAATAAAGAAAATGTAATATTTAAGAACGCAAGATTCACGGCAAAAAGCTACAAGGTTATTCATAGAGATATATTACTATTGGTTGAATTTTGAAACATTGAAAAATTAACCTGTTCACCTTCGACTAATATAAACAAATAAAAAGAACTAAATTACAGAGACATAGTAGAACGTTATAAATACAAATCAAAACACAACGATTTGCATGTCTATAAAAATTTTAAAACGTTAAGTCACTCTTAGAAGAGGTTTCAATGAGGTTACAAAGAGTACCTGAGAGCCCCAAAAAGATGTTTCATGTCTCTTAATGTATTGAGATAGGCAATGCCCCCTTTATTATATATCTCTAAGACGTCAACTGGGTTGTGTAGTTACTTGGTTAACTTAAATCTCATGGTTAATACTACAACTAACTGTAAACCCCAGTTTTGATTGTACTGATTTTAATGCAATCCAGATTATTTTTAAGCCTACCTCCTCAAAATTTTACCTCCTGGTTAATTTTGAATTAACCAGGTTTATTTTTAATTTGTTTTATTTATTACTATACGGAATCTAAAATGGTCTATGCAGTGCCATTCGGATTCCAGTAATAAAAATAAAAGACCTATATGATTGCTGTTTACACGTTTCGTTCACATTATGAAATAATTGCTCAGCATTTGAGTAAATAGTTATTATTTTAGAAATCTGAACAATTCAAGATTGCACAATGAAAACAATTGTAAGTTTTAAATTGGTTTTCTTCAAATTATTACATACTTGTATCATCTATCAGGTAGACTATTAAATCCGTTTTTGGGCAGTAAACGGCGCTGAGATCACAAGGCCTCTATTAATTTCTTATTACATTAAAGATAGTAAATATTAATAAAAGAAAAGTATTTCCTAAATTCAACGTAATAATTTTATAATTTGAACCAATAGTTAGGTTTGAACAACAAGCACGTCGAAAACTCAATTTCAAGAATAAAAGCTGTAAAGCGATTTGGTAGTTGCATCTTCCTAATTGCAGCATAAAATTATTTTTTTTTATTAAACAAAATTTAATTCTTTTTTACTCATTTATGATGAAAATATGATGATTGGTCCAAAGAATATTTTTCTTCCGTACTGCCCAACCAGAACTCTTAACTCTTTAGTGTAAACGCAGCCGAAGTTATGTCTTAGACATACATCAACTGCCACAAACTTAGACAAACAAACAGAGACATGATGATAACATCCACTCTGAAAGTCTTAAAATCACCTAAAACGGATAATTATACTAAAAATTCCATTAATTTTAATTACTACATTTTTCAGGTAATATATAGTCATACGAACTGATTGCTATGCTGATGTAGATTTAACTATTATATTATAAACAATACATTGTAGCAGAACATACCTATTCCAGGAGGTTAGAGGGTTGTAAATTTTTTGAGCTAAAAGAGCATAAAATAAGCCACAAAAATAAGAAAAGTAAAACTCTGTATAGAAAAGTAGAAAATCCTCTACAAGTTTTCATAGTGAAAGCTTGGAGTTATAAAATCCTTGCATCAAAAAACAATTTCTTTAATGGATCCACCATTTTTATTACATTTTCTTTAAGACATTTTATTTTTCTGAAAAAGGATAAAGTAAAGAGTAGAAAGTTAAGAGGATTCTAACTTGAAGAGGGTCTCTTTCTGGCTCTCTTTTTTTTGTTTGGCAGTAATTTTTTCCCGCATTAGTAAAAGAAAGTTGCAGTTTTGTAATGAAAATACAAACTTTAATTTATTTCAGAAGTACTACTAAACTTCAAGGACTCTTAAAAATTTCTTATATTTCTTTATTTGCTTGGTTTTCATAAAATAGTCCAAAACCAGGTTCTTATTTGCTCTACGAAAAAAGTTTTTTATTCTAATGCGACTTCTTTGAGAAAATCAACTATAAAAATATGAAATATTTATTTCATATAAAACTCAACAACAACCAAAGATCGTTTAATAAATTGGTATCAAGATACTGCACAATGAAAAAATATAATATTCTATTATCATAGAACCATGAATAACCGAGAATTTCTATAGTGACTTGTATCACCATGCATTATTATTGAGCCGTGTACCACAATTTTTATGGAGCCTTTATTTTTAGCGGATTTCCTTTGGAAATTCGGCTAATGGGATAGGCGTCATGGCGGAATTCGAACCTCGGACCACGACACAAATCCGTTTCAGAGGTCCCTAATGACGAAAAAATACGTTTCGCGAGACTTTATATATATATATATATATATATATATATATATATATATATATATATATATATATATATATATATATATATATATAATATATATATATATATATATATATATATATGTATTTCTAGACACTTTTGTAAACACTCTATCTTTCGAACGGATTAATTTTTTAACCAAACTTGGTACAAAAATCAACCTTTGGGAGGACACGAACCCTATTGAAAACCAGGTTTTTGTGACGTCATTAACCCGGTTTGCTGAGTCAGCGAAATTTTCAAAAAATCGGCAAAATTCAGGGTTGATATGTTTTGCCGCGAAAAAGGTCAATATTTATGTTTTTTGAGGCGCTAAATCGAATGAAACCGGTCCGAAGTCGATACGACCACTTTAACTGGCTAAAAAGTCGAAAAAACCATTGTAAATTACCAAAAACCAAAATTTAGGTCGATAAAAAATAAATTTCGAGTAGGGTGTCCTTTTCTATGTATTTTTGGGCGCTGAATCGAATGAAACCGGTCCGAAGTCGATACGACCACTTAAAGGGACCAAAAAGTCGAAAAAACCATTGTAAATTTCCAAAAACCAAAATATAGGTCGATAAAAAATAAATTTCGAGTAGGGTGTCGTTTTCTATGTATTTTTGGGCGCTGAATCGAATAAAACCGGTCCGAAGTCGATACGACCACTCTAAGTGACCAAAAAGTCGAAAAAACCACAAAAAAATATAGAAAACCAAAATTACGGTCGTTGAAAAATAAGTTTCGAGTAGGGTGTCATTTTCAATGTTTTTAAGGCCTCTGAGTTGAATGCCAGTGGTCCGGAGTCAATACGACCACTCAAACTCAGGGTACCTGGATTCAAATCCTGGAAGGGGAATATAAGTTTACAACTAGAAAATAATTCTGGCGCGGTGGTCCGCGTGTCGGGCGAATTTCCTTTGGATGCGTGTTTCCGTGCTAAACAACCCATTTCTTGCTTATGCAAGAACCATGCCCATTGCGTGGTTCCGGTTCTTGCTTTAGAACCTAAGCAGTTACTCAATTGTCAAGCACTGCTCGTAACTCATTTTGTCTGTATTTTCCAAAGGAAATGCGCTAAAACCTTTAAAGATAACTGACTAAGCTTAAAGATAAGTAACTAAGCTTTAAACTAGTGCAAATAATAGTGCGTACTTCTAATTTTTGAGGCATAGTTTTGTGCAACCAACTAGATAATTATGCGCATTTCCTTTGGAAAATTTTCTTTTATTTAATAAAATCAGTTTTCCGAATCTATATAAAACTGGATGTATACAGTAAAAAATATTGTTCAGAAATTATGACTTTTAAGAATGAATTCATTTTTCTAAAATCTATTGAATTGATAAATTTAGTGAATAGGATGTTTATTATTTGTGAGAGGCCGTGAATTTTATGGAGCCTTGCATTACCATGCAAAGCTTGTGACAAGCTTTGCAATGCACAAGATTGTGATGCATTAAATGCACCACAATATAATATTTAGAAATAGGGTAAAAAAGTGGTCGTAAATCTTAATTATAAATATTATAATATATATATATATATATATATATATATATATATATATATATATATATAATATATTATATATATATATATATATTTGGCGAATTTAAAAGTTCGTAAAAATTTTTAGTTTTAGCCGGTTAAAAAGTCGCGCTGACTCAAATCAGCCCAATTTTGAAGCAAAGTCGATACATGCACTATAAGGGACCAAAAAGTCGAAAAGCCATTGAAAAACTAAATACCCTGAAAGTCGGTTGGTATACATAAAAGCTTAAGTGAGTTTTTTCAACAGAAATTAAGACTCTGAATTAGAATAAATTGATCCGAAGTCGATACGACCACTTCAAGTGGTGAACAGCTGTAAAAAACAGAAAATCACAAATTTGAAGTGGAGTGTTGTTTTCAATTTATTTTGGTCCTTTGAGTTTCGGAGTCGTCTTGATGTTCCGAAGTCAATCGTTGTCTTCCGAAGCCTTCATCTTTTTAAGTTGTTACAAGAACTTAAAACTAGGGTACCCTTTTGCCAGGGTACCAAGTCTTTTGAGGAATACTTCATAGACTTATGTTAAAAGTATTGAGAAAAAATAATTCTTAAAACATTTATTCTGCGTGCCTAACTATAGATTAAAGCCAAATTACCATATGGTGGCAATATTGTGCTTTGGCATCAGAGGTATTTCAAATTTAATGATATAAATAATATTTTCCATGTTACAGTTTGCAAGAATATTTTTAAAAACGTATAATCATAACAAAATAATGAATAAATAAAATAAATAAATAATTAATTAAATATTAATTTTCTTCAATTACCAAAATGAAAACTTATTGCTTATTTTTTAGTTCACCCTCAATTCTTTGTTACCCTCAATTCTTTGATACCCTCACTCTTTGAAAGCAAAGTAAACACACTCTCGGCCCTTTATCTTAAAGGATTAATTTGTTTTCAGTAAAGTAAAGATAAACAAGGGTGATGCTGAGTCATTTATTAACAATAATACTAAATAAACGGCTGTTTACCTCTAAGCAACCCAGCAGGCAGAGACTTATTTATTTCTTCAAGAGGAGAAATAACGTACTTTTCAAGATAAGGATTTCAAGATTCAATTTCTTGTTTTTGACAACAAAAATCTCATGAGCGTCTCATGGGTGAGTAATGGGTATATGAGGGGGGAGGGTAAGAAATTAATAGTAAAATATATGTGATAAAGAGGGTTTTAAGGTGGTTTAACGGAAAGAATATAAACCTGCCATCAGAGAAATACAAATTAGTAAATCTGCTAATTTTTCGGTCTTTGGTGGCAAATCTTTGCTTAGAATCACTAAAAGGAATAAGACATCATAGGGTATTCTATCTTCAGTATTTCATATAAATGCAAAGATTTCATAACTATTATGATTATGACGTCCCCATTCATGTCACCAAATATATGATCTGGTCTTAAAGGTGGACGTTCTGACAGGTAGTAATTTTTAAATTCTTCTTCCAGTTTTAAAAGGAATAATACGCAGAGTACGTGATCTTTACATTAATACTACAACATTGTTCACACTATATAAACACACACACGAAAAACAGTTAAAAAACATAAAGTATCGTCTCACTTGTTGATTATTAGCCCAAATGAACGACCACGAATTGATTTCTATATGATAAGTAAATTTTAATTTCACCTTTATTTTACATGTTACCTTATCTAAGTTTTTAAATTAATTTTAACATTGTCGGCGTTTTGTTTGAGCAATAGTATAATTTTGTTAAAAGATCTAAGAATGCAGATGTCACAAGATAACGCCGTGATAGACAGGGGTAGCTGCAACCAAAAATGTTGTTCTGGAGGAAGTTCAAATAAGTATGATATAACTTGGCTGAAAGATCTTTGGATTGAGTTAGCTCAAGCTAACAGGGCTTAATGAATAACGGTAGCTACAATCAAAGAGGTTATTCTAATAGAAGGTTCTAAAAAGTATAATATAACTTGCCTATAAGATCTTTGGATTAAGTTAGCGCAAAATAACGGTGCTTGATGCATGGTAGCTACAGCCAAAGAGATTGTTCTGGAGGAAAGTTCTAAAAAGTATGATATAACTTGGCTAAAAGATCTATTTTTTTAAGTTAGCTTACGCTGACGGTGCTTGATGTACTATATAGTAGCTACAATCTAAGAGGTTGCTCTGGAGGAAGGTTCTAATAGTTGTGATATAACTTGGCTGAAGAATCTTTGGATTGAGATTTTTCGAATTAACGGTGCTTGATGAACTTCGGTAGCTACAACCAAAGAGGTTTCCGCAAGAGGGCTTTTAATAAGCATGATATAATGATGTTATTATTTTAATTACTCATTATTTTTATCTAAATTAAAAAACGAGTTAAAACGTTCTTTAAAAATCTAAAATAAGGTTTACCGGGTTTTATTTATGCTAACTAAAATGTTTTTAAGGGAGAGGAAAAATCTTTACAGGTCGTGTTAAAAAAATATAAGACCCTAAAAAAGTATAATTGAGGCACTCTTAAAGAAGGTGGGGGTATACGCGTAAAGCCCACATGAAAATACTGAATAATATAAGAGAGAGACCCTTTTTTTAAAGCTGGGTAAAGTAACACGGTATAATGTTGAACATACACTAACTAACATCGCCCTACATTTACATTCATATACGAACATATACTAACTAACATGGCCTTATATTTACATTCATATACGAACATATACTAACTAACATGGCCTTATATTTACATGCACATACGAACATATACTAACAAACATGGCCCTAAATTTACATTCAAGTTACTTACAAATTTCCCTTTACTTACACACATAGTTTTCTTAGGTTGAACGCATACCAACACACAAAAAAAAGAAACAAGAAAAAGTTTTTGTCGCATTATAATACAAACGACAAAAAGTACAACACTAACAAAGATTTTTGAATTATTACTCATTCATATTTCTGCATGGGACGTGTATTTAAATGTAAAAATGTAATTTACGAGTGTAACCTACTTTAAATAAAAGTTGGCAAATTTCAAACAAAGCTACACTATTTTAAATGACGATCCCAGAAGTGTAACATTTAAATAAATACATTTTTCTTTTATAAACTTTTCTAAAAATTATGAAAGAAGTCAATATTCTTTTTATGAAAAATATCTACTAAGTACGAGGTGCATTTGAACATTTTGTTACCTCATCGAATTCGCTACGCTTTTCCTCAGTGTATAAAATTCTCCAAATTTAAATTGCAGTACGAGTTTAGGACGAGTATGCTTATTAATTGCATCAAGGGATAAGCTTGCACCTTAATTATATTAACACATTATATCACTTTAATTGGTGTAATTTTAAATTTTTAAAATTTTAAAATAGTAAAATAGCACAATTAGACCGAATGATTGATTATTCACCGAGTTAATTACTTTCTACTATAAACCTTCTGGGAGCTACGATGGTATCAGACACACACACACTTACATACAGACTGTTAATTCCATAAAAACTACTGAGGGAGTCTTAAAAGCTCCTAAAGAAATTGTTTTTCCTATATAACCGTGGTTAAGGAACAATAAAAATAAACAAGATGAGCTAATCAATGTAAGTTATGAATAGAGATAATTGAGTCCAGAGCAATGTCAAGCTTTATACCATTCGGGCCTTATAAGGTTTTTCATGCTATTCGAAAATGCATACTTGTGTCTTTACAAAAATCTGTTTATATTCTTGATTTCCGTGTCAGGTTTTTGCGTAAGATTCCAGGCAAATTCTAGGTAACAATTAAAAATAAAGATTTTATAAATTGTCCAATTAAAAAATTTAAACACCTGTTTAGCCCCACATTATAAAGATATATTACAAGAGAGGGCATACCCTATTTCAATACATTTAGAGGCTTGAAACTCTTTTGGGGCTCTCAGGGACTCTGTGTAATGTCATAGTAAAATGTTTCAAGAGTGGCCTGAGGATATAATAAATCAACTGTTTTCGACCTCTACCTTCCAAACCTGATAAGCTTATTTTTCGTTGTAAATTCGCGAAAAATGATAAATAATAGAAAAATAAGTAATAAGGCTACAATTCTTTTATTTTTTTAGTTTAATTCTTAAAAGAATCAACTTTTAAACAAATGATATTTACTTCATAATGAAAAATCTTGATCTGCATTTATTATTTAAAAAGCAGATTTAAAACTTTATGTTAAAACTAAATCAAATTATAATGCTCAAAGTAATTGCCTAAGTACACGTCTGCAGCTAAAATGATAAAATAACTAAATTTTACTCTTAAATTATATCCCAACAAAATTACACACGAGTAAACGTAAAAAAGAATGAAGCATTATATAATTTATATAAAATGTCAGCTAAAATGTTAAAAAAAAAATATACACAAAAAATATATTAATCCTAGATTATGAACACTGAGATTTATTAGGGTAAAACATTAGCATTATCTACTCTTAGAATTTCAACTTTGTTAATTCTTTAGTTAGACAACCTCTCCCACCCCCAGAGTGGAGAGGGGATTAATTAAGTGGTTGTGTTACTCCATGCGTATAACTAAATCAAATTAAACATTTTTATTACACCTGGGTTAGAGAGCGTCTAGAACTAGCTAATTCCTCTATGTAATTACATAAGTTATGTACTTTTTACCCTAATTTATAAACGGACTTTATTATGAAATAAATATAATAGTGCGATACGTTTATACTAGCAGTGTTTAAGACTAAATAAAAAAAATATATGTATTTTATCACGTATTGTTTAAAAATAATTGCAAAGTTTAAATCATAGTGATTCTTGAAGTAAACTATAATCATAACTATTGAAAATTAAAATATGAGACCTTAGGTCCCTTAGCGCTACAGGAGAGTCCTGAAGCGCCGATCAACGATGCCTCAGCTGGCGCTATCGGCTTATTTTCCAGAGGTTTACCGTTGATCACTTTGTGCAAACATTAATGTTGTTTTGTATAATTTGTTCTCCCATGGCCAAAGAGACTAATACTTAGAGGGAGGATACAACAGCTCTTATCATTCCTTGAGTAGCTAGGTGCCGTAACTGTACATTGGTGACGTCATTTTTATTTATTTTTCCTAATAATTACAATCCTACGTAAATATTAGATTATTTGTCCACTATTTTGTCTTAATTTAAAAAATTTAATTTAAATTAAGTTTTAATTATTATCTATTGCATGAATAAATTTTCTGTGTTGAATAAAGTGGTTTAATGTGGCATCACTGAAAAATGCCCGCCGTTTGTAGAGTGCATGCTAAAATAGGGGTTGTAGAGGGGTGGGGGAGTATCTAGTCTCTCTCTAGACTATAGTCGGGGTAAGTACAGTTATGGCACCTAGTGAAAGCTGTCTCACTTCCAGACTCCTTATCACTGTGCTATTCTAGCCATTTACTACCTCTAAACATTAGTCTCTTTGCACATGGCTTTTGGATAGGTTAAAGTGAATTTTAATGAGAATGCTCTGCTTCGCAACTGTTTATTTCATTAACAACCCTCTCTGTTCGCTATGGACCACTACATTTGTTGTCTGAACAATTTTGAAGAACTTGAAAACGTGTTGGAACAATTTCATTTTAACGGCTATAGAACTTTGGTTTATGAAATTATAATAAAATGAATCATTATTAAAAACTGTTGAAGAACTAAAGATGGGTCAGTCTCTATACAAATATCATTTAAGTGTTAGAACAACAAAAATTATAAATACGTCAACCTACCTGTCGTCACAAAAAGCGTCTTGTGAATTCATTACATGTATTTTTTAGTCACTTAGATTGGTCCGATTGAGCTGACTCTGGTATTATTCGTTTTAGCCATAGATATATACTATACTCTGAAAATAGATAGGGCATACGCTATCGCAATACATTGAGATGCTGAAAAACATATTTTACTCGGTATTTTAAACTTGCATTAGAACCGAACTTTGTCTGCTTACTTTTACACATGTATGAGAAAGTAGGTTAAAAAAATTAACTTGAAAAGTTAGCCCAATTTTTTAGTTTCTAGTTTTTGTAAGACAAAATGAATAGTTTTTGTGTTTTGAATGAATGAATCATGAAAGACAATGTCTTTTGAATTTTGATGGAAGGAATAATCTAGGACAATATTCTGTTAATGGCTTCGTCTTTTCTTCCTCTATGAATAGGAAATGTTTTAACTATATAAGTATAAATGCGAGAGACAATCATTTAACAACAGCAAGAAGATTGTTATTATTCATCTTAATTAACAAGATTTAAAAGGTTGAATTAATTGGAATTTTCTATTGTACACTAAAGTGAAAAATAAATAATTATCCTTAGTTCAATTTGAAAGAGAATTGTTACAAAGACATACAGAATTTAATGGTCAATTATACCTGTCTGGTGAAAATGGTTAGGTTAAGCTGTGTCGGAGAAAAGCCAGGTCGGGAAAAGCTTGGGTCCCTAATTATGTTTATTAGTTGATGAATGGACGAGAATGCTAAGGACAATTATACGAGGGGTATTTCGGACAATGGACTTAGAGGCCTGAAGCTAGGCTGGACAAGGTATTACAATAGAAAGGATCCCAGCCACAATACACCACAATACCCTCTATCTAGTCAACATAATCTCATCTTTTAACTACAACTATAAACACTTTATTAAGTAGTTCCCATCTCCAACCTCTTGTTCAACAAAAACTCCACTTAAACATTAATTGCTTCATTTCATGGTTTAAGAAAAAACATGGGGTAAACGAGAAAGTAATTTTATCATTTGAAACTTTAGCATATTCGCAAATTTTAAAAATATAGCTTTAAAATAATATTATGGATTCCAAAAACGCCAGATGTTACAGAGGGACGACAAAGTTGAGCAAATATGGACCAAGAAAAATGTGGTTTAAATATAGAGGTGTACTCATGCCAATAAGTTGGAACCCAGTATATAGGGACACGCCCACATTCTTGCATATCTTGGAGGGGGTGGGGGTCTAACTAAGCTTGGAGACCCGAAATTTCAACATCCCTATCTGTGTCCACTTCAAAAACGCTTTATCACTGTGTTTATGTTTACGCTACGGTACTATATGCAATTATAAAATATTATAGGCTATTTTACAGTATTATATGCTTATTATATATGGTTTTATACAGTATTATGGGCTATTATATATGCTATTATATCGTATTGTATAGCTATTATCGTTATTTTAGTAAATTTTAAATCAGGTATTTAGTATTACAGATTTTTTTTAGTATAAAATACGTATATGTAAAACAGATTTGTTATTTTTTTGTTTTTCAATATGAAGACACACGTTCTTGATTTATTTCACTGTTTTATGACTTTAAACTTTTTCTAAAAAATAATTCTGTATATCAATGTAGTTCGTATACAGGTACATTTCTAAAACTCAGTACCATGCCCAGCAATAATGCAATACAGTGACTACAGATAAAAAAAAATGGTAAATGATGGCAACGATATGTCTGCAGAAATTCATGTTTGAGGAAACACAATAATTTGATGTTTAATAGTTGTTATACTATTATTTATACTCCAATATAACAATTCTAACGTCAGGCTGTCATATAAACTAGACGTGGCGTTTCTATAAATCTCCTAGATGCATAGAGATATGTCACTAGAGGGGTTATATCCTATCTCAATACATTAAAAGCCAGAAATATCTTTTTGGGGCTTTGTAAATCTTTATCACCTACTTAAAAAGTATGTTAAGTTAGTAAGAAAGTCAATTTTTGTATGATTTTCACACACTTTGTCTCTAGTTTTGCGGTACAACGTTCTTTTAAATCGTATTACTGTAATTTTGTATATTTATATTGATAGTCGAAGGTGATGGGTGATACTCTAAAATTTTTCTTGAGCATCTTTAGTTATAATACTCCGATGGTTTGTACAAAGAATTTATACATAAGGTTATACGAGTACATTTCAGATGCACACACAAACAACAATTAAATATTTATAAATAGTCTTTGTCCTCAGCAAATTGACTCTTGCAATTTCAAATCAATTGCTTGTTTTAAAGACCGCAATATGTTTTAAAAAAATTGATATTAACATTACTAGATTTCAGTTATTATGCATCAAGCTATTGTTTGACATATAAAAAAAATGTTTTGTTCAAAACCAAAAGAATAAAACATTTTAACGAGGTACAACAAAATGAGTCACATTTTTTCAGGCCCGGCTCATGACTGCCTTGATATGTTTTGTAAATAATAGAGTAATTTAGTGTCATCTAGTAGAATATAGGCAGGAAGTATTAGTAATTAAATAAGACGGTAAGACGGTTGCTAAAGTTTGGTTTTTCAATTAGACATTTAGCTTGCCCGAACCGGTAAGTAGGTCTGAATGTCGCGAATGAACCATTGAAATATTCAGTGATAAAATTTTAAAGGTTATTTTAGTTTTATTTAGAGAAGAGACATCAAAAAAGGCTCAGTTAGTTTGCATTTAAGTTGCTCTTAACCCTTCTGGCTTTCCCTTTATTTTAGATTAAGGGAATAAATTACCCCAAAAAAGTTACTTCCCAAAACTTTTAGAGAATCGATCTCCTACAGACTTCTTTCTCAGCCTATAACAAAAATAAAAACAAACAATAAAGTTTAAGACAATTTAGTAAAAAAAATAAAATAAATGATAAAAATATATATTTTTCTGTAATTGCATCGACGATGCGAAAGCAGTGTTGACAGTTAATAAAAAAGTAAAGGCGATGTAGATTTTTGTTAACTTAATAACAAGGAATATACTGTTGAATTTTTCCTTACATCAGAGTTAAAAAAATGTATGTATTTCACAGAAGAGATGTAAGGTATCAACAGGTTTCTATAGATAAACTAGAGTAAAACCTTATAATTGAAGTGGCTATATAGGTAGAAGTGATTAGATGAATTTAGAACCATATTTATAAAGCTCTTATTATTCTCGTAAGATTAGGCAACAAAATTACGAAAAATCGAGTATGTGGTACCTTGAAAATTTTCCTCATCACATCGGATTCGCTGCGTTCATCCTCCCTGCTTCGGACTCGCTTCGCTTGTCCTCAGATAGTAAACTCATTTCTTTGAATTTACCACGGTCACTCTACCAGGCACTGACTGCGCTCTATTATCGTATCGTATCTAAACTCGTATGATCCAACAAAAACCATAGGTATACTTGTCGTATTGAAACGAAACTTAGTGCATTTATTTATTAAGTAAAGGTATACACTTGTACCAAATCTTAACTCAATTAGATTAAATTGAATACATATAATTAACAGTAAATAATTATGACATGATACCAGACACACACACACACACACATACACAAACAGATACAGACACAAGAACGTATACAAACACACACACATACAGATAGACAACTTTGTAAAAACTACTTAGGAGGCCTTAAAAGCGCTTGAAACGGATAATTCAGGTGATATCCTAGTTTCAGATTGTTTGTACAAAAACATGACTTTTCCAATATACCTACAGTTGAAATGAGAAAAAGTAAAAAAAAAATTGCATAGTCCATTTTTTATTAAACCTGCAAAACTATCTGTTAAACCAATCAGAAACCTGTATATTATGATTATGTAAACTTGAAAGATGTTATTTGTTTCCAACATGAACATTGTTTGAACTATGAATCTTTGGTGTACTGCAATCTAATAACACGTCGTAATTGGTCGAATGTAGATGTTATTTGTTTACATCGTAAACACTATTCGAACTATGAATCTTTGGTGTATTGCTATCTATTGGTCAAATGTATATGTTATGCTTTATTATTATTTATATGAGTTCACAGCTCTTTTCCAAACAATAATATACAGTGCACTACATGTTTTTCTCGCTCGGAAAAATAGCTTCTTGGCTCAGACTTGGCTATTTTGCAGATGCACATTTAATTCAGTAAATATTACCTTTATTTCATGATATATGCTTTCAATCTGATTACTACTCACATAAGCGACATAAGAAAACTTTAATAATGTCCGTTAAATGATGAAAACAAATTTGAAATAATTTGCTATTATTATTGAATAATATAGCTTGGTTCAGTGAGACCAATTAGCTTATTATATTTGTTCTCTTAATATATGATTGGTATTAATAGTATAAATTACAATAATTAACACATTAACAACAACAAAATTAACAGAAACACAAACTTTCCCTTATATACCAACTACAACAGAGGGTAAGCAAATAGAAAACATGGTCTTCGGCCTCTTAACTGAGAGCCGAAGAACTAAAAACATTGTCTTGCTGAATTTCACTAACTATCCTGCTAGTTTATGCTCCTTACTTGTACATCAAGTCATGCTCCACTAACTAGCTGATAATTCATAGAACACTGTAAACATTAAACATTGAATAATCGATAGCAAATCTTACCTTATTTAACCTTCTTCTTAAAATAAATTAAATACTAAACTTATAGAAATAATAAGATGATTTAATTTGAATGTTAAAAAAAAAAATTCGGGTACGGGGTACCTGTAACTTTTCTCATCAAACCGGATACGCTTTGCTCATCCTTAGTTAGTAAATACATCCGTTTCATTTTCAGCGGTCACCTACACGGCTCTGACCAAGCTCAATGTTGCCTAAAATTTATACATGTTCAATACTTGTCTTATTGGAACAAAACTTGGTGTGCAATACGTAAAGATGAGTACGTAGTCCAAAAGTCGACGCAATTAAATTATTTTCTGATTTTTTACAATTTTTAAAAAGTCATTTGATAAAAATTAAACTAATGCTGATAATAAAATGAAACTTGGCACATGTTTTAGTCTTTTACATAACTACATTCGTGCCGGATCGCAATCTGATCGCATCATTTTTCCGCTTTTTATATTTTAAAAAAAAAAATTTGCTGAGTCATTATTGCAGGTTATTGACGTCATAAAAAATATTTTCCGAATAGTACAACTACAGCTTTTTTGTTTTATTGAAAACAATCATAGATCATTAGACATTGGAATACGTATTATATACTTATAATCAAATAAATATCGTGCAGTCCGTAGTCGATCCCAGTATTCAAAGTTCTAAAACCAGTCCTGGGTTGAAATTTCTGTTACATAGCTATAAAAAAAATTCTGGCGCGGTGGTCCGCATGTCGGGCGAATTTCCTTTGGATGCGTGTTTCCGTGCTTTTTACATTATATAAGTTTACAACTACTAAATAAATAATTCCGGCGCGGTGATCTGCTGTCGGGCGAATTTCATTTAGAATGCGTGTTTCCGTGCTAAAGAACCCATTTCTTGCTTATGCAAGAACCATGCCCATTGCGTGGTTCCGGTTCATGCTTTAGAACCTAAGCAGTTACTCAATTGTCAAGCACTGCTCGTAACTCATTTTGTCTGTATTTTCCAAAGGAAATGCGCATAATCATCCAGTTGTTGTACAAAACTATGCCTCTAAAATTAGAAGTACGCACTATTATTTGCGCTACTTTCAAGATTAGTTACTTATCTTTAAGCTTAGTCAGTTATCTTTAAAGGTTTTAGCGCATTTCCTTTGGAATATACAAACAAAATGAGTTACGAGCAGTGCTTGACAATTTAGTAACTGCTTAGGTTCTAAAGTATGAACCGGAACCACGCAATGGGCATGGTTCTTGCATAAGCAAGAAATGGGTTCTTTAGCACGGAAACACGCATTCTAAATGAAATTCGCCCGACAGCAGATCACCGCGCCGGAATTATTTATTTAGTAGTTGTAAACTTATATAATGTAAAAAGCACGGAAACACGCATCCAAAGGAAATTCGCCCGACATGCGGACCACCGCGCCAGAATTATTTTCTAGTTGTAAAATATATTAGGTAAAAAAACAATAAAAAATATTGTCCCTACTAGGATTTGAACCCAGGTACTCTGGGTTTGAGTGCACGCATCCAAAGGAAATTCGCACGACATGCGGACCACCGCGCCAGAATTATTTTCTAGTTGTAAACTTATATTAAGTAAAAAAACGATAAAAAATTATGGACCCTTCCAGGATTCGAACCCAGGTACCCTGAGTTTGAGTGGTCGTATTGACTCCGGACCACTGGTATTCAACTCAGAGGCCCAAAAAACATAGAAAACGACACCTACTCGAAATTTAATTTTCAACGACCGTAATTTTGGTTTTTTATAATTTTTTGGTTTTTTCGACTTTTTGGTAACTTAAAGTGGTCGTTTCGACTTCGGACCGGTTTCATTCGATTCAGCGCCCAAAATTACATAGAAAACGACACCCTACTCGAAATTTATTTTTTATCGACCTAAATTTTGGTTTTCGGTCATTTACAATGGTTTTTTCGATTTTTAGGTCACTTAGAGTGGTTGTATCGACGTCGGACCGGTTTCACTCGATTTAGCGTCTCAAAAACTTAAATATTGACCTTTTTCGCGGCAAAAAATATTAACCCTGAATTTTGCCGATTTTTTGAAAATTTCGCTGACTCAGCAAACCGGGTTGACGTCACAAAAACCTGGTTTTCAATAGGGTTCGTGTCCTCCCAAAGGTTGATTTTTGTACCAAGTTTGGTTAAAAATATTAATCCGTTCGAAAAGATAGAGTGTTTACAAGAAAGTGTCTAGAAATACATATATATATTATATATACAATATATATAATATATATATATATATATATATATATATATATATATATATATATATATATATATATATATATATATATATAATATTATATAAAGTCTCACGAAATTTTTTTCGTCATAAGGGACCTCTGAAACGGATTTGTGTCGTGGTCCGAGGTTCGAATTCCGCCATGACGCCTATCCCATTAGGCGAATTTTCAAAGGAAATTCGCTAAAAACGGTATCGATATATCTATAAGTTTATAACTACGAAACAATTCTGGTTGTGGTGTGCCGCAAGGCGGGAGAATTTCCTTTGGAATGCTTGCTTTCTTGCGCACAAATTCAGTTCTTGCTCAGGTTTTGTGGTGTATTCTTCATGGTCGGAAACGTTCACTCGAAGCTGTAAGGAGTCTTTCCTCCAAGGCTATATTTGAGCCAAAATACTTCCAGATGTAGCTCTGAGTGAACAGTACCAATTGTACTTCAATTTGAGTGGCATTTCGAAGGAAATGCGCTAACATTTTTGAAGAATAGTATAAACTTAGCCTAAGTGTCATATACATAGTGTAGAACAAATTAATCAAGGACAAACATAACTTTGAACAACCTATAGTGCTCATTTCCTTCGAAAAATCAATATAAATTGACGGACAGGTATAGGTGCTAATGTTCTGACTACGAAGTATGCACCAAAAACCAGAGAAAAACAAGAAGAAAGCAAGCATTTCGTAGGAAATTCGCCCACCTTGCGGACCATCGTGCCAGAACGAATATTTTTAAATGTTATTCAACATTTTTGTTATTTAATAAAGATATAATTTATTTTCATTGATGTTTTTACAAGGAAAAAGAGTAAAATTCAATTTCAATTATTTATCTCCTCAAAGAATGGAAATTAGTCATTACTTCGAAATTTATAGGCATGGAAATGACATTGCTTTGATCTATAAAAAGACACGTAAAGCATTACCTGTCTATAGAGATAAAGTTACATAAACGAGATTCCATGGCAGAAGAATACTGGAAATGAATTTCCATGAATGTTAGAGTAAGATGTGAAATACCGTTTATCATAGCATTTTATGATATCAACTGATTTTACTTTAAGTTTTTATATTTTAAATAATTATAGCTTGATTTTGTATTTTTACTTTTCCTCATTTATACCGTAGGTTTATGGAAAGTATTGCATTAGTACTAAAAAATCTATAAACAGAATTTCAACTCATTATTATTAATTCTTGTATGTGTCGCCATATAACTAGATGAGAATCAGTTTATGATATAGAAGATATGGCAATGGAATTATCTATTTTAACTAATTAAGTATTTCACCTGTCTATACCTTCTAAGTGATATAGGGAAGAATGTGTATTGCGGTACTTACAGAGAAGTAAGTAATAGGAATGAGTCCTTAGATGTTCTTCTAAGGACTTACTTCCCGGAACCTAATGATCCAATGATTGAAACTAATGATAAACATATGAATTCTTCCTCTAAGAGATCTAGAGATATTGCTGAGGAAATATTATCTCACAATAAAGTTAATGGGGTCATAAACTCATTTAAGCCATTTAAATTTCTTGGAGGAGACATAATCTTTCCCGCTCTACTTCAGAAAGGTTTTACTATTATTTACAAACGTTGGTCAAAATTATTTTTGACCAAATTGGAATCTCTTAAACCTTGGAATCGGTAAATGTTGTTTTCATTTTTAAATCTGGCAGAGATTAATATCAACCAAACCCTTCAGATCAAATAAGAAGACTTATAAGACTGTCTTATTTTCTGTTAAAATCAATGGAATGATCATAGACCTTGATATAAGAATTAAACTAAAAATAAAACTTCAGTCTGAATAATATGCATATTAATAAGGGAAGTCCACTGAGACAGACCTTCCCAGTCTAAGTTAGATTAGGAAAAGTATTAAAAACAAAGTCGTATCTCTGTGCTAATATTTAGACATAGACCGTGCTTTTAATAAAACATTTTACGAATCAATAGAGAACGCAGTCCTAAAGAAAGGGTTTGAGTCTAATACAGTCAAATGAATCAGATGAAAGCTATGCTCTATCTCAGCAAATATAAACAATGAATTAACTACTATTCTGGCAACTAGAGGCTGTCCTCAGTGAGAGTATTATCCTCTGTTATGTGATCCCTTGTGGTAGATAGATGCTTAGTAATACTGACAGCAGATGTTTTGAAATTTAGGCCTATGCTGATGATTTATGCATAATAATTATAGGTTACCATTGTATCACTCATTCTAACTGTATTTAACAAGTTTTGGAAATGTTTTGGACATGGCGCCACAAAGAAAATTTTAGTATCAACTAAGATTACTTGATTGATTAGATAACTTTGTAAATTATCTTCCTCGACTTAGCCTATAAAGATAATTTTATAGCTTACTCATAGTTTCTGCTATGGGCTAATTTTATTACTTATTAGACACATTCCATATTTCATTCAAGCGGGATAAAGAATTATTTTTTATTATTTTTCCGGTGAAGATTATCTCCAAGGCACTGGGGGTTCTTTGTGTCCATTCAAGAGAGGTATATATATATATATATATATATATATTATATATATATATATATATATATATATATATATATATATATATATATATATATATATATATATATATATATTATATATATATGTAAATGATAAATACATAAATAGTTTAAGTAAATAAAGAAAAATAGATGACTATAAATAATAAGAGATATATAAGGAAAAAAACATACAAAATAATTATGAAACACTATAAAGAATTATTACAAGCATAACCAATCAATATGCATATTACATACCTAATATGTACATTACATACCTAAAATGTATATTACGTACTAAAATTATATTACATATTACATGTATATTAATACCTAAAATGTATATTACATACCTAATATGTACATTACATACCTAAATGTATATTACGTACCTAAAATGTATATTACATACCTTACACGTATATTAATACCTAATATGTACATTATACCTAAATGTATATTACGTACCTAAAATGTATATTACATACCTTACATGTATATTACATACCTAAAATGTACATTACGTACCTAATATGAATATTACATGCCTAAAATGTATATTACATACCTGATAATTACATAGTGATAATGAGATGAAACTTGTTATACACATACGTTATTCTTATCCGATCGCAAATCTCAATCCGATCCCATCATTTTTTCGCGATTTATAATTATTTGAAATTTTCGCTGATCATTATTGCGGGTTAATGACGTCATAAAAAAATAATTTTACGAATATTACAGCTGCAGCGGTAGGCTGATTTTTGTACGAAGTTCCGACTCTTTAACATTAATACACTTCGCGCTACGATGATAAAACCTACACACACACACACATACAAACAGACAACTTTGTAAAAACCACTCGGAAGGCCTTTAAAACAACTGAAACGGATAATTCCGGTGTCATTACGGTTTTGGTTTTTTTTTTCAAACACAATACTTTTCCTATAACCTACGGTATAAATGAGGAAAAGTAAAATTGTAATATTATATAATTTACTACTAAATATAAAGGTGACAATGTTAAGAACAATTTTTATTTTCCTATTCTCTGTTTTACTCTCAAAACAAATTCAATTTCAAAGCTCGCTATTCCTTTCATGTGACGTTATTTGAATAACGTAAACTCTTTCCCATTATTTTCTCCTGCAGATAACCTAGTTTGTCTTTTCGTAATAAAAATTCAACGTTGTCATCCCACACGTGTAAAGTTGTATAGAGTTCTACAAGAGAATAGAAATCTTAGTTTATGAGAATTCTTATTTATGCTTTTTAAGACAATTTTTTTGTTCAGTAAAGAAGAAAATATTATTTACGACTGAAACATAAATGTTTAAAATATGTATATTCAAATGTTAAAAACTACATTCGAGGGTTAAGTTAAGAGTTTATTTAAAAACAATTGCTTGTTTAACACAATAGCAACAATTTTACATAAATATATAAATTATATTCATATTTTATAAATGTTATTTACAACTAAAACATAAATGATTTAAATTTAAATATGTATATTTTAATGTAAAAAAATACATTCGAGGGTTAAGTTAGAGTTTATTTAAAAAACAATTGCTTGTTTAACACAATAGCAACAATTTTATATAAATATATAAATTATATTCATATTTTATAAATGTTATTTACAACTAAAACATAAATGATTTAAATATGTATATTTTAATGTAAAAAATCTACATTTCAGAGTTAAGTTTAGAGTTTATTTAAAAACAATTGCTTGTTGAACACAATAACAACAGTTATTACATACACAATAGCAAATAAATTATTTTCCTATTTTATATAATAGTTTCATATAAAATAGCATCAGTAGATCATTCTAAACCAAACAAACAATAAGGATGTATTGTACGAAATGTTAATTTGCTCACATAAATTTTAAAATAAATAACATACTATAGTAAAATGAAATTGAGCACCAGTGGAGTTGCTCATTATGGGTGAAAAAAACAGTCTCTCCACAAAAGGTGAGTCCCGGTGAGTCTTACACGGCTAACCGAGCTTTTACATCAAAGAAGAAGAAGTAGTTATTTGTGGTTTTTTTTTTTATTTGTCTCGTGGTTTATTAATTTCTTCTTTACTCTAAAGCGCAGATGATGGCCTCATGCTAGGTTAAAAGCGCTTTGCCAATAAAATATTTTTGTGGAGAGACTCTTTTATTTCACCCATACAATAGTCATTTATTAATTTAATTTAAGCTTAAAACAATATTTTTGTTAAAAAGTTTCTTTTTTGTGGACTTTTATTAAAAAAAATATTAATAAAACAAAAAATATTTATTCTGTTTTTAAATATTTTTTGTTGTAAATCTACTCTAGAATTAAAATCAAAAGAAGAAAATTTATGTATTTTATGTACCTTACTTTATTATTACTGACATGAATAATCTACTTAAGATATATTTTATTCTTAATATTCCACATAATTAGCGTAGGAATATTTTGGCTAGATTAAAAAAGGTTTTAACATAAATTTTTAAAAGTTTTATTTTAGTTTAGTTTTTGAGTATTTTTTAGTCTAATTACTCGCGTTAAGCAAAGCTGGAACTTTGTTTAGGGGGCTGGTTTTAAGTAATCAAAGAAGTTCATTAAGGGAAATTTTTGAAGATAGCAATTTTGGTTATTTTCATACTTTTTAACTTTTGATAATAGAAATAGATAATATTGTATTCTTGAAACATTTAAAAGTGAGATATATCCAAAATTAAAATTATATTTAAAAACTAAAGATAAAATAAACAAGGAAGTATGAAAATTTAGTTAGATGAATAGAATTTTTTTTGTAAGAAAAAAAAAGAGTAAAATAATTAAAAAATACATACACAAAAAAGAAAGTAGTTAGGATAAAAACAAAAAAAGAGAATAAGGAAGAGAAAGAAAAAATCAATTTCGTAAATATTTGAGATGAGTAAAACTTGTTATAATCTGGGAAAAGATTTCCCAAATGCCTCGCTAGTTTGGAAATCCCCGAGGGCAGCCCAGTTTTTTTAAGCTAATGAATAAAAGAAAGTAAAATAAAAAAGAGAGAAAAAAAGCCAATTTTAAATAACTTAAACAATTTTAAGTACACCATTAACTAAATATTTATCTTCATATTTTTAAATTAGTGATTTCTTCTTTTACTGAAAATATTTTTTTTTTTTTTATTATTCTTGGTATTTAACAATATTAGTATTACCTTATTGTTTTTTATAACATTATAAGAAATAATATGTTCAAAGAGCCAACGTTCTGGTTAACTTGGGACCCCACAATATTCTTAAATACACCATCGGATGATTTTTTCTTTTGTTATTTTTATTTCAAGTAAAATAGATTCAGTTAATTCAATTTCAATAAATAACACGTCCTAGTTTAAGTGTTTATTAGGTTGCCAAGACTTCAACCTTATCAACCTTTAGGAGGGCCCAGGCTTATTATGCAATGTTTTTCTATAACTTTTCTTTAATTTTCAAAGAACAGAGAGGTAGATCAACAAATTTTTATTGAACATGTTTAATAAATGATAGATAGTATTGATGTGTTAGATACTATAGAAAATAGTTATTATTTATTATTCAAGTGTTTATGTTTTATTCAAATTATACACTAGGACGCAAATCATGCACTGTCATTGTCTATTTTATCAGCAAAGTCAGTTGTCAAATATAAGTTAACAATATAAACTTTTATTAAACCCGAACAAAATGAAAAAGTTAAAAACAATTTAATTTAAAATTAAATAAAGAAGAAATTTCATTTGACAATTTAATCGATGTGAAAATTTGTCATGTTTTAAAAATCGAGAGAACGATGTTTAAAATTTAGCTGATTTTATTGAGAATTTAAAATAACTAGAAATCAAAACAAATAAAAGGGTGTATTAGTTTCACTCCGCAGTGGTTTCATAAAGAAAGAAATCCCTATTCTATTATCCTCAAAGTTTAATAGAATTTAAAATGAAACAAAATTACTTGTAGTCTGTTTATACAGCGACCTTAAGCCAGTATAGCGAGATTTTAGTCCAGTGTCAAAGACTCAAGAGATGTAAAGGGAGTTCAAGTCCTTCGTAAGACCTATGAGGTCACAACTTAAGGTCGTTGCTTGGTCCCAGCTCAATTTGTCTTCTCTCTTTATGTGTCCCTTTTTTGTTAAAATCCCTTTCTGTCTTTACTTTACTAACCCTTTGACCTTAATATCGGGTCATGAGGTTTTTTGTTAAAATTGTGATAGTTAAAATTGTAAAGTCGTTATTTTTTTTAAAAGATATAAAATATTTTATGGTTATCGTACACGTTTATTTACTTCTTAGTATCTCTACTAATAAAAGAACAATTTTTAAACTACATTCTCTCATTCTTTTGTTAAATTTTACAGAAAGAGGTAGTAAAAACTATTTATGTCCTCTTAGGGCGTTATCATAAATTATAACAGCGTGAAGGAAATATACTCCTTACGTTACATAAAATGTTTGTCGTATAAAAATGTTTTATGCATTTTCCACCTTTTGCTTTTGCAGGACTAAGTTTTTATAATTTTCGATAATAATTAGGGCCATACTGGTCCTGGTAGGGATCATACTAGCCTGACTAAGGGATACCAATTAGCACACAACTCCCACTGTTTTCATCCTATTTGAGCGAACTTAGTTACAAACTATAATTAATTCGAAATAATAATAACTTTTACTTTTGTTAGAGAGTAAAATTCAATTTTCTTTTGAAATTCGCCGAAACGGCTTTTAAATTAGTGATGATAAAAATGACAAAATTGAAAAGATCAAACCAATAGTCCCAATTATAATTCAAATGTCAAGCAGATACATGGGTAGTAAGTAAGTCAATTTTTTTATTTGCTTAATGTGCAGTCGTTAAAAAATTGTTAGACGTACTAAAAAGTTCATAATAGTTTTTATTGGCTACATACAATAGTTTTAAAATTGTTTGGGATAGTTGATAAAAAGTTATAAGAGCTACAATAATTAAAAACACGAAGATAGTTTTAAAGACACTCTATTCAAGCTAATTCTTTACCTGGAGAAATGTATCTGAAGTAACAAACAATGTTGTTCTATCCTTTAATAAGCTATAAATTTAAAGGGAGGTACTACCAATGGAACTCAGGATTGACATGGCATAATTTTATTTGACAACACATTTTGCTTTGCGCATTTTTCATGTAAAATCATTTACTTAAGAATAGAGCTTGTCGAAACGCAGTCTATTCATTTCCTCCCCAACTTCTCCTCTCCGTGAAACTTTATCTACCAACTCAGTAACAGATATGTTCGCTATCTCAGTGTCTTTTTTTACTCCATCCATCCATCACAGGCTAGCTCGCCTATGTCTGTCGGATCTTGTTCAATGACTTGCATTTGAACACTGTCATATTCTCTCCTTATAACATGGTCAAGCACCGTAACCTAATGAGGTGGTTTGGCTACCTTAACCTATAAAGGGACCAGCTTTAACCGCTTTAATACCAGAATTACTGTATAACCATCTAAGCTCCCTATTCTTCTTTCATATGTTGTAACAGATTTGTTATAACTTACAACCCCTTATTTAATAAATTTTGCGTTTTAAAACATTAGGAGTGCTTTTTGTTTGTTTAAAAGTTATTCGATTACTTTTACTTTTAAAAATATGGTGCTAGGGCGTATTTGCTGATCCGTTATTTTATGTACCTTATTTTTATTTCACGGAGGTTGCCATTTTTTTGGTTATTTAAATGATTTTTGAGGATGTTTTAATTTTTCTGTTGATTAGTTTACGGCTTGAAAGTTATGGATTATAAATGCATGGTTTGAGTGTTATTTTGGAGTGATTATAGATGTTTGGCGTACGTCTTATTACATGTATATCCTGGGCAAGTAGGATTCAAGGAGAAGGTCATGCGTTGTGATTTACTGAACAGGTGGTCCTGAGATTTTGAGTAGAGTGCGTTAGTAAAACTGTGAAGTTGTTTGCCTTAAAAAGGGATTTTGTAGAGGCATTACCAGTCTGTGGATGCCGGGGAATCTGAAATTCCTATGTCTGCCCCTTTCAAAGCTGTATCGAGATAGGAAGTTGGACTTAGTCACGGCAAATCCTTGCTAGTTTCTAAAGTCAGGAAAGTGAAATCTAAACCTTCTACTTAGCAAATGTTTTGTTTGAGGAAAACCAGCAGTTTTAGGTTTCTCCTCTCTCAAGATACACGAGGTCAGTCACTATTGAAATCAGTCTGTTGAGTAAGAGAGGCGCAAGTTTAATTTATGTTGCCTATAACCGACCAGTAGGTGCGATCAGACCAGCCAGATCTTATAGACCGGCCTTGTTTATATTCTTAATTTTACTATCTAGGTTTTTATGTTTTTTACATCAAACCTTTATTATTTTGGATTAATTTCCAAATCCCTTATTTTGTTATCCGAATTGGCAGAACAACAAATTTGTTCTGAACAAAATATAAATAGTTATGTTTAATTTAACTTATTTTTGTTTTCTTAAGTATTGCAAGTCAACCTCTATTGTTGACCCTCCTACCCGTTCATTACACCTTAAGTAAGGTGCTCTGGTTTGTGAATATCTGGCGGCCCCTCATACCAACACCGATTACATACGTACTTCCACATTCATACGTCTGATTTCCTTTCCTTACACACCCTCTCCTTATCCTTCCTTGTGGTTTGTTACAGTTGTTGAGATATTGTGTATCTCACTGTGTCGTTTATCCCCTTATTATTTCTTCCTTTTTATTCACCCCCTCACCTAGCAAGGGTCCACCAATTATAACTGATGAATGTGGTGGTGCTTACTAGACTATTTCTGTCAGGTAACTTTAATTTGACTAATTCAGAGGACAGTTTTAAGAGCCGTAAAACCGCCTACTGAGTTGGGCATATCTAATATTGCTCAAAACCTAGCAAGTTGGTTATAATGTTAATATATTAATAACCAATAAATATATAAAACATTTTGTTCAATTTTATCCAGTTATTTCAAACTATTCTATGCTATAAAATTCGGTTAGTAAAATCATAAACACTTAATAAGAAAATCTGTATAAAAAATCAATCTCCCACTATATTTTATAGTTGAGTACGGCGTTATTAGTTATACAATATGTTTTAAGAACGGAAATCAGATTATAGTTTTTCTTAAGGTCATAAATATGACAATATATTGCATCATAAATTTTATCCTATAAAATCCGTGCAGTAAAAATCTCCAATAAACTACACGGATCTCCTTCTCCTTCTTTCACAGACCATTTACTAATAATATAAAAATGTTATTGATTTCTAAGAGTTTCTTTGTTTTTAAAAGACTATGAAACAATGAAGTTGAGACTAATACTTAATTATTTTATTACTTATTTATATCTTTAAATTATCTGTTGCATTTCTATCAAATCTTTATGAAAATAAAAACTTAAAAAATATCGTCTACATGGAAAAGCAAGTTATAATATAAAATCGGGTACAGGGTACCTCGGTACATTCTCTCGAAACTTTGAACTCGCTGTGCTTGTCTTTTTTGCTATATCATGATCCAAAACTCCAAAGCTTAATGTGTTATTACTTTGGTCATGCTTTACGCTCGGCCTCACAATGAGTTATGGGTCAAAAGTCAAAAGTTTTATAACTTTGGACTTGCTTTGCTTGTTCTCTGAATGTCATGATTTCCCAAGCCATTACGCGACATTACTTTGGTCTCGCTTTGCTTGTTCCAAGAATGTCATGATTTTCCAAGCCTTTACGCGATATTACCTTTGGTTCTGCTTTGCTTGTTCCAAGAATGTCAATGATTTTTCCAAGCCTTTACGCGATATTACTTTGGTCTCGCTTTGCTTGTTCCAAGAATGTCATGATTTCCCAAGCCTTTACGCGATATTACTTGGTCTCGCTTTGCTTGTTTCCAAGAATGTCATGATTCCCAGCCCTTTACCGATATTACTTTGGGTCTCGGCTTTGCTTGTCCAAGATGTCATGATTTTCCAAGCTTCGCGATATTACTTTGGTCGCTTTGCTTGTTCAAAGAATGTCATGATTTCCCAAGCCTTCACGCGATATTACTTTGGACTCGCTTTGCTTGTTCAAAGAATGTCATTATTTCCCAAGCCTTACTTTGGTTTATATTATTGGAAATATTATCGGAATAAACGTATAGGGAATAATAAAATCATAAAATTATACCTCAGTGTCAAAAAGAAAAGAAGCGCTGTCAAGGCACTGCACGTGACTTGGCAGTATCGAAAAAATCAAAAGCAGACTCGTTTTAAATTAAGATTACATAACTTAATATTACTTTACAAAAATAATTAAGTAAACTTTGAAGACAAAAGAAGTTCGTGATATCTTGATGGTGTTAGTACAAGAAGAGATCCATCTCCTTCCGAAATATTGCAGGTTAAATTTTTTAAAACAATCGTTGCGAAGGTAATGAAATAAACACAACCATTGCAACTTAAAAGTTAAAAGTAAACATTATTATAACATATAAAAGAACAAATGAACTTCGTTTCTCACCCTCATTATAAAAATCAAAAAGTTTGCGATTGAAATAATAGGGTGTTATAACTTGGAGCTCGCTTTTAAATACCAATGGTCATACTTGGCAGCTTAGTTTATTAACTTCAACCATTTTAACGAATAATAGCAATAAATTTCATTATTGTTTCATATGAATTGTTAATTTGAATTGTTTACGTCAAAGTTACGATGCTTTTTGACCGATGTAAACAAGCATTCTCATACAATTTAAAGTACCGCACCAAACATACATTCAATCGCAAATAACTTGCATACAATTATTATAACATACATAATATGCAAGTAACTTTCGTAAGTTACGAAATATCTTTATTGATATAATTACAAAAATTTGTATACGTCAATTGTCACCTAAATATTATGATAATAAGTATATTGAATATTATTACATAATCATTGTTCGTCTTAAATGACTGTTAAAAGAAAGATATAAATAAAACGAAACTGAATTTAATATAAAAGATTTTTGACACTGAGTCTAACGGGCTATCCATTAAACTGTCTAACTAGACGGTATACCTACTGTCTAGTTTTGTCACAGAGTCAGGTAATTAGTTAGATAGGTTTATACTAAAATAATGAATATTAATTTTTGCTGTCTTGGTAACTCTGTGCTTCTTAATGTCAGTTTGGTGTCGTAGAAATTAATTTCACAGTTTTTATAAAAGTCATCTTGTTTTTCATGAGTATAAGTCAGCATCTAGTAGCAGAACAAAGATTACACAGCCACAATTATCTGTTTCTTGAATATTTCTTTATATAAGATGGTCACGGGGCTAAAATAAGTTAATGTAAATTGCTATCAATCTTCAACTTTTGTTTCCCATATTTAACACTATCTGACGGAAAATATGACGTCATCGAAAAACGGCGAGAAAATTAAAAGCTATTGGCCGTTTTAGTTTGAAAACGCAAAGGTCAATATTTAGTCAATTATTATTCAGAGTAGCAAAATTGAACCTTCCGGGCAGCACAACCGTGTGACATAAACACACACATACACAGACATCATAATAAAAACCACTTAAAACGCCATACAAATGCTTATGCTGTAGCATAAACACAGTGGTAGTTACGCGTGAGACAGACAGACACAGACACACACACACATAGATATGACAAAACACTTAAAACGCCACAAATGCTTATGCTGTAGCATTAACACAGTGGTAAGTTATGCGTGAACACAGACACACACACAACATGATAAAAACCACTTAAAACGCCTTACAAATGCTTATGCTGTAGCATAAACACAGCGGTAGTTATGCGTGAGACAGACAGACACAGACACACACACACATAGATATGACAAAAACCACTTAAAACGCCAAACAAATGCTTATGCTGTAGCATTAACACAGTGTAGTTATGCGTGACACAGACCACACATAGACATGATAAAAACCACTTAAAACGCCTTACAAATGCTTATGCTGTAGCATAAACACAGCGGTAGTTATGCGTGAGACAAACAGACAGACACACACACACGCATATATAGATATGATAAAAACCACTTAAAACACCTTACAAATGCTTATGCTGTAGCATAAACACGCGGTAGTTGCGTGAGACAAACAGACAGACACACATATATAAAAAAAAGCCCATAAAATGCCCTAAAAATGCCTATGCTGATGCATATACAGTGGGAGTTATGCGTGACACACACAGGTAGAGAAAACGATGAAAAATACTCAGAACGTCATAAAAATGCCAAAAACGGATAATTATGGTGAAACGTCGGATTCTGATCTTTAGGATGAACTCAATACTTTTCCTATATCCTTACGAAAGTAGGTAAGAAAATGTATAAATACTATTAAACAATGTTTTAATGGTATTTTCCAATATTTTAAGTTTCTTGCTAAGTCTATAAAAATATATATAAATCTATATAAATTTCCTAGATATCAAGGAAATTTAAAACATATCTAGGGTTTGATCTTATTTTTATGATTAGCTAGAAAGTATTGGGCTCTTAAAGTTTTTATTGTTAAATCATAAAGTTTTAATTTTCTTAACATTTTTAAACAATATATTTATCGTTGTTTTATGATTTCAAACCTTTATAAAATCGTTGAACCGTTAAGTAATAATTAGAGATGTTTTAATTTTGTTTATTAACATTAATTTGTTAATATTTTTTTAATAATCTATAAAGATTACTAATTAATAGACGTAATAATGTCAATTAATAAAGCTTAAACCATAAACTCAAGCGAAAATAGAAAATTGAACAAGAAAACGCTTCAGAGAATTTTTTCAGTGAAGACTTATCTGTAATTTTACTCGACTTGTAATGCTTAGTGCCGGAATTAATTTATTTAGATTAACAAATGAGCTTTTATTATTTTTGTATTTTATATTTTGTTTCAGGTGATTGGAGCGGATCACGGCCTAGTTGTGATAAAATAGAATGTCCGTTACTATCAGTACGAGATGATAGACTGATAGTTAGTCAATATAATACATCTTTAGGGTCTAGAGTATCCTTTTCATGCCCCTGGGGATACAAACTAGACGGACCCTCTGATTCCGAGTGTCTGCAGAACTCACGATGGTCAGTGCAGCCTCCTAATTGCTATGGTAAGTCATAGTGATATGTTACTGCTAATATAATAAAACAATTTGTAAGAAAAATGACCCAAAAAGTCACTCAGTTTGAACTCTTTAGTTTACAAAATATTTCAGCAAACTTGATTCAGTCCAATTGTACTACAATCAAACAGTCCAATAGTTTATAATTAGTTGAGGTATCCGAAAAATAATTGTTTCATGACGTCATTAACCCACAATAATGACTTAACAAAAGGTGAAATTTGAGATTCGGCTCGCATGTACCTATTTATAAGATCAAAATATGTGCCATGTTTCATCTCAGTATCAGTATTAGTTCTATTGTCATCAAATGCATTGTGAACGTTTCTTAAATATATATCATTTGATACTACCGAGTTTTGCAAAACATGAATAGTTGAACATATAAATTGTGCGGGAAGACACCTGGAAATGTAACCAAGCAAAATGCATGCTACATCTGGGAACTGTTCCATCATTCGACATTCGTCATCAATTTGATGGCTCGACATAATTGTCATGTCCCACTCTGTTTCGTTACGTTTAACTCATCAGGGCGGCCGACAGAGCCTGAACTCACTCTGACCTTCAATTATTCCGAAGAATATAATGTGAGAGTACTTACCAGAGACGAGCGGTGCTCTCTTACCGCATCATGCATGGCAAGCAAAACATATATCATTTGATACTACCGAGTTTTGCAAAACATGAATAGTTGACACAATATAATTGTGCGAGAGACACCTAGGAAATGTAACAAGCAAAAGCATTGCATTTTGCTTGAATCCGATGCGATAAGGAAAAGTTCCTCATCAAGAAGTGGGTGCCCACATATTTTTAATCAATGTATATTGTTTAGTCATGATAAACATTTATTCATTGAGTTTTGTACAGTAATTTAGCTAACAATACGCTTTCTTAATTCATTTTTGGGCAGAACCTTGGGAGTATTCTTCTTTGGCAAGCCTTCGGAGCCAAAGAAGAATAGCCGTGGGATGACGTTTCATCCCTCGGCTATGCCTGAAACTTGAAACTTAACGTGAAACTTAAACGTGATCTGTACAACTTTTTTTCCTTACCTTGTTGTAGAAATTACTATTAAATTGTATAATTATTCTATTTTTTTATAAAAGTATTAAAATGTCACTGTTTATCTTATTAAATTATTTCTTGAAATATTTTTTTTTACATTTTCCTCGAAATGATTGTTGTGTTTTCAAAGATAATTAATGACACGAGCTTCTTTTTCCTTATAAAAATCTATTTGTATAAAAAATAATATTTTTTGAGAATAGATTTTCAAGAATTCAAGAAAAAAGGGTATAATACCTCGTCAAAAAAATTGGCCTGAAGCCCACGACTGGAGAGACTCCAGGGAATTTATGAATCAAATTATTCGTATAAGAGGTCGCCTTTTAAATTGTCTAAATCAGCTATTGTTATAATATTTATTTTTGCTTAACTATAATACTTTGACTTGTAAATAGAATAGGGAAAATAGAATACCAGCTATTAGACTAGTATATATTTTTACTAAATTTTCTTCTGAATAAAGCTGTTCTTTACAAAAACAATAGCCAAAGAAGAGAAATAAGGGCAATATAATTATTTGAGGTTTTGAATTTGGCTTCGCTTCTAGTAGCGAATAGTACCCATGAGCGGATTATATCTGTTCTGTGATTTCATTCGTTTGAAACCAATAATAGTTTGAAACAAGTCAGCAGTCTGGAATTTCAGGTACAATTGAGTGACATTTCGATGAGGGAACCTGATTCTTTTAAGGTTTAATTTAGCACATTATCATGCGCTGTACTTGCAATTCAGTTAGACGCACTACACTCCTTAATGAGTTGCATGCGACCAAATGTGTAGCTCAGCCCTTTCACTTTGTGCCATTAATAGCTACAAAATCTATAACGTTTAAAAAAAAATATACTTTTTTCTGTTAAGATAAAAATTTAAATTTACCTAAATTAAAAAAAAAAAACAAGGAAAAACAATCAGTAGAAATAAAGCAATAACTAATAAATTATCAATACTATAATTTAATAATTGATTAATACAACTTATATTTAATAAAATTATCATTACTATAATTTAATAACTGATTAATAGACCTTATATTTAAAAAAATATCAATACTATAATTTAATAATTGATTAATTCAACTTATATTTAATAAAATTATCAATACTATAATTTAATAATTGATTAATAGACCTTATATTAAAAAAAAAAATATCAATACTATAATTTAATAATCGATTAATACAACTTATATTTTAAAAAAATATATCAATAAAACCTGATAATATAAATAAAAATAAAATACTTATAAGCTGTTCAAACAAAGGAAACAATTAATGTATCACGAACAGCATACATTCTGTATCAAGTTACAAAACTAAGCTGTGTTAATATTGATTCTAATAAAAATACTTAGCATACTACAAGTTTCCTTTACATGGGGAAAATGACAAATGTAATATTAATTATAAAAAGAAATAACCATAACAACAATATTATATAAGTTTAAATAATGTATATATTATGGCTGTATGGTCCAAGTAGACCAATTCCAAAAAAAAGTTTAATTTAACACACCCTAATAACATATCTTATAAAAGAAGCTTTGAGTTATGGGACAAGGGGTTTTGGTCCTTGACAACTTTGCGGGCCGCTCGCGATTTTTCCTAGTCAGAGGAATATGGTGTAAAATGTTTGCTAAATCTTTAATTTTAAAGAAATTAAATGATCAATCCAGTCTGAATTTATTTTAATAAAATAATATAGTAAAATAATTAAAATACTCCTTAAAAAAAGTTTCTGGAAACAAGGTGGAACAGCTATAACTTATAGTATATCGACTTTGCCTCGACCCTAAAACTTTATGGTTATCTCGGTTTTCGCCTCTTGATGCAGCATTATTACTCACGGAATCAGCATTATTATTACTACTTTGGTGTTTAAATATCTAAGAGAAACTAGTAACAATATTTTTAAGTATAACAGCTTAAGTTTTATACATGTTTCAAAAATGAGAAATGAAAGTCAACATTGTGCTAAGGATTACAAGAGGAGACAGCTACTGGACTGTGTTCTTCTTTAGCCCGGCTTAACCTAAAAAAATGCTTTTTCATAAAATGCTTACATCTAATATAAAACTTAAACAAAACAGCACACGACTTGAATTGTTTTTGGAGTAAATATTAAAATGAAAGGGTTTCGTTTTTACATAAAACTATAACGAATAAAAAGCAAACAAAAGGAGGTCGCAAGGGAGTTAACATTTTGCACCCTCCCCCCTCCACATCACTAAGTAACCCTAAATACTATTCTTAGAGTTAAGTACGAGGGAGAAAATTGAAACCTAAATATACAATAGTTAGCACAGTCAAGGAAAATGTACTGCTTATAATTAGAAATCCTCTTACATTCCCCTAACCTAAAGACCAGCTTAACTTTAAGAATTAATAACACCGAAACCTGGGTTTCTTAAGCTAAAAATGATTCGATATATTATGAAGACCCAAAAACTCTATTAAGTTCATGAAACTGAATAAAAACCTTAATAATTAATATCTTTTTATAAAGTTTTACGTTTTATAAGAGAAATTTATTCTACAATTAAAGTTAGTTTGGTCACCCGCAGGGTTAATAAATTTCGTGATAAATATCGAGATGTCAAATGCATATTAAAGTGAATAAAACAAATCGGGATAGGGGTACTTCGGTACTTACTCCGCCGAATTGGATTCCCTGCGCTCATTCTAACCATTTTCGATTTTTTCGCTCGTCTTTAGAGTATGACAATCACTGAATTGCTCTACACCTTCATACTAGCTAAGCTCGTCCTCAGACATTAAAAATATCCGCTTTGTTTTTAGGCGTTGCCTATCCATTTACTGAACTCGCTCGATAGTGCTAAATAATTGTCATCCGACAAAACCCGTGGTTATGTAACCAGCAGTAATAAAATTAAACATGCTGTATTTATTTATTACTTACTTTATCAATTTCTAATAAAAAAAAACAAGAGGGCCTTAGGCCACAGGGGGCATATGGATCCTTGGCCCACATGCCTCCCTGTGACCGCTTTGCGGCCTCATGCGATTTTTCGAAATGTTTGTAGGGAAAATTTTGTAGGTTAATGACGTTATACATATTCACAAACAATAAGGTTCACACACATATATATATATATATATATATATATATTATATATATATATATATATATAATATATATATATATATATATATATATATATATATATATATACGTGTATCGTCCATTTTTTCTGTTTCTAAGTGTTTTTGTAAATATTTTTGTCTTTATGTTAGAGTTATATATATATATATATATATATATATATATATATATAATATATATATATATATATATATATATATATATATATATATATATATATATATATATATATATATATATATATTATATATATATATATATATATATATATATATATATATATATATATATATATATATATACATATATATATATACATGTATATATATTCTTAATCAGGGAGGCCCCCTTCCAAAAAATCTACTTCTCAATCACCCTCTCCATGACCTCGATCTTATAGGCTCAGTTTTCCTTTGAAAGTGTGCTAAAAAGACATTTACGTCACATTAAAAAAACTAAGATAATGAGATAAAATTTTTCATGTTTGTTACTTTTCCTCATTTAAACCGTTGTAATGTGGAAAAAGTATTGGTTTGGGGATTCTCCTGAATTATTCATTCCAGGTGTTTTAAAAGCTTTATGTCTTTATAAGCTGAAGTCTTTGTGTGTTATCCTAAAGTCCGTCTTTTTAACCTTCATTTATCTTTTTAACTATACATATCAATCATTATTGACGTTTCTATAAATATTATATAATTTGTATGATGTTCCTTAATTTATGTTTTTTTAACTTTAAATTCTAATTTTTATTTGAATTTCACTTACTCTATTAATTTCCTTACCAGTTTTCCTAGCGCCGTGAAGTCAAATTTTACAGATAGCTTTTTTTTAATAATTTATCTTATAGTTACACTGCAATCTATCACATACATAGAGGCTACAAGTAACAGAGATGATAAGGTTGTTGAGGCTTGTTAATCTTTACGGAGAGGCTCCATTCATAGAACTCTTTGTTTACAGTGATTAAACTTAAAATAAATGTCATTATCGCCTAAGTGATAAAATTGTTATTTACTGATATGTTCGAAGCTGTAATGTTGGCACTTTACATTTGCCTTAAAAGCAATATTTTACATCGAAACAAGACCCAAAGATTGAACCAAGTTTCAACTCTCTAGCATAAACACTTTGGGAGCTACGATGATAACAGTCACACCACACAAATACCAAACACACAAACAGTTTGAAACAACCAGTGAGGAAGTCTTGAAATTATCTGAAACTGACAATTGAGTCGAAACCCTGGTTCTGCTTTTTAAATGCGATCATATTACTTTTTCTTTATATCTACGATATAACCAAGGAAAATAATAGTAATAATTTTATAGGACAATAGAGTAAACTCGGGGAGAAGAACAACGGGTAAAGAGGGGTAGAAGAAAGTTTTACAGAACAAGGCCAAGTTTTCACATAAGGCGATGCCGCAGGCGACTGTCGTCCTGTATTATATGTTACCTACGACTTAGATAATAAGTGAATATACTTCTATTAACTTTCAAAATTTGACAATGGTGATTGGAATGAGTAGTTACAATTTCGAGGGATGCTGATACAGATTGTTGGTAGGGGGTTTTTCATTTTTTTGTACAAATTCTATTTTTCATTCCTTACATTATTCAGATTTTTTTCTGTAAATTTGATTTTATTCAGCAAGCGTATATTTTTTAAATGGGGATGCCAATTGGAATCGATCCTTTAACTCTTCATCCACTTTTGTGGATAGATATGACACAATCAACGTGTCATAGGCGTATAATTTTCTGATGCAAAGTTGCTTGTCAATTGTTCAAAGTGTGCATTTCAGCGCACTTGTAGAAGATTCGAACTTGTAACCTTCAAGTTAATAGCTAAAGACGCTATGGAGGAAATTCAAAGAATATGTTTACTTCAGTTAGTTAATTTTCTCCCTGTGTGTTCAAACAATGAGTTAAGTGTCACTCAACTATCATTTTCTTTCATCCGGAGGCAATAGTTTATACTACTGTAGAAATTATGATGATTTACTGAACAAGAAATTACAAATTTAAATTTCTTGGCTTCAAGGCTTACAACAGCCTTGAAGACATCTATTTCTTATTATTGCTGGACCTTAATATTCAATAAATAGCTTTCAATTTTCATAAAAACACAACGTCACAAAAGAAAACACGATAAAAAAATAAACAAGATTACGTGATGTTATATAAAACTATTTTATTTTCTTTAGATGAAAGTATTGCCTTCGAAAAGAAACTAAAATTTATCAACTTTAAAACTTTTTCTAAAACGTAACAAGTGACTTATAGAATTTTTACTCCACATATAAATCTTATTTTTCCACCTAAAATATTAGTTTGGAGAAAGCACAAAAAAATCTAACATCACATTTTTCACCTATCATATATTATTTTATATAATACAGTAAGTTAACTGTTAATCGATCAAAACCGTTTGGGATTTCTATCTCTAATACACAAATAGCTTCTTACTTAAAGCTATTCTAAGGTAAATCTGACCTGACACACTGGGGGTAAAATAAGTTGTAGCTTTATATAAAAGACTGCCGTGTTACACGCTCACTGATCTCTCACATTGATAGATGATTTCGTGATAGCAAGTTGATGCTTTAAAAATCATGATATATTGTACGTCAGGCAAATTTATTGCCCGAAAAAATATTATTTGAGGTATAACTTTAATGATTCAATAGTAATTGAAAAGTGAATACTTCATGTTTGTAGTTTTAAAGTTAATAAAAGTTAAAATTATCTGGCATACAAACAAATCCTCGATTTTCTAAAATGTTAGCTATAAGGTTCTGTTCAGTTCCAATGACCAAGAAACGCGCTGTTATCAGAACTTAATGATAACAGTGGCTCGAGATGCTAACATAGGGAAGGATGGTTTTCCTTAAGTAGTTATCAAATGAGAGTAAAATTTTTACTTAAAATTATAATAAACAAGATGGGGGTAGTAAAGGGTACCTCATCACTTTTCCTCGCAACTTTGATGCCGGTTTACTCGTCCCTAGAATGTCAAGGGGGGCAAAAAACTTCAGAATGTGAAGTTAGCATCTGTGAAAAAAAAAACTTTCTTCTTGGTCGACCTTACGATGGAAAAGTAACCACTGTCTAATGAAATAAAATGTCGAATTCACTCGTCCTCAGAATTTCACTGTAACCTAATAACTTAAGTAGTTTTGCTTTAGGCATATTCATTGTTCTGGCTGCCCTCAACCTCGCGTGACATAATAAGCGTGACTTAACTACAGTTGTTAATCTACGCTAGAGAAGGTTATGACAGATATACTATTCTAATGTGGCACATATTAAGGGGGTGGTACCGATAAACGCAGTGCGAATCCGGGAGGGGATGGCAATATCCTGATTATGCCAATGGGCGGTAATACCTTACCAAATTCTAATCTAGTATTCATGTTGGAACAACAACATACAAACCCAGAAACATTTTATGAAGAAGTTGCTTAGTTTTTGGAATTTTTTGCTATGTTGCAGCAATCAGATGTCCAAATCCTGCTATCCCAGAGAATGGTCGGATAGTAGAGGAAGCAAGCTATGAAGATTACAGGGTTGGAGCTGTCGTTCATTTCTCTTGCTTCCCAAGGCATAAGCTTCAAGGCGAGCAGTCTATTGTTTGCACTGATTCTGGTGTTTGGTCTAATTCATCTCCAATATGTAAGTAAATAAGTTGAGATTATATGAGTAGCTAATTTTCGCAAAACAATTTTAATCAAAAAATATATTTGTTGAATTAAGCTAACAACTGATTACATTGAATGTTTTACTGAGTATTTATTATCTTCTGTTTTTCAGGCGGAGCCGTGTGTGAGTACCCAGGAGAGCCAGCAAATGGTAGATTAGTACCACTAAAATTCACATATCTACCTGGTGATCGTTTAAAAGTGACCTGTCATCCCGGATTTGTAACCCGGCTGGATGGAAACGCACTGGAATTCGATGACACATCCGAACCAAGTCTGGCATCCGTTTTATTAGACGGAGCTGCCGTTTGTCTAGAGTCCGGACAGTGGTCAAATCCACTGCCCATTTGTAAGAATTATACCGATGTCTGAAGGTCGCCGTCCTGTCTATTTGATTTATTGTATATAGAAATACTGTAACAAACAAATGTCAAATTCATTGAAGCTAAGAGTGATTAAAATTTAAATTTTCTAGTAAATTTCTTATATCTTATTCTTATACAAGTTAAAGGATGAGCTCATAAATTACTGTCCTTGGGACTAAATTTGTGTGGAGACATTTGTTAAATTTGTAATTTACGATTTCGTCCAAACATTACTTTTATATAAATAAAGTTACATAGACATAATGTCAATATAACTTCAAATGTATAAAGCTATAAAGGTAGATTAAATTGATTTTCTTGAGTTTTATTATTGCTTTTGTTTGTTATCTTTTAATTTTCATTATAAAAATATAAGTATATCAATACAATATGTTATAAATAATGAAGCAATGACAATTGTGAGCTACATTTGTCATTTTGTAGAGTTTTTGTAAAACTATAAGCAGCTGAAGAAGGTATGGCACATCTTTTGATACATTCTCGCGGACGTTATGATTCTCTATTAATAAAGATCTCGTACTTTGTATATTGACATGGTGATATGTACCTTTTGGTTTTATCCTCCTCAGTCCCATGTTAAGGACCAAATTAAGGCTTGTTGAACTCCACCAGAGGATTTACTTTTCAGCCCCACCCACGATGTACCAGTTCCTTTTAAAAATGCACTAGCTCCTTCGAGATGGATTGGTTGCTACTCGGTGATCCAGCTTCACCAGTTCCTCACTACGTTCAGGCAGATCTTTCATTTTGAATACCATGGTAGTCGAGAGTGTGAAGCAACAGCCACAACGAATCCAACACGAATACTGAGCCCAGGGTCATGTCTTGAGGGTATCTCGTTCCCATGGTACCCATTCTCTGTGAGGAGCATATAGGAAGCATTTTCTTGGACATTCTCCAATGTCCAAGGAACAATATTTTTGGTACTGGTAACCTTACCGTACTTGGTATAAATTCACCAAGATGTTCCCCCATCTCTCTGCGCTTTTAATTTTCCCAGCCTGCTGATTGTTTCAATAGTATCATTCATTATTTCGTCGTTATTCATTATTAGAGACATCTTTGAAAACAATTATTATTATTGTATGATATATTAAATACAGTAATTAATGAGTATACTTCCGTCGATTATACTACTGTTGATTATACTACCTTCGATTATACTACCGTCGATACTTGCTGTTAGACATAAATATCCACCGCTATTTTCATTAAAAGAGTCATCCGACACTCAGCTCCCAAATATTAAAGTTAAACATGTGAATAACTTATAGCCTCCATGAGCAGAAGAATACATTTGAAAACAGAAAACCGGTTTAAATATGCTCATAATATGCAACAGAAAACTGGTTTAGAGACGTACATAATATGCAACAGAAAACCGGTTTAGAGATGTTCATAATATGGAACAGAAAACCGGTTTAGAGATGTTCATAATATGCAACAGGAAACCGGTTTAGAGATGTTCATAATATATGCAACAGGAAACCGGTTTAGAGATGTTCATAATATGCAACAGAAAACCGGTTAAGTGATGTCCATAATATGCAACAAAAAGTTTTAGCCTCAGTCGTTTCTTCCGTAAATAAATTTTAGACAAAGAAGTATCATAATCTATTAGTTTGTCAAATATGTGATTTCTCAAAGAAAAATAAGGACTACTAAGTAATCCGTTGTAAACTTATGTACCCCGTGTTAGGATGTACAGATTTTGTTGCTTTAATACAACTTCTAGTGAATTTTAAGTGAAGTTGTCCCTCTAAAAATGTCCACAGGATGCAAGTAAAAAAATAATTCAAAAAGTCTTACCGCAATTAAAGGGATCCACTGGTTACCGTATTAAGTACTTCACAGATTCCTCAATTATTTCTTCAGATATTATTAATTAATATTTATTATTAATTTAATATTATTAAATATTAGCTCGTAATAATTCAGTGACAATTTTGCAAAGTATTGAGCAGGGGAGATTATTTTTAGATTGACAATGTTTCTTTCCGTCTTCCTCTTGCTTGTTTTGTAAACGGTTAAAAAATATAGAGAATAAACGTATTTTTATATTACGAACTTTGTAATAAGTCTACATAAAATTGTTACTTGTAAGATTTTCAAAAAGTACTAATTTGGTTAAAATTTGAAGGAAATTAAATTAAATAGACATTAGAGAGTAAAGATTAGTCTCGACAGTTTAATCATTAGCAAAGGTCAAAGATAAGGGTTAATACCCTTTATGTGGTCAAGGTCAAAAGGGTCTAACTCATTATATAATTTAGGTGAAAGGAAGTTTTAGTTTTTAACATTTTTAATTCACTTATGGAGCAATATATGTGGTGAAAAGATGGAAAAATTGCATGCCATTATTATAAATTTTATTATTATTGTATATATTTTTATTAATTGGAAAGCCGAAAGTAAAAATATATTTTATTTAAATATTAATATTCATTTCAATGACTATAAACTTTTGTGAATTGTTCTCAACAATAACATGTTATTAGGGACTCAGCATAAGGTATACTTTAAAAATACATGAGGAATCAAAACCAGTTTAATTGGCTGGCAAAACCTGCATAATTTCTGTGTGAATTCAATTATTATAAGCTTTTTAACTTTCAATGCCTATGTAAAATTGTACGTACAAAGATATAACTAAATAGAGATGGCGTTAAAAGGAAGGATTAACGAACATGATGAGTATGAACGTTAAAACTCCACTGATTCGAAGCATATTATTCGTCCTTATTTACTATGTAGAAATAAATCATGCAAAACAAAACCTAATAAAAACTTTTAAAACCCTAAACAACTTTTAAAAATGCTTGAATAGGCATAAAAACAAAATGACAACAAAACTATCACACAACTGACGATCTAAGAGATAGATACACCATCTCTATTTGTTTTATCTCTATATTATACAGTCACCTTTAGTACGGTTCGTCAAATAAATTCAATAAAGTTTGTTCTAACTATTGCATAGTTCAAATAAATGAGTCACACTTCAAAGTCATTTCATTGTCTGATTGTAAATACAAACTTTTATTGCGCAAAAGCACGCTACAAACTCTTATAAGCGTAATTTACAGAGAATATTTGCTGAAGTTGATTCAAAATCTATTAATGTACATTTAAAATTTATGTAAATATGTAAATAGATTTATGTCATTATATTTTAGCTATATGTGTTAAGAATTACCAAAGAAGATTTGTATGAATAAAATTGGAAAATACAAAATAATTGACTTTCTCTCCTTTATTCCAATACAGAAGATTTTTGTTCTCACCTTTAATATATTCGCCAATTATAGACAATAGGTGCAGCTCATATAGGATAGACACTCTATCTTATGTAACTTGAGCAAAATTTGGATTGATAAGTAAGAAAGCATGCATTTTAAAGGAAATTCGTCTGGCTTACGGACCTCTGCGCCAGAATTTTTTCGTGAATTCTAGCACGGTGGCCTTCAAGCTGAGTAAATTTTTGAAATGTGCGCTTTCTAGCTTATAAATCTAATTTACAACAGATGTGGTCAAGAAGATATTTTACGGCGGCTGTAAATATTAATCAATTTTTAGCCATCTAAGCGTAGACACTTCAATAAAGTTGGATTGTTGACACCTTTAAAGCAGCTGACATAGAAACACATATTACAAGAACATTTAATAAAACCTAGTTTTTTATGTATTTGCTCAATACAGTTTTCCTATACACCGTATTTCGAAAGTCAAGGATTGCTAAATAAGCCTCAGAATGATGAAGTCACGATGAGTCACGTGGGTTATACCAAGTATACTAAAAATTGTGGAGTCAAATGTTTTGATGGATACAATTGTTTTTTTTTTTTTTTTTTTTTTTTGGTGGATAAAACTGATTACAGATGTATATTAATTTGAATAAAAACCTAAGCCAGGATAACCCCTCCCCCCACTAAATACACTATGTAAAGAATGGCTTAACCGTGATCACTAGACTTGACGAGAGCAAGGCTGTGCTTCTAAATTTTATAAAATAAATCTTACTTCAGCGACTGGTCACTAGGAGTTTGATTTTTTAAACTTTTTAAAATTCTTAACAGTCTTCAACACTGACACAAATTTTAATTAGTTTTTAAAAATTAAAATAGTTCGTCTCTAATTTGTGTAGATAAAATGGAAATTAAATGAATAAGAGAAAGGGAAATATAAATTATCACGAGCTAAACAAAGTTTTTAAAAACTCCTTTTTTGAAAAAAAAACTAGGAGTTAACTAACCGTAAACTTATGATTCTTAAAAGCGAGCTAAACTTTTTTTGTTAAGCTTAATGACTTTGGACAAATTAGATAAAGTTTTCTGGTAATAACCAGACATAAGGTAACTATACTTTTTTAGATAGTTAACTTTTTATTTAAGTTTTTATTAACGAGAGTTGTATTTTTAGTTTTTACGTACATGAAACTTTTTATCAAAATATTACGTCTAACTTTATAATCCTTATTTTTAGTATACTTTGAATTTAGGAGTGTCGAAGTCTGTTATAGTGAAATACATATAAATGTAGAGTGGAATAAGTCAAAAAATCCCTTAACTTAACCACGAATAATTGTCCAATACATACAAATGTATTTTGAATGAAAGCTTAAGCCTCCTAAAGCTTTTGACATTTGATATTTCATAGTTTTGCAAAACACGAATACTTGATACAGTATAATTGTGCAAGAGCGACACCTAGGAAATGTACGAAGCAAAATCTCTACCTAAGAACTATTCCATCATTCTGGAGTTCGTCTGGAAAGGAAGGACAGACTGATTTTAAGCTCTGTCAGCACCTTGATGATTTAGATGTAACAATAATTTGAAGTACATGACATTATGACGAGACATCAACAATTGCAGATGATGGAATAGTCCCCATATCATGCAGACAACCTTGCTTGGTACATTTCCTACAAATCTCTCGCACAATACCTCTGTTCTCTTTAAAGTTCAAGAGTAAATATTATTTGATGTAAAATCATTTTTCTTGCTCCCTACTTAAATAAAAATTGAACAGGTAAATATAAAATTAATTTGCGAAAGAGATAACTGGCTTAAAGATATTGATATTTTTAGAACTTACTTAAATTGAACGGAATTGGTTCATTCTAGTCTCATAAAGAATTATGAGACACCCATTTGATCTGAAAGGCGGTAAATCTATGCCCGCATCGTATCAAGTACTTTCTAAAACCCCTTAAGGCTTTGAAATATAATATCTAGATTAAAGCATTAACTATAAGAGGCATTCGCTAAACACTTTTATGGGTCTGATCAGGCAATAAAAAATATGGGTTAGAAATGAAACTAGAGGCCTTCGGCCTATTCGCCGAAGCCTCTCGGGACTTCCCAACCTAACCTGACCGAAGAAGACATGTCGAAAATTTTCAAAACCCCCCTAAATCTCTTCATTTCACCTCCTGTAAGTTATTGTTATATTGTTATTATTTAAGATGTTATATATATATATATATATATAATATATATAATATATATATATATATATATATATATATATATATATATATATATATATATATATATATATAATATATAGAGGGCTAGCGATCTATCTTCTCTTCTCTCCCTGGTTTTATGATGACCATCTCATAAATAATTTATTTTAGCATTCAAAAACATATATTACATTTTTTACGTTAATGTGTGAATATTATGCTTGGGTGTGTGAACTGAGTTTCCTCCATATTGAATTAAATATGATTTTTTTTATATTAATTTATTATTAAATATCATTATTTAATAATCTTATTTTACTCTTTTTTCTTGTATCAAAATAATGTTCAAAATAAGGCTTATAAATTCAAAAGAGGAGCAAAAAACGGGTAGACTAAAAAAAGAGACTTTCTTCTTTTTTTATACCTCATTCCAAAAGTAAAGAGAGAAGGGGATTTAAATAAAATTTCATCCCTACAGACTTTAGATGTGCTGGCTCACGGCCCTGTTTATTGTTCACGCCAAGTATCCTGCCTCCAGAGAAAAAAAATTCTCACAAAAGAAAGATATAACTGACAAGATTTTCTAAGTAGGATCAATGTAGAAAAGGGAGTTAAAAAGAAGTAGCAAGTCGGAAAGAGAAAGAAAATCCACAACTGAACAAGAATTGGTCAGGAGAATCCCGCTCCAATCTCTTATTCAAAATCCTTAGTGGAACTCAAAAACCTCAAATTCTGAATCTTTTTTCTTTTGCATGAAATCTATAAATTCATTGCAAAATAGAACTCCCTGGATACTTGATAAAATATATTTAATTAGCCATGAGAGGTATAATAAAATACCCCTGTTTCTACATAAGGTTATTCAATTGGCTGTAATCTTTCCATCTTACCTTGTATACGTTAGGTACACTTCAAATTTAAATTCACTTCAGAATTTTGAGTCCTGGTAGAATTAACCTTAATTACTACACAATGTTTCTCCGCCATAGAGATATATTATTATAGGGGGCGTACTCAAACTCAATACATTGACAGACTAGAAACATATTTTTGGGCTTACAGTGCCTCTGTTTAACCTTATTAAAATCCTTTTCTTAGGGGTTATTTAAGGTTATAATGACTGAATCGTTGTTGAGTTTTTCGACATTGTTGGTGAATAATTTTGCATTGTAAACATTCTGTTGTATAGTGAGTGTAATTTCGGAATATTCAATTCGATTATTGTAATAATCAAAGGTGTTCAGGATACTTTTTCGATGATTCAAAATTCAACTGATAGTGCCTCTCTAATAATAATATCTCTGTGCTCTCTGCTAATAAGATTGTTCAAACTTATATAGATCATCATCAATAAATTTTAACATAGATCGATTAAAATTAAACTAATGATTTAAAAATTTACATTTTTAAAATTTTGTTATGATGATTTTCTGATTTTTTGATAATGATCTTCTGGACAGCAAAAGTAGGCCTAAATACAGATTTATTCGCTAGGTTTTAACCCTAACACAGCGAACCCACTCAGACAGACAGCCAGATAAAAACCATTTAGAATTTCATCAAAATGACTGAAACGGATAATTATGATGAAACCTCGGTGTGGGATTTTTGAGTGATTGCAACACTTGTAATGGAATTTTATTTGATTTTTTTTTCGAAATTAGAAAAATATTTAAATTGAAATTTCCTACAGGAAGGTTATAAAAAAACGTCGATTGGTGTGACGTTGTAAAAGTCATGTTTATTGTTTCCACCATTGATTGATAAGGTGTGAGTGAGAGAGGAGGGCATGTATGCTGAATCTGTAGCATCTGTACATGCTACATGTAGCATGTATGCTAGGCTTAGAAAAGATCAGTCGTTAGGACACTGTGATTAAGGGCCTGGCTATTCTCATATTATTTCGAACAAATCCGAAGATTCGCGCAATTTATCTTATAATTTATACTATCGGTTTTAACCATTATTTCGTTGTACTAGCGTAAGGTGTTATTTTGTTTATTCTAATTATTTCTTTTAATATTGCAGAAATCTGTAAGTTTACTTTTACCTTTTTATAATAAATTCTGCATTGATTAACCACTGTGTTTGCTTTCAGCTACTCATTACGTCCCTGAGGTGCTTGATCAATCTATTATTTTTTTTCCTTATTGGCTTCCACCCCAACGTCAGGAAGGCAGAGTCGTTTTCAACGTTTCGGATATAAAGCCGCATTAACAAACCTAAAAATAAATATATTTACGATTAATAAGACATATGATACAGTAAACATTTTTTAAAGACCTACGACATGTCATAAATTAAAGATGAAAAAGGAGAATTAAAAAATTACCAACAAATAATTAAGTGAAAGTGAAATGTAGACTTCTTAAAGAGAGTCATAATCAAAGATATTTCAGAAAAAGACTTAAAATATTTAGGCTTCTCTGACATAAAATTTATTACTTTACCTGATAAACCGTTATAATTGTAGTGTTACCGAAGTCAACACACCCTAGACTTTAGTTATTTACTGTATTCTGAGGACGAGCGTAGCGAGACCAATCTAATACTACATTATCAATATTGATAACCATTGATCCTGTCAAAATGTGGATGATCCTCCGACATTTAGAAAACGAGCGAAGAGAGTCCGAAGTTGTCAGGAACAGTACCGAGATACCCTGTACCCGATTTTTAATAACTTTTTTGATTATTGTCTACAATAAACGCATTCGGCGTAGAACTTATACTGGTTAAATTGATTAGGCAGGTTTTACAGGAGGAATCTCCCAGTGGTTAAACTCCTCGCCGTTGTGGTTAAACTCCGTGGTGACCGCGTCAATGTAGATGAAGAATCCAACGTTTCGCTTCCACTGTGGGAGGCATCTTCAGGGATGTAGGATATCATGGATAGAATGCTCTACAAAACTGAACTGAAGATGGAGACTATGCAGGCCCTATTTATACCTGTCTCTGACCTTGTTTTCGAGAACGAAGATTATAGCCATGAGACGGGATAATAGGGTTCGACGGTCCAGTGAGACGTAATCCACTAGAAGGTCGCGTAGCGGTGTCATGTCTGGTTGATGAGCAGGCTAATGGGGGATTTCCGTGGGATGACGTAATCGGTGGCTGGGTGCTGTGTGACGTAGTTGAAGGCTGAGATTGGCTAAGGGAATTATCTGAAACACGTAGTGAAGAGATAAGCGGTGTCCAAGTATTGGAAATCTTCAACCCCGTGTCCCTGTTGATGTTATTCCTATGCTTAGCAATCTCTATAGCTTCCCTGACGAGCCTGTCACGATATCGAGAAACATTCGCTAGTACCTTGGATTTCTCAAAATCAATAAGATGACCAGTATGTCGTGAATGTTATGCAGACCGACAATCGTCGTCGATGGTGTGTTTGATGTGTTTGGCTAAACGCGTAGATATGAGTCTACCTGTATCTCTGATGTTGTACATTGCCTCCCACAGTTGAAGCGAAACGTCGGATTCTTTATCTATATTGACGCGGTCTCCACCGGAAGACCTAAATCTTCATGACAATAACCGCGAAAGCCTACGCAGTTTATTTACGTAGCCTGAAATAAATTATTCAAGTAAAGGCTAGTTTAAATGAATAGTTGTATTTTCTGATATATTTTTTTCTGTTTTACAATAAAATCAAAATTCTAAAAAAGTAATCTTTGTTTCAAAAGTCGTTATTAGTTTTCGTTCTTGTTTTTCTTAACAAAAAAAATGTTTAAACAAAAAATATCGTTCATGAAATTTGAATCCGGGTGTTAAATGTAGGGCAAAGAATTTATTTTTAACGATTTTTTAGGGTAAACATTTTTCTTAGTACAGACTCAAGATAAGCTAAAGCACAGGACTCTAAGTTTAAGTAAAGTGCTTTTAAAAAAAAATTGTGGACACTAATAAGTCCTGTAAAAAATATCACATTTTTTCCTCTTTTTAAAGGTTTTTTTAAAAGAAAATTCTATGTAAGATTTTTGCAGGTGGAAGATCTTCTACAAACACTGATTTATTTTAGACGTTGAAAAATAAGAAGAGGAGATAAATTGGAGTAGAGGGAGATGTTTCAGAATGCTACGGTTGAGTCTTGAGGATCCCCAAATACCTCCCGGTCTTACACTATTGATAGTCATACGTCTCTGTCATATAGATATCCCAGTATTTCTTCAAAAATAAAAACGCTAACTTAATTGCGACCTTCTTTTTTATTTATTTTATTAAACTAAGTATGCAAAAGAATACATAGTTAGAGATATGCAAAAACAAGAGGCCTATACTTAAGGCCAAAGCCAAACGAGCTAATGCATTTAACTCTCGAGGCGAAGCCATGAAATTTATACGTTTAATTCCGGAGGCAAAGTCGAGGATGTTATGACAGTAAACTTTATTTACTGTCATTATATACTTTTATGACTAATAAATTTAATTTTACTATCAAGGTACCAAGATATCAAGGTATAAAAGTTCTTTAAAACCTATTTGTTCGTGGCAGGGATTTCATAAATGCATTTTGCTCCTACTTTCAGGTACATGAAAGTACTACCTACGCAAAGTCTTGTTTCATGAAATTCGCTAAAAACCCTTTTGCTATTAAAAGTTTTATAGTACGTCAAACAAAAGATTTTGAAAAAAGAGCTCAATAATGACAAACTCTTTAATTAAATTTGCAAAAGACTCTTTTAAAACTACCGCTGAAGACTTGTTATATAACTAATTAGCTGACTTGTTTTGAAAAATAATAAGTTTTCCTCTCAATAAAAACTATGACGAAGTCAGTAAACCCTAGCGCTGCAAATACGAGCGAAAAACTACTAGTTTCAAAACTTATTTTAAGGCTTTCTAGTCATAATAATATGTATTTATTTATTTTTACTTTTTCTCATTTATACTGTTGGTGTATAGAAAAAGTGTTGTGTTTGCAAATAAATAAGTTACCAGGATGTTATCGGAATTATCCGTTTTAGGTGTCTCCAGGACTCTTGAATGGTTTTCATAAAGTTGTCTATCGTGTGTGTATGTGAGTGTGTGTCTAAAATCATCGTAGCTCCCAGTATATTTATGCTAGGTAGTTGAAAAGAAGTCTGTATGTGGAGTGCTATTCGGAAATAATTTTTTATGACTTCCATAACTCGCAATAATGATTCAGCAAAACTTTTGAAAAACGTGGAAAAATTATGCTATCAATTTGATATTTAGCGCCCATGCAGTTATGTATAAGAATAACATATGTGCCAAGTTTCATCTCATTATCAACATTAATTAAATTTTTATTAGATAACTTCTGTACGTTTTTTAAAAAATTGTTAAAAAATCGGAATGTAATAATCTAATCTATATTCTTAGGACGGGCGAAGCGAGTTTGAAGTAGGGAGGATGAGCGTAGCGGATCCGATGTGATGAGGTAAAGTTTCGATGTACCCCGTACCAGATTTTTTTTAATTTTAAAATTAAATAATTCTGCCTCAAAATCTTGTCCAAGAAATTGTACATTAAATTGGTTCCAGGTGTTGCTTTATAAGTAGTTTCCACCAAGTGTTTTGTGTGTGTGTGTGTGTGTGTGTATGTGTGTGTGTGTCTGTGTGGTATTATTGTAGCTTCCAGTCTCTTTATACAAGAGAGTTAAAGCCAGGTACAAAAACTATCTTTAGATCTAGTTAGTCAATTTTTTATGCGTTTTTTAATAAATAAATTCGATTAAAAGAATTGAATCGTGTTGAAATATGGCACACGCGTAATTATTATGTTTAATTCAACCTTACTGTCCCACAAAGAATTTGATTAAACCAGATAACCCTACACACAGCTTTGTTATTTAATAAAATACTTAAACACAAATACTACAGAAAGATTAGTGTTTGTTATTTAATTTAAATATTCCTATTTTAACAACCTTTTTGAGGGTAAATTGTTAAAACAATTAAGAAATAACTAAATAAATATTGAAAAATGTATAGAATTTATCTAATTAGCACTTATAAATATTCATAACACGACACTCAATTAATGGAAAACATAATAACAATATAAAATTTAAATTTTATTAACATTCCTTTGGGATTTATTACGTTACAAAAATCAGTTATCTTAAAACCATTATGTTCATTGGCTGTAATATTGTAAATACTATTATTGTTATTGCAATATTATTACTTTCTTGTCTTCTGTAACAGAAAAAAGTGTATTGCGATCTTAAAATGTTTTACCACAATCGTTTCATCAAATATATTTTAATTTTATTATCTATATTATATATATAATATATATATATATATAATAATATATATATATAATATATATATATATATATATATCCTACAACCAATTTATAATATCCTATTCCTTTCTTTATTTTAGTAAATGTAGCAATGCTCATACTTCTTTAGAAAAACAAAATGTCGTTAATTTATATAGGGGAAACACCAAAGAATATAATAGTATATAAGAATAAAGTGAAAGACAAACAGAAGGTAGAGGTAAACATGGTGCTGACATCTAGTGCCAACTTTGAAACAAACTCTCTTTGCCATTCCATTCTTTTCCCTTTGCTAAGCTGGTATAACAAAATAATTTGTTTGTTATTACCGTTATAACGATACGATTAGCTACTTGAAATTGATCAATATTATATAAAGCAAATATTGGATTTATCAGTTTTGTACCAAAAGTAGTTTCTAGCTAAAAATAAGACAACAGTGGCGCATTCTTGTAGTTGGCAAAGTGAACTATTAAATGACCCACTAGCGCTCCTGTTAACTGGTTTCCGAATTAACCTTTTCTTGTCCGACAATATGAATCCCAAGACCATCTTTCTTTATATATATATTCACTGGATAAAATTATTACCCCTCTCAGCAGTAAAATTCACAACTACTAAAGCTCCGTCACAAAAAATCTAATCTGTATATTGCTGAACACACATTATCACATTCTAACTTTTCGAAATTTGATGAGCTCTAAAGCACCTGTATTCTAAGGAATTTTAACCCTGATTTACTAGAAAGTTTCCTATGGCCTTGGAAACAGGCATATCAACTTGTTCTGTCATGGAAAAACCTTCCTGGCCACTATGCGCCAGCATATATTAAATATAATAAAATTGTTAACTTCCACAAAAAATGCAATTACATATTACAAAATTATACTTATCTATTTTTATTACCTTGAATAAATTCATTCAAACAAAAAATGAGTTTAAATTCATTATGAGCTTTAGGATTGCTTTGGATAGCTCACAAAAGCTTGAATTGAAGCTTCTTGGTCTAGTTTATAAGTATACATTAATGGCCCACATAATGTACAAAATAACAGCCAATACACAAGGGGAAACTTGGTCGCTGATAAACTGGTCAAAATTAACTTTAACTGTAGAAATGGATTCATATTTTTGTAATTGTTATAACCGACTGGTGTGGGCCATTAATGTATACTTATAAACTAGACCAACAAGGGGCCATTGGACGTTCTAGGTTAAAAAATTCGTGTTATGGCTAATCCCTATAAACTTGACCATGGAAGTGTATATGTAAACATGCATATTACACATAATATTGAGTGTAAATGTGTGTGACATGTATAACAGAACTTAAATAATTTTTTTTATAGTGAAACACACCTGAAGCAGAAACTTACTTAAAACAATAAAAAAAATAATGATAAAAAATACAATAAAACACAGAAGAGTCTCCAAACTACGTATATTTATTAAATATTCTCTAAACTAGTTATTCCCATTAAAACATTCATTTAGTTAATCTAACAGTTTGTTTAAGAAAGTCTTTAAACAATTCTAGAAATTCAGCTTTATTACAAACGGCTTTTAAGAAGAAAGATAATGAAATTGTTCTTTCAAAACCTATCCAATCGCCGTTTCAATTAAAATGCTAATAATGATGTCAGCCTGAGGCTAGTTCCTGTTTAGTGTCTATTGGCAATTTACTGAAGTTTGTTTAGCATTTAATTAAGTATATTTAATCGGTTTTTACTTATTACAAAAGTAAAAGGTGCATAAAAAAAGTTTAAAATTTATCACTTCTAATTCATCATAAAAATTCTAGTTTTTCAATTTAAAATTATAAGTTTATAATTAAATAAAAATGTAATATGATTCATAACATTATTATTTTACTTTTCCGGATGAAATAATAGATTGTAATAGAGTAAAATTAAGACTATGCACTAATATTTCTCAAACAATATCTCTAGAAAATCGTAAAGGGCACAGAGAGCCCAGAAACCAATTTCAATCTCTTAATCTCATTTTTACTTTTCCTCTTAGGTATATAGGAAAAGTAATGTGTTTGCCAAAAAATCCGAAACCGAGATGGCACCGGAATCATCCGTTTCAGGCCCTTTTAAAGCCTCGTGGGTAGTCTTCGCAAAGTTGTCAGTCTGAACGTGTGTGTGTGTTATCATCGTAGCCCCCAGTATATTTATGCTAGAGAGTTGAAACTTTGTACCAAAATGAGTCTACCGCTGTAGTTGTGCTATTCAGAAACTATTTTTCATGACGTCATTAACCAGAAATAATAACTCAGCGAAAATTTCAAGAAATCATAAAACGCGGAAAAATGATGCGATCAGATTGAGGCACGCATGTGACTATGTATAAGGTTAACATATGTACTAAGTTTCATTTCATTATCAGCATTCAATTTGTATTGAATAACTTGTGTACGTTTTTTATAAAATTATAAAAAATTGGGAAATGGTCCAATTGAGTTAAAATTTAGTACAAGTGTATATTACTATTTAATCAATAAGTGCACAATTTTGTTTAAATACGAAAAGTACATCCATGATTTATTAGATCATAAAAATTAAGGACCATTGAGCGTGGTCAGTTCTGTATGGGTGACCGCTAAGAATGATGCGGATGCATTTACTATCTGAAGACAAGCGAAGCTAGTCCAGTGGCATGTCGCAGTATAAATTTGGCGAACTGTATTTCTGAGGACGAGTAAAGCGAGTCCGAAGCAGAGAGAATGAGCGAATCGAATCCGATGCAATGAGGAAAAGTTCCGAGGTACCCTGTAACCGATTTTTTAGTTTGAGACAAGAGAACGTTGGCAAGTCACGAATTATAAAAGGAAAAACAAATGAACTATCTTCAATATGAGATGAAATGAATGATGTCCCTTCACTTGATACATATTTATTGACAGAGCCGACTTTAACATTTTTCAAAAGTCGGCAAATTTTTTGGCTTTGTCAATAAATATGTATTAATTGGAGAGACGTCTTTTTTCTCCTTATTTGGAAACTCCACAGTTCAACTTACAATCATCTTCAATCTAGTTCCAAACTCTCTACCAAGTGCACGATGCAAGAGATGATCCATTCTCCACTATACCCACTATACTATACTCTCTACTAAGTGTAATTAGCAATAGATGAATCATTCTCCATCAAATTCTGAACTCCATGCCAAGTATTTGAGCAAGAGGTAAACCATTTTCCGTCAAATTCTGAACTCATGATCCATTCTCCATCAGGCTCTGAAATCTCTAAGTTGCAAGAAATGATCTACTCTCCATTTAGGTCTGAACTTTCTACCAAGAATAGAACCAAAAATGAAGAATAGTTCATCTATGCATACTACCGTATGCATAGATGAACTATTCTCCATCCAGCTCCAAACTCTCTACTACTTGTATGGTGTAGAAGGTGAGCCTATGTGCCCTATTTTCTAGACAGGGTCCATAAGAGATAGCCATGTAAAGTCTAGTATTGCCGACAGCGGATACAAGACATACAAGGGATGAGATTGTATCCGGCTACAAGCTAGCTTTCCTCTGACTAAAAATATTAAAACTCATAACCTTTAGCAAGCTAGATCAAAGGTTTCTTTCAAGACCTACAAAAGCAATTTAAAATTATGGAATCATTCACCTCTATTTTTTACAAAATTTGGCATATAAGTATAATAACGCATTTTGTTTATCACAAAAAACCTTTTATTTAAGTAATTTTTCGTTCTCTGTCATTTCTAACAAGAGCTTTATTCCGAAACATGACAAGGTAAAGAACACTTAGTTTTATAATTTAAGCCCAAATACACAAAGAAGAAAATATAAAAGGGCATATTTTAAAATAAAGCCAGTGAAAAAAGGATGACAGTGATTTCCCTCAGACATTTTTCCTTTTTTTCCAAAGTAATTTTAACATGAAATATAAAACGAGTACTTTTACTACTAACTCGCCTGTATTATATTTTATTTCGTTCCTTTCCCAAGGAGTAAAACTAACAAGGTATTTGCCATAACTCAAAAAGTTATTTCTAGGCAGTTTAAAAGGTAGGATGGAACCGAGTTTATGGTTGAAGGATACTTTATTTGGCTCATATTGCTTAAACCATGGTATCTTGGTATCCTATGCTCATGACCTTTACCACAACAAAAGACAATAGCTTTTGTTCACCTCCATAACTGTTGTTTATCTCCATGACCCCCTTTTGTCCTTTAAAAAAATATAGGTCTTTTTTTTACAACCTGTCTAACAGAATAAATATAACTAAACGGAGAGAGAAAAAGGTATTTTGGCTTCTTTTAGGAATTGTTAACAAATTGTTTGTCTTTCTCAGTTTACTTTTAAATTAAAAATAAATAAGTTCTTTTTTTTAATTTGTTTAAATTTTATTTTTCGTCTTTACTAACTGGTAAATTAAAGAGTAAAAAAGAATTCAGGTGAAATTTAAAAACAATAGTACAATAAATATGAGAGAAAGTTTTAACTGAAAAATATTTATTATATTATCATATTTATCAGTATATATTACATTCAAAACATCTAGAATTCTTCTCAGTCTTTAAATACTTTAAATGATTTTTTATAACTTGCGTAATGAATTTGACACAATATTAACCACTTGCATAAAATATTAACTTGATGCCTAATTCAAGCCACCACCGGGGTCAAGGTTGTTAAACCTCGAGGTTGAATACCTATGTTTCACACCACGGAGGTCTGGGGTTCGTATCCCAGGATACGCTCTTAGTTTTTATAAGATTTTTGTTATACAGTACAATCTAAAGTAAACTTTAGACGCATCTTTGAGCGTAATAAATGCCACAACCACATTGTTATCCTTGGTGAGAATTATTATAATTACTATCTGATACAACCATGTTTTAAGTTAAATTGTATAATAGCACATTGAAAACTCCGAAATTGTTTATAAATTTAATAAAAACCTGCTTTTGACCATAATGGTCATAATCAGTGCTGGTTTAGTCATGTGCGCATAAGTTATCTCGGCCAGCTATCACCACACCTATATCATCAACTTCACCTGTAGTAGTAGTAGAAGTAGGGGTGGGGAGGCCAAGCCTGGCAAGTAGACCACCACTGTATTAGGTCCTTTTTACCAACCCCTTATCTCATCTCCCTCCAACCACTACTCCACCCTACCTACCCTGCTGAATTTTCTAGTTTGACTTATATACTTATGAATATCCTGACAGCTGATAGATTCTATATCTTCTTCCTTCAATTCTCCAGTGCCAAAAATTGGAAAACGTATTCTGGTGTATCCTTCGCAGTACCCTAGTGGTACACAGTCTCCTCTTTCTCATAACACACCTCGCACAGAGGGTTTTGAGAGATTCCCATTAGAGTTAGGTGTGTTTCAAGCGGGCAATGTCCAGTTATAAGACCAACCATGTTCCTTAAGTTGGAACATTAAGCTCTAACAGCCATTTTGTTTTCTTTGTATTTAAGCCTTAAACTTCACCTGTAAAACACCTTATTATTGTAAGATGGCTTTTCGAGTCAAGCTATCGCATTGGACAATGCAAGCACTGTTGATGACCATTTATGTTGAAAGCCAGATTTGACTAAATTAATAAATTAAAAAAGTAAAATAACACACTGATACAATCTTAGAATTTTGTCAAATATATATTCTTAACCAGGTATAAAATTAATGCTACTTGAATCATATATCTTTGGCACGATTTTAAAAACTTATTAATGTTATATAGAAGTTTCATGTTATTATAAGAAAGATAATTATATCTGACAGAAACCATAATTAAGTAAAATTTTAATTGGTAGATTTGAGATTATTTTATTATAATGCTAAACATTAAATGCTTAATCTTTCTATAGTGAGACTAAATTTAGAATACTAGGTATGTAGTTGTATTTCAGAAAATATTTCATAAATTTGATCAAATATTAATTAAACTTGGAAGTAACAAAATCATGTTTTGAGTATGAAACGAGTTAAAATTAATATATTGAGCCTGAACTGAATTACTTAAAAACCGAATAATACAAAGCGTACCACAATGAAGTATCGAACAATAGAGAATTTTGAATTGATTAGAAAGAATTTCTATACTCAATCTTATGTAAATATTGAATTTGGCTTTAATACATTCTATAACAATATCTCAAAACAATACATTCATTAACTACATATTGTATATTTTAATATGCTCAATATATTCATATTATATGTTCACTCTACTTACTTCATCATATCAAATCGAATAAAAACGGGGTTGAAGTATTGAACTACGCTTTCCACTTATATGTGATACACGGACACAGGAAACTTCGCAACCAATTAAATCTTCGCATTTAGAACCAATTAAATCTCGTTAGGGCTTGTTATACTCAAAACTTATACCAACTCAAATGAAGTTAAAGTTTTGTAAGACTCAAAACTCATCAATTATAACCCACTTAAAATTTCTTAGGGCCTGCTACTCAAAACTTATCAACTGTTCCAGCCTTATTGTGGCCTTCACATATTTATTTTATGTTATAGTAATGCCCCACCTTAATTAATATTATGCACCCCTATTAGGGTTATTTAGGTGTTATATGAAGTGCGCCTTAAACGAATTTGTTAGTTTAGACCCGCGCCACGTTTGGGTATTGATTGTTTAGTATCTCGATTTACTACTCTCAACCTCCAGAATCGAATGCTGCATCTTTCTGATCACTTTTTAAATAAAGCTATGATGTTGTACAATCCTCATATATCTATCCTTCCTTACCTTGTTATACGTCACATCAGTCACGTGACCGATGCAGTTATCGGAGGGAAGGTTCAGTTGCTTTTCCGAGAGACCCGGCGTCGCCTCGCTACACTCATTTACTTTGGTTTTATGTGCGTAAGTTGCCATTTGGCTTCCTTTCTTTTATATATTTTATATTATATCTATATTGTTTCCTCCCCTTACAGTCCCAATTTCCGAAGGATTGAACATTTATGGTCCTCCGACCGAATAGAATCTCCCTTTGGAAAATAGTTTCATCCATTTTCCTTTTAGTTAGTAGAAGTGACCTTGATTGCAATATAGTTTTCAGTAGAGTTCCCGCTTTAAATCTTAACGGGATCCTCTAGTCACATGACCATACGTCATATTCATCCGGCAAACATTAGGTTTACCTGTTTATCATTATCAGAGCTGTCAGTGTCAGATTAAACTCATAATATTTACATTTTGTTTCTCACGGAATTTACTTTTATTTTATTTAAATTTAACAGCTTGTCAATTTTATTTTTACTTTAATTATAACTTTCGTGGTATCGAATTCATTCGAAATTTCCTTTATTATTTTAGTTATTATTATAGGAATTATTTTATTCTTTAATTTAATAAATTTTATTAGTGTCGAAGTAGGCATTTTCTGAACTTAAATTGTTTTGAATTTAAATTTATTTAATAGACTATTGTATTATAATTGTTATAATAAATCCTTTCTATTTTCCTCTTTTTATTAATTTTAGTTACTCTTTATCATCATGTCTGACTCAGCAACTCAACTTCGTATACTCATCGCCAAACGAAATAACTTGTTTGAAAAACTGACTCTGATGCTTGACACGGGCAAGCAAGTGAAAAAAAGACGCTTCTAAGCTACCTAATTTTAAGGTACGATACTCTCAAATAGAAACTATTTATACTAAATTTGAGGAGTATGCGATCGTATCAATCTTTTGACTTTAGAATTAGAACCTGAGAAGGAGATCGACTTAAGCACTTTTAAAGCATTTGAAGATGTTTATTTTCAAGTACAAGCAATTGCTGGTACACTTATTAAAGTCGACCAACCTGGTCTAAATACTAGTCTAGTTTTGGACTCCTCGTCTGGTAATTCAAATCGGGCTGATGATTCTTGTGCTCAGCCTCCCTGCCCAATTTGGACATTCCCACTTGGGATTCCTCCCTTAAAACTTGGCCTACCTTTTATGACAAATTTAAGGCTCTTGTCCATGACAATGAAGGTGTGAAACCAGTTAATAAATTACATTATTTAACTCAGGCTGTTACTGGCCCTGCTCTTACTTTAATTCAAAGTTGCCTACGACATCAGGTAATTACCCGATAATATGGGCTATGTTAATTAAAAAGTACCAAAAACAAGCGAGTCTTAGGAGCTGATATGTTAGAAAAAGAATTATGAATTGTTCTTCCGCGAGCAGCGAAACTGTTTCTTCATTAAATAATTTTATTGAAATTTTTTGTGATGGTGTTACAGCCCTTAAATCTTTAGGGATCACTCATTTAGACGATTTTATTTTACTACAGATGGGACTTCAGAAATTGCCCTTCGCGACTAGAAAGCAGTTTGAACATCAGTATCTTAACACTGAAATTCCAACTTTTAAACAGTTATTCAACTTTGTCGAAAATCAAGCACGAGTTATCGAGTTTTCTAAGTCTAATGAGTTATGTAAGCCTTCTATTAATACTTCTAAGCCTTCTACATCTAAGGGTAAGTATAACACTAATGTTAAAACTTCCTTCTTTTCTGCTACGTCAAACAGTCATAATACTGATAATCAGACCTTAAATAAAACTTATCGTTCTCAAAACAAGCCATGTTTACATTGTAACCGAGATCATGTTATTTATAAGTGTTCAAGCTTTCTTGACCTTACTCCTTCTCAACGTAGAAACCGAATAAGAACTCTCAAGTCATGCTTTAACTGCTTGAAACCCAAGCATATGGTGGACACTTGTCCTTCAAAAGAACGGTGTAATCTTGCTCTTTAGAGCACCATTCTTTATTACATATTGCAGAAAAGAAAGAGGGAACCTTTCCTTCGCAGGCTGTTAGGCCCAGCCCTCCCCTTCTTCTCCTATAGTACAAAATACAGAAACATCACCCAAAGCAACTCATACGTACTTTTAGTACCTCACTTGTGGTTTCAGACGATGAGAAGTTTGAAAAGCAGAGTTTATCTTTAAAGCCTGTTATTCTAGGCACTGCTGTAGTCTCTATTCAGAATAGTTGTGGCAAATTTGTCCCTGTGAGAGCTATGATTGATTCTTGTAGTCAAACATCAGTTATTTCATCTTCGTGTGCTAAAAGATTAAACTTGCCAGTAGCTCAGTCAAGCATTACGATAGCTGGCTTAGGTCAAAGTTCAGTACAATCTATAGGCCTTGTCTCTTGTATACTAAAACCTAGAAAAAGCGAAGCCCCTCAGTTTACCACTACAGCAGCAATTATTGATAAATTTACATCGCCTATGCCTTCTGTAAATTTTTCTCAAACAACAAATTTAGACTTTCTTAATTCATTGCCCCTAGCGGACCCTAAATTTGACACTCCTGGTCAAATAGATTTCTTGATAGCTGCGGATATTTATCCTTATATTTTATAATGGTGAAAAAATTCATGATAGGTCCTCAGGCCTCACTGCCATGCATAGTGTTTTTGGTTGGGTTATCACGGGCCAACTTAAGTGTACTTCAAATGTTCAATTGAACTCTTTTCATATTTCCTGTGAACCCGCTGATAATATGTTAAAAAAGTTTTGGGAGATAGAAGAACCACCTTCTGTTTGTGCAAAAAACCCTGATGATGATCGTTGTGATGATATTTTTAAAACCTTGCATTATCGTAACTCAGATGGCCGCTATGTTGTACCTTTGCCCTTCGAAATGAACAGCGTCCTAGTTCTCGATCTTATTCTCTTGCGTTTAAAACGTTTGATTTCACTTGAAAGACGTTTAAACACTAATTTAGAACTTAAGCAACAATATCAAGACTTTTTAGATGAGTATGAAAAGTTAGGTCACATGACACAAGTCACTTTGAGTGAACCTAACTCAGAAGTTTATTTTATCTCACACCATGCTGTTATTAATAATAATAGTTCATCAACACGCCTTCGTGTCGTATTTGATGGAAGTGCTTCCAGTAAAGATTTTACTTCTATTAATGACCTTCTTCTTATAGGTCCGAAACTTCAAACCGACATTGTCGCTATTCTCATACGTTTATGTTACATGTTTTTGTTTTACTGCTGACATTCGTCAAATGTATAGGCAAATTTTGATCAGGCCTGAAGACCAGCGTTATCAGCATATTATATGGCGGAAAACTCCAGATTCTCCCTTACAAGAATTTGAGTTGAAAACTGTTACCTATGGTCTGTCTTCATCGCCTTACTTAGCCATCAGAACTTTACATCAATTAGCTGAAGACGAAGGTAAAAACTTTCCTTTAGCTGTTTCTGTTTTACATAATGACGTGTATATTGACGATGCTTTTTGTGGTGGTTCGTCTAAGTATGAAGCACAACAATGTATGTCTCAGCTTAAATCCTTACTTTATCAGGGAGGCTTTGAACTTCGAAAATGGAGCTCAAACTGCCCTGACCTTTTGTCTGACATACCGGAAGCATACCGTCAAAGTCCAGTTACTTTTGATCCTGACGGTAGGGAACTTTTAAAAATCTTAGGTGTACAGTGGGATCCCGTAACCGATTCTTTCACTTATAAAACTTTATTCATCGATGGTCCTTGCACCAAAAGATCTATTTTGTCTCATATAGCACGCCTATATGACCCCTTGGGCTGGTTAAGTCCAGTTATATTTCGCTTAAAGTGCTTAATGCAACATTTATGGCGATTAGGCTTAACTTGGGATGCTTCTGTTCCTAATTATATTGCCGAAGAATGGTCAATCCATTGTGAACAGTTTTCTGTTCTTTCTTCGGTCTTGATTCCGCGTTTTATACTAAACCCATTACATTGAGGTAAAGCTGGTTGGCTATAGTGATGCCTCAGATAGGGGTTATTGTGGTGTGGTATATTTATGCGTCATCACTGGCAATTGTGTTCAGTCTCACTTATTACTTGCTAAGTCTAAAGTAGCTCCCTTAAAAACTTTATCGATACCTCGGCTTGAACTTTGTGCCGCGGTACTTCTTGCTAAGCTACTTAAATATTCTTATGATATTTTTTCCAAGACTACGCACTCTATTTCTGAAATATTAGCCTTTTCCGACTCTACCACCGTGTTGAGTTGGCTTAAAACTCCTACTTTAAACTTAAAAACTTTTGTGGCCTCTCGAGTAAATCAAGTTTTAGAACTTATACCACCCGCTGTTTGGCATTATGTATCTTCTGAACTCAACCCAGCCGATTGTGCCTCTCGTGCTTACATCCTAAACAACTCGTTGATCATAATTTATGGTGGCAGGGCCCTCCTTGGCTTTCTCGACCATATCATGAGTGGCCTATTCATAATGATTTTCAAGTTTTAACGGAACTACCTGAACTTAAAAGTACAGGCATTGTTAACGCGTTTCATCAAATTTTAGATTTATCAAACCGCGCAAGTGGCATACCTATTACTAAATTTTCATCACTTTTCAGATTGATTCGTTCTACTGCTTGGTATTATCGATTATTATCTGTTTTAAGACTACCTGCCTCAGAGCGAAAGTTGGGACCTTTATCCACAAAAGAGCTCGATTTTGCTCACTCTAGGATTATTCGTGAAGTTCAGTTAGACGCTTTTAAAGATGACATGTTTTTATTGGCATCTAATAAAGAGTGCCGTACTATGGCGCTTAGACGATTGAATCCTTTCCTTGACGACGCGGGTTGCCTCAGGGTGGGGGGTAGACTTAAGCACGCACGTCTACCTGAAAATTCTATTCATCCTTTTATTCTACCTTCTAAAGGTCATTTCATCAATATTTTGATTGATAGTTATCATGTTCGGTACTTGCATATTGGACCTCGTGCCCTTCAGTCTCTACTTTGTAGAACTTATTGGATTTTATCAGTCCGTAATACAATTCGTTCTAGGCTTTTTAAGTGCAATACTTGTTTTCGCTTCAACGCTTCTCCTTTAACCCCTCAGATGGCGGACTTACCTACGTCTAGAATTACTCCTTGCAGGCTTTTTTTAATGTTGGCATTGATTTCGGTGGTCCTTTTTCGATCAAAGCTAGTAAACTTAGAAACGCCAAAGTTTTAAAATGTTACCTATGTTTGTTTGTGTGCATGTCTACAAAGGCTGTGCATCTCGAGACTGTGTCTGATTTGTCAAGCAGTGCTTTCTTAGCGGCCTTTGATAGATTTGTAGCTCGACGTGGACTTTGTGTTAACGTCTACACCGACTGCGGTACCAACTTCGTAGGTGCCCATCGTTATTTAAACGAGCTCTACCAAGTTTTATTGTCTTCGAATTCCGTTATTGCCGGCCATCTTAGTGATTTAAAGATAAATTGGTACTTTAACGTCCCCACTGCTAGCCACATGGGTGGACTTTGGGAAGCGGGGATTAAATCTACAAAGTATCATCTAAGACGTATTTTACAGGAACGAGTCTTAACCTTCGAAGAACTGTCTACTTTATTTTCAAAAGTTGAAGCCGTCCTTAATTCTCGTCCGCTGTGTTCCTTGTCTCCGGACCCCAGCGAGATAAACGTCCTCACTCCAGGTCATTTTCTTATTGGCCGACCTCTTGTCGCGGTACCCGAGCCTGAGCTGAGTGATATCCGTGTCAATCGCCTTGATCGTTGGCAGCTAATTCAGCAAGCCACACAACATTTGGGCAGAGATGGAGCCGAGAATATCTCCATACCCTTCAACAAAGATCCAAATGGTTATCGTCTCAAGACCAATTAAAAATCGGCGATATTGTTCTTATTATCAATGAGAAAACTGCCCCATTACATTGGAACTTAGGAAGAGTAATATCTTTGCACCCAGGCAAAGACGGCATCACTCGTTCTGCTACTCTTCAAACCCAGCAGGGCAATCTTCACCGACCTTTAGTCAAACTTTGCCCTCTTCCAACTCAATAATTAAATTATCCTTTCCTTAAGAAGTTCCTTTTATTTTCCTTTATTATTATTATTACTATTATTATTTTTAGTAATTCTTTTTTTTTTACTTCAAGTAGGTTCATTTTTTTTGTTTTTTTATTTCTTTTTTTTTTTTTTTTGTACGATTTTTTTTTTACACTGACTTTGCTTACGTCACAGGTTAAGCTTTATGTTTGTATTTTTTTTTGGAAATCCATTTGATTTCGGTGAGGGGTATGTACAATCCTCATATATCTATCCTTCCTTACCTTGTTATACGTCACATCAGTCCACGTGACCCGATGCATTAATCGAGGGAAGGTTCAGTTGCTTTTCCGAGAGACCGGCCGTCGCCCTCGCGCCTATTATATTAAGATTTACCACCATTTGCATATACTTCTTGCTACAACATTATCCATCCATTGAACTGAAGGCACATAAAGATATAATATAAAAATATAATAAAGGAAAGGAAGCCAAATGCACTTACGCACTAAAACCCTAACTAGTAAATGAGTGTAGGAGAGGGACCGGCGGCGGCGGCACCGCCGAGCACGAACCTGCCCCTCACGAACGCACGTCACTGCTGATGACGTATAACAGAAGAGGTCTTTAAGAAGAGACATCCCCGCATCAGGCAAAAAAAAAACAAACATAAAACTACTGTGCCGAAGCAAAGCAGTGTAAAAAAAAAATCGTACAAAAAAAATAAAATATAAGAAAAAAAGAACCTACTTGAATAAAAAAAAGATACTAAAAATAATAAAAGAAATAAGAAAATAACTTCTAAGGTAAAGGAAATTAAATTATTGAGTTGAAGAGGGCAAATTTGACTAAAGGTGGTGAGGCCTCGTTAGAGTAGAACGAGTGACCGGCTTGCCTCAGTAATACTTTAAGTCCAATGGCAGTTCTCATGAATAAAAATATCCGATAAGGGCTAGACAAACAGGATTTTAAGGGAGGATATACTCGCTCCACTCTGCAAAGTGTCTCGAATACTGCCAAGACAAGGATGAACGATAATACCCAGCCGGGCCGCGACATAATCGGCCAATAAGAAAAGACTGATGAGGACTTCTCGCTGGGGCAACAAGACAAGCGGAAGAATTAAGACGGTCAACTTAAAATAAAGAACAGTTTTGAGAAGACTCTTCCGAATACGTCTAGAATACTGAGATTAATCCCGCTCCCAAAGTCCCACCCATGGTACATGGGGACTAAAGTACAATTTAATCTTAAAATCACTAGAGATGCCGCAATAGAATTCGAAACAATAAAACTGGTAGAGCTCGTAAATAACGATGGGCACCTACGAGTTGTACCGCAGTCCGGAGACTTAACACAAAGCCAGTCGAGCTACAAATCTATCACAAGTCCGCTAGAAACAACGCCTACAAATACACAGTCCAACACACTTGGAACATGCACACAAACAACTAGTACATTTAAAACTTGGCGTTTTAATACTACTTGATCGGGACAAAGGACCACCGGAAATAAGCCAAATCAAAAAAGCTCAATTAAATCTAAAAGTAGTAATCCGCCATCTAGGTAAGGAAGCGTTGAACGAAAAACAAGTATGCCTAGAAAGTCGAACGAATTGTATTACGGGACTGATAAATCAATAAGTCTATCAAATAGAAGACTGAATTGGAGAGGTCCAATAGCAAGACCGACCTAACACAATAAATGAGAAACCTTTAAGTGAAGAAATAGAATTCAGGAGACGTGCGCAATCTACCCACCCGGGCAACCGCTCGCAAAGGACAATCAACGCATAGAGGCACCCTTTATTTAATGCCACCTTCCTAACCTACTGAACACAATAATCCGAAGTGAGCAAAATCAGAGCTTTGTGGATAAAGTCAACTTTCGCTCTGAGGCAGTATTCTTAAAACAGTAAAATCGATAACCAGCAGAGCCGAATCATCTAAGTTGAACAACTTAGTAAAGTAACACTATGCGCGTGTTGATAATTCTTAAAGTTTGATGAAACGAGTAACAAGCTGACTATTAAAAGTTAGGTATTCCGTACTAAAATCATTAGAAAGGCCACCAGTATGTCGAGAAAGCAAGGGGCCGACCACCAAAATCTGATCACGAGTTTAGATGTAAGCCATAGAGGCACAATCGCTGATCAGAAGAACATAAGCACAGCGGTGAAACTAAAACTTTGATTTACCAGAGGCCACAATTTAAGTTAAAAGTAGGATTTTAAGCCAACTCAACACGGTGGTAAGTCCGACAGCTATATTCAGAAAATAGAGTGGCCGGAATCTGGAAAAAATCATAAGAATATTAAATACTAGCAAGAGACGCACAAGTTCAAGCCGAGTACGAAAGTTTTAAGGAGCAACTTAAGATAGCAAGTAAAAGTGAACGAACACAATTCCAGTGATGACGCATATAATATACCACACCACAACCCCTATCTGAGCATCACATAGCCAACCACTTACCTCAAGATTAGGGTTTAAGTATAAAACGCTGAATCAGAGACCGAAGAAAGAACAGAAAACTGTTCACAATGGATATTTCGGCACAAACAACCCAGTTAACCTAATCGCCATAACCCTTACAGCAACTGACTACCAGCTCATCCACGATTGTCAAACATCAATGAAAGTAAAAAACGCCGGCTACATTTAAAAAGTTCCTACCGTCAGTATAAAATAACTGCTTGACGAATGATTCCGTATTCAGAACAAACGGGCATTAAGCCCATTTTCGAAGTACAGCCTCCTGAAAGAAGATTAACTAAAACATAATGTGTGCTTCAACAGACGAACCACCACAAAGCACGGTCAATAAACACGTCATTATGTAAAACAAACCTAGAAGTTTTACCTTCGCTCAGCTAATTGATTAAGTTCTGATGGCTAAGAAGCATAGACACCATAAGGTAAGTTTCAACTCAAACTTGAAAGGAGATCGGTCGCATAATTATGCATGGTTTCAGGCCTGAAAAAATTGCCTAACTTATGACGAAGTTCAACAGTAACACAAAACATGTAACATAAAACAATGAGAATACGACATGCGGTTTTGAATTTACTAAAAAGGTAAAAATAAATACACACTTTCCACAAAACACACGAACTCAGACATATATAAACACATGTGTGAGATAAATAAACTCTATTAGGTTCCTCAAGGACTGTCCATTGACCTAACTTTCAACCATTAAAAAGTTTAATTGTTCTAATTCTAAATTAGTGTTAAACTTCAAGAAATCAAACGTTTAAACGCAAAGAAATAAGATGAAACAGACCTGTATCAACGCCACACATAAGCGCATCGACAAGCAGTAAAAATCACACAACACACACATTCACAAACAGAAGTTCACTCCACTTAAATATACAGGTACAAACAACATAATACACTAAGTTCCGAACCCACCAAAACTATCAGCAGGAGCCTGAGTTCAATTCACCTAAAAAGGTAATATCCGCAGCTATAAAAATCCTTTTGACCATGTCAAATTAGTCAGGGCAGAATAAAATGAAATTGAAATTACAGACGCAAGATGTAAATTCAATAAGCTGCGGTATGGTAAACGAGGCTCGCTTTTCAGTAAAACAGAACAAGCCTAAGATACAACTACCTAACAGCATCGAACTTGACTAGCTACTGCAAGAATCTTTAGAACAAAGAATAACTGATTAGACTACAAAAATCAATCAGCTCTCACAGCAATTTCCACATAATCTAATACGACTACGCATGCTAGAATAACAGGCTAAAGATAAACTCTCTTTCAAAATTCTCACCTAACCAAAAGGCAAATAGAACTATGAGTTGCTGGGAGTTATACCGTATTGTACGAAGGAAAAAGGGCTGGCGGGCTAACAGCCGCAGAAAGGTTCCTCTTCTCTTCGCAATAGTAATAAGAAATGGTCCTAAAGAGCAAGAATTACACGTTCTTTGAAACAGAGTCCACCATCTGGTTAAGCAGAAAGCATGATAGATTCTTAACGCATCATTAGAAAGTAAGTCAAGAAAGACTGAACCACAAAACATACGTTCAAAAACGAGGCTGTTGAGAACGATCAGTATTCATCTAACATATAACTTTGACGTAGCAGAAAAGAAGAATTTAACATTAGTTAACTAACCTTAAAGGCTAAGAAGTTTAATAGAACAAATCTTAGACTAAAAACGATAACTCGGCTTGAACTTTCGACAAGAATAACGTTTAAAAGTTTGGAATTCAGTGTTAAATACTAGATGTTCAAACTGCTTCAGTCGCGAAGGCAATTTCGAATCCCATCTGAGTAAAACTAAAATCGTCTAAAGAGACTAAGATTTAAGGCGTAACAACCCATCACAAAAATTTCAAAAAATTAAGAAGAAACATCGTCGCTGCGCCGGAAGAACAATCATAATCTCCTAACATATCAGCCTAAGACTCGCTTGTTCGTACTTAATAACATAGCCCATATAGCGGAATTACCGATGAGGCAAACTTAATTAAGAAAGCAGGCAGTAACAGCCTGAGTTAAATAATGATATTAACTGGTTTCACACCTTCATTGTCAGGACAAAGCCTTAAATTCATAAAAGTAGCCAAGTTTTAAGGGAGAATCCCAAGTGGAATGTCAAAATTGGGCAGGCAGGCCTAGCACAAAATATCAGCCCGATTTGAATTACCAGAATGAGGAGTCCCAAAACTAGACTATTATTTAACCAGTTGGCGACGTTTAAATTAATTACCAGCAATGCTGTACTTGAAAATAAACATCTTCATCAAATGCTTTAAAGTGCTTAAGTCGATCTCCTCCAGGTTCTACATCAAAGTCAAAAGATTGATACGAATCGCAATTCTCCTCAAATTAGTTAAATATTTTCTATTTGGAGAGTATCGTACCTAAAAATAGTACTAGAAGCGTCTTTTTCACTCTGCCGTTCAACACAGAAGCGTTTTTCAAACAAGTTATTCGTTGCGATGAGTATAACGAAGTTAGTTCGATCACATGATGATAGAGAACTAAATATAAACAATGAAAAAAAGAAAGTTATAAAATTAAAACATAGTCTATTAAATAAAATTTAAATTCAAAACAATTTAAGTCAGAAAAAATCCTAACTTCTGACACATAAAATTAATAAATAAAGAATAAAAAATTCTATAATAATACTAAAATAATAAGGATTTCGAAGAATTCGATACCACGAAAGTTATAATTAAAAGTACAAATAAAATTGACAAGCGTTAAATTTAAATACAATAAAATAAAATTGTAAATTCCGTGAGAAACAAATAATGATAATAATTAAGTATAATCGGAACTACTGACAGCTCTGATAATGATAACAGGTAAACTAATTTCCGGATGAAATGACGTAATGTCAGTACTAAGGACCCGTAAGATTAAGCGGGAACTCTACTGAAACTATATTGCAATCAAGGTACTTCTACTACTAAAAAGAAAATGATAAACTATTTCCAAAGGGAATTCTATTCGTCGGAGACCAAAAAATGTTCAATCCTTCGAAATTGGGACTGTAAAGGAGGAACAAATAATATAATAAAATATATAAAGAAAGGAAGCCAAATGGCAACTTACGCACATAAAAGCACAGACCCCGCACGTCCGCGACCACGGCCGCCCATCTCGGCACTCTTCCCTACACCGGGCATCCCTACCCGTCATCCTCATTCCCAACAAGCGACTGAAATTACGTACAGCCTAAAATTAAAGTGGTTATAATGAGATTTCCAACTTACTTCATAGTTATATGTGTGAGAAGATAGTATAAAAAAAAACACAAAAACAACACACTCATTACTTTGTTTTAATGTGCGTAAGTTGCCTTTGCTTCCCTTTCTTTTATATATTTTATATTATATCTAATATGTTTCCTCCCTTACAGTCCCCATTTCCGAGGATTGAACAGATGTCTAAAAGAGTTCAATCCTGGAAGCATAAAACTTCGCCCTCAAGCATTTTTAGAAACATTTCCCGTTTATAGACCCTCAGCGTCAACGTTAGACCTACTCTGAAGTGTAACACTGTCGAAAGGGCAGTTAAAGTTCCAAATCTGCAAGATTTGTTGTGTGTGATAAGCCAACAAGTTAAGTGTGGACGTCCTAAGTTTTTATTAGTTATTTAGCATCACTTGAGGCCTCACATCACCATATTCAGCTATTTTACATCCTACGTAGCCGGCAAGACGGTACAAAACTACGTCTACGTTAGGGACCATCAGGGATTAGAATCACATCTCAAGTACAGCTAAGTACCCTCAGCTAACGACTTCACTAAAGTCATATTATTTATCAGCGCCAGTTAGGACCCAGCTTCATCTAGGTTATTATATAGTATATTTCATTATTAATATCAGGTACTTTTCAGTTACACTTATATAGTATGGTGAGCTTTTTTTTTTTTAAGCATAAGTATTTTGTAAAGGCGTGCATAATACATGTAGTCACTTTATTATAGTTTATCTTTATTTATTCCCCCCAGGCTAAGCTATCTATCTACATATAATCGCATAAGTCTCAGTTCGCTATCCATTTCATATTTGGTGAGCCGGTGCATTTCAAGTTTCTCAGGGGCTTTTACAATCATCCAATTTTAACTTACTAACTCAAATGAAGTTAAGTCTTTTAAGACTCAAAACTCATCAATTAAACCCACTCAAAATTTCTTAGGGCTTGCTATACTCAAAACTTATCAATCATTACCAACTCAGAAGTTAAGTCTTTTAAGACTCAAAACTCATCAATTATAACCCACTCAAAATTTCTTAGGGCCTGCTATACTCAAAACTTATCAAACTATCATAACTAACTAAAACGTAGTTAGGGTTTAGTTTTTTAAAATGAATTTCTTTATTGGCAATTTTAACATTTAAGGATTTTTTTAATATTTTATTTTTTATTTGCTAATTTGTTTTGCAGGATTATCAAAAGGAGAATACTTTGTTTGGATTTTAAATTGGGTGATATTGTAGGAATTTTGCAGGAGAATCAAAAAGGGTTTTGTAGACAGACTGTGGACTTACTTTTGATTAATTAACCTGGCATTTGCCCCTAAAATTGAGGAAAATCACATAAAAACCCTCAATTAGATAATCGGACTCTCGGATCCTAGGTTTAAAGGTTATATTATAACGTAATATTTTTTACGTTAGAGAGTTTAACTGTTGGGGGTTTGGCTTCTAGATTATTTTAAGGCTTAAGGAAATAGTTTATTCTTTTTACGAATTCGTGTGTTTTGATATTGTTTTGATATTGAGAGGAGTAGATTCTTTAAATTCTTGATTTGATCAGTCTTGCTTAGGTTATCTTGTATTTTAATTCCTTGATATAATTTTGAGAGTTCTGTCTCGTATTTTGAACAGTGTAGTAGAATTTAGGGTCTTGTTAGACTCAAAAGTCTTATCAATCATAACCCACTAAAATATAGTTAGGGTTCTGTTAGACCTAAAACTCATTAGTAGACACATCTTTATATTCACAGAATCGTTCCTTATCTCAATCATACCCCTCTCGATTATAGTTAGGCTCTTATGAGACTCAAATATTATAAATCATAACTCACTAAAATGTGGTTAAAGTTTTATTGGACTTAAACATTATCAATGATAACGCATTGCAATGTAGTTAGGGTCATATTAGACTCAAAACTCATCAAAAGACTAAAGTCTTTTGTTTCCTTTTCTCAATCATATCTCTAGGTTCTGTAAGATTCTAGACTACTCATCAATATAAAACATATTTTAGCAAAAAGGCATTCAAATAATCCTGTGACTTATGGGAAACTTAAAATGGACACCATCTTAAGCACGCTGAATTTCCTCTTATTCTTAATCTGCTTTTTTTCGCTGAGTTCTTTTGGAACTACGTTTTGGTTTCTGTATATACATCTTGTCTTTAATTTTTCTTGATTATAAACCATTCACATGTGATTTAAATGTGGTTAGAGACAAGTTAGACTCAATTTAGCACACAACAAATTAAACACAGCCACGCAAAGAAATTGACAGCATGATGAACACTATTCTCTAGTGCTTGAAATAGATGATTGTAACGAAACTATGTTTTGGAATTTTAAGGATAAAAACAATACTTTCTCTATAAACCTAATATTAGGCGAGGAAAATTAAAAAATAAACGGATGAAAACGGTGTGAAAATTTTAATTAACGGAACAATATTTAATTTTTCTCATTCACGAATTATTAAAAATTTTACTAAAGAAAATTTATTTTAAGAACAATAACAATAAAAGTTATTATTTAATTTAAAACAAAAGAATTCTTTAAAAAACTTTAACACATACTGAATAGAATTTTCACAAAACTTTTTATCTAGAGTTAAATTAAATATAACAAACACTTACAATCTGCCGTTGATTACATTTATCCTCTATTTCTTAAGAAAAGATTTAAAAAGGTGAAAGACGATTATTATATAAAATTTAACATCGTTTCAGGTTTTTTACAGTTAGCAAAAGAAAAAAAAGTTAGGTTAATTATTTCTCAGCCGTCAGACTAGAAGAGTTTCCTCGAAAAATTATCAACCTTTTTTTCAGCGAAGTATGAAGTAACTTTTTTGAGTCTTTGTTAGTTAATTTGTTTTTTTATTTTTTTTTTACTTTTTTAATTTTTCTTTTTCGTGTTTGGTAGGGGGATACAAGAGAGAGGAAAGAGTGGAAGTTTGAAATTAAAATGGTCCGATAACAGACTAGAGGAGTCAAGTTGTTAAAACTTTATATCAATTGTAATTATCTCTCTCACTCATTTTTAACGAAATTCCTTACGATAAATAAGCTTTTGATGTAGAATAATGATACTTCGAACATCAAGAAATGCTTAAGATGTATACGCCTTTGTGCCAGTACAAAAATACATTAAACATAAACGAATCTTTAGGATAAATGAGTTTTTTTGGTGGGACAATAATGCATAAAACATAAAAAAATAGAATTAATAACATTTAAGGGAGGACAACAATACTTTAAACGTAAGTAACCTTTAGGATAAATAAAATTTTAAAAGAGAATAATAATACATTTTAACATAAAGCAAAAATAAAAATAAATAACAATTTGAGGCAGAATAATAATACATAGAACACAAGATAATCTTTAGGATAAATAAGGTTCTAAAGTGGAACAATAATTCATGAAACACAAGGTAATCTGTTGGGTAAATAAATTACTAACGTAAAAAAATGTATATTTGTATATCATTATTGTTCCAAAATCGACATCAAAAACGTTTTATAATTAATAACATAGAGATAAACACTAGAGGGGGCATAGCCTATCTCAATACTGTATTGGGCTCTCAGGGGCTCTGTGTAACCATATTGAAACCTCTTTCAAAAGTAAACTAAGGTTATAGTTAATCGATTGATTTTGGCTTCGTGCGCATTGATTGTGTTTTGATTTGTATATTCAACGTTCTAATATGAAAGTTATTGTGATTTTGTACTGATTATTTCATTTTATTTCTAAGCGAAGGTGGTAAGGTTACTTTTTGGATGTTTCAAAATTTAGCCTATAGGGCCCCTCTAGAAATATATCTCTATGATTAATAAGCGTTTAAGGAGGAATAATGTGACGCTAAGTATGAATACTTGGACTTATCCTAAAGACACAAGGAAAATAGTACATTAAACTATAGGAGCTCTTAAGGACAAATAAGCATTTGAGGATAAACTCTTACAGGAATCATGAATCATTACATGATTCCATACATTGAGCATGAATCATTACATGATTCCATACATTGAACATCAATCATAACATGATTCCATACAATAATCATGAATCATTACATGATACCATACATTAATCATGAATCATTACATGATTCCATACATTAATCATGAATCATTACTGATTTCATACATTGAGCAAGAATCATTACATGATTCCATACATTGATCATGAATCATAACATGATTCCATACATTAATCACGAATCATTACATGATACCATACATTAATCATGACTAATGTATGATTATTATTCAATTCTTATTCATAAAGTTTTTTTTTGTTAACACATAAAGAAGGTTTTAAGTTGATATCATAACACAATAGGTATAAAAGTTCAGGTCATTTTTCTTAGACATTCATCATTATTATTGTTAGTTAAGAAACCCTTAAATATTACTAAACGAGATAACAATATCTCTATAATGGGGTAATAGTTCTTACTAAATATGGCAAAAAGGTCTCGTTTCTGTTTGAATGCACTGAATCGAATAAAATCAGTCCGGTGTCGGTGTACCACGCCCTTAATCAGTCAAAACTTATCGGGGGGAGGGGGCTTAAACCCAGAGAGATCAATTTTTCACACCTTTACGGACATTCGCTGGAAAATACTTCGTCAGGGGAGGGGGGATTTTTTCCCCCTGCTCCCTTGACTTTCTCTGGCTACGGGCCTGAGCAATGCACTCACGAAGAGACAAGAAAAAGTTCGTAAACATCAATTTATTCGCTTTTAAACTTGTAGATGTTAGCAGGAGTTTGGCTGTGCTGACTTATCAACCAAAAGCAAATTCGTCAGACTTGATACACACAATTGTTTATTTCTTGCTTTATTCCTCCCACCAAGTTTCTAATCTAGTATATTTTCTTACTCTTTTACACTTTAAAGACAATTAAGTAAAAGCGAGTAAAAATAGGCTATTTTCCAGTTTTCTGGACCGCTTTCCTTTGCCATGGAATCAAGTAAAACTTTCCCTAGACCCAACATAAGATCGATGTCATTATACATAAACCTCTTAATTACTTCCACATTTTCTTCTTTTTCATGACTTTTCACTTAAATTTATTGTTGATATTTCCTTTGACAAAATAAACTTTTTTACACAACGAGAAAAGATTATAAAATATAATTCAAAGCAAAAAGTAAGTTTTTTAATTAAATTATTGTTTTACTTGACTTGAAAATCTTGAGTTGAGCTTCAAGTAAACCTTGTTTACATGAAAACAAGTAAACAATAGTTTAGTTTGCGGTTAAATAGTTTAAAAAATTGTAACAGCAAGAATTTTTTTTATATTTTTTATTTACAAATAAATATATATATATAATAATATATATATATATATATTAATATAAATATATATAAATATATATATATATATATATATATATATGTAATATTAATACATAAATCTACCTCATTTAAGTAAAATTCAAATGCCACATAGTTTTGGATCTTATCCCGCTTGGAATAGTTAGACTTTGCCTTTTTTTATTGATTTAAGCAACTTTAAGTAGCTTTATGTAAAAATAAATCTAAAGAAATCGGATACGGGGTGCCTCGGAACTATTAATTATAACGTAGGATTCGCTTCGCTTGTCCTCAGACAATACAAGTCGTAAAATTTATATTGCAAGACGTCTTTGAACTTGTTTCGCTCGTTTTCAGATAGTAAATACACCTGTTTCATACCCAGCAGTCACCCATCCGGAACTGGCTAAGATCGATGATTATTAATTTTTATAATCTAAAAAAATCATTAAAATTCTTGTATTATTGAAACGAAACTGAGTGTACTCATTTATTACGTAAAGACACGTACTGACGTAGACCCTTACTGAATTTTCAACTCAGTGGATCATTTACTGATTTTTTATAACTTTTTTTAAAAACAAGTTATTCGATAAAAAATGAACTTAAGCTGATAACGAGATGAAACACGGTACATATATTTACTGATTTTTTACATCTTTTTTAAAAACTAGTTATTTGATAAAAAAAAATTAACTTATGCTGATAATAAGATGAAACACGGCACATATATTAGTCTTATACATAGTTACATGAATGGTGTTAAATCTCAAAATATTCGTAACACTCTATGATTTCTATGATTTTTAACATTTTATGATTATTTATGAGTTATTTTTGCGGGTTAACGACGTCACAATTAGGAAAAATATTTTCCGAATTGCTATAGAACTACACCTATAGATTGCTTTTTTTTTGTAAAAGTTTCACCTCTCAAGCATTACTATACTGGGAGCTAAGATGATAACACACACACACACACACATACAGATAGACAACTTAGTAAAAACTACTCAGGAAGCCTTAAGAACACCTAAAACGGATAATTCCTGTTACATCCAGATTTTAGTTTTTATTGCAAACACAGTACTTTTCCTAAATACTTACGGTATAAATGAGAAAAAGTAAAAAATAAAATTTGACATTAATCTTGAGATCTTCTGAGTAGTAAGTAATTTTAAGAACGAAACATCAATAAGAACGGTACCGAGTCACTTAACTTAAAATTTACGAAATTGGATTTCTGAAAGTGAATTTTCAATTTTCTTATAAGATAAATTTAAATTGGAATCCCAGAAAATTCTCATGATAATTTTATTTTTAGATCTTACTTTCACTTAGAAAATATAAGCTAAAAGAAGGTTAAAGTTGTGAGTTAGAGGAAATGGGCTAAGAGTTAAATTGTTTGCCCGGAGTTTTTATTTACAGGCTAGAGTTACATCTCTTGAAACCTGTTATCCATTACCACTACTGTGCTCTACTTTCTGAGCTAGTAGTCGTTCCCTGATATTAAAAAGTCTTAAATTCAATCGTGTCTCCCGGATATGAAGGTTCTGATACTTAAATTGAAATATTTTATTAGCTGTTCTTTTAGTAACATTAATAAATTATTAAAGAGAAGGAATAAAATTCAGATTTAATAAATAAATCTCTGTTAAACACAATTAAACTTTGTTAGTCATGTGTAGCAGTAGTGAGGCATTGCGTTAAAAATCACAAAGTGACAAATAGTTACTTGATAATGAGTGAGTGAGAAACGATATTGACTAAATGTAGTGATAGTCATAATATTACAGTCTATTTTTGATATCTGATCTGTAAGACTCATCTATCACCCTCTTCTTTGCTATAAAGAAATATATTTTTGTGGAGTGACTTCTTCCAATGTGATTTAGATGAACTCTATTAACGCTCACCTCAGTTCTTCTTGTGATAGTCACTATTAATGTGGTAGTGCGTGAAAAATCGTATAGTGACCAATAAAAAATGATAGTGAGTGAGAGGCGATAATGAGTAACAGTGGTAGTGAGTAATATGACAGTGAAGAATAGACAGTTCATACTGAGTAGGACAGAGGCTATAGGCGAAAACATAATGATTGTGACAGAGTCGATAGGCGAAAATATATAATGAGGGACCAGGGATATAGGCGAAAAATATGAGGGAAGAGAGGCGATAGGCGAAAACATAATGATTGTGACAGAGTCGATAGGCGAAAATATAATGAGTAGGACAGAGGCTATAGGCGAAAACATAATGATGAGTGAGAGAAAGATAATATTGAGATTAATAGCAGGGATATTGAGTGAGAAAATGGAGTTCATGATAAAAGACCACGCCGTGTGTGGAGAGCATCATACAGACGATTTTGAGTGTTAAAGCTGTCTTTTGAATTATGAATGATTAATTTAAAAGGTTCCAGAATGATAATGGAAGAAAGAGTGAGTACTATATAGTTTTGAAAGTAAGTTTTTAACGATCTTCGACGAAATGTGCTTCTGAATTTTCACCCTGAATAGGTCTTGCTGATTTTTTTCAGTAGAAAGATATTACATTCCATTTAAGCAGGAACTCTTCTATGGATAATACAAATATTATTTATACATGGCAAATATTGTAATACTGAATAATATAGAAATAAACAGTGTTTTCTATAAATGTTAAGGTACAGCAGTTCATGTGATATAAACAATACGTCTTTCTAATTTGTTCTAACTAAACAAAGTCTACCCTAGTAAAACAAAAACTCAAACAAGGAACACAAATTAAACAGAAATAAACAATTTCGATGGATAAAACATTCGATATTTGTTGAAGCGAGTATAATACGGTTTGTCCTCTGGAACGGAGAGACTATGACAAGACGGCCCCAGGACTGAAACAAGGAGAGTTGGGGCTAAGGCAATTCCCTCGAGAACAAGCTATTATTGAATCAAATGGATAAGAAAGTACTATTGATTCGTTTAGCCAGATATGTCTTTATCTTATTATTTTCTTTTCCTTTCTACTTAGTCTTCTCATCCGTAATACAAAATAAACTTTTCCATTATGTCAACAACATTTTTCCCCGAATATAACTATTCAAACAACAATTTAGGTACATAAAATGATTTGTTCATTATTAATCTCTTTACTAACAATTTTTGCTTCACTTTCACCTAAATGAAGAAGGAAGCATATTGGCAAAAAATTAACACCTATTTATTTCATTAAATGTTGACATTTCAGCGCCTAAAGCTTAATGTTTGTATGTATGTGTGAGTGAATATTTCTTGAAAACATGCTTTAGCTCAAATTATTGATCCAATTTGATTAAACGTGGTAACAGATGTAGTGAACTAACTTTTTATATAACTTATTTTAAGTGCCGCATCAATAAATATATTTGTGTGCTAATAACATACAAACTCTATGTGATGAGTATCTATGGAACTTAAACTACTGATTCATAATAAGTTTTGGTTATTATGAATCAATATTTGCTCTAAGTCCAGCACAACTGGACTTATGTCTAGTTGTGACCAACAAAATGACCTAAAAAGGTCATTTTGAAGAGAATTAAAGAGCCTGTGAGTCCTTGTTAGTTATGACTGCAACAAACTATTACTACTTGTTAGTTATGAGTTCTCACAGCCTGTGAGTCCTCATAAAAGCCTAAAGGCTTTCAGTTTAGATTTTACAACTCTGAATAGGACTTATGCATGTAAGAGTATGGGAATCTGCACGAGGACTTGCACATTTATCCGCTCTACTACCTGAAATATAAAAACCCTGTTAAATTATAATCCTATGAAAAACTACCATCTAGTGCAATAATCAAGGCGTAAATGTAGAAAAAGTAAGAAACGGACATCAGACTGCAGTCGTACCATATGGTCAGGTAGTCTATATTATATTAGCCATATTATATTATATTATAATAACTATATTATAGTAGCTATATTAATCTCTCTAGAAGGTCAGATTGAGGCGTCTTCATAGCATCTCAACAGCACTGCTGATGATTGAGAGCCTGCTCTTTTTTATGAAGAAAAAACGTTTTGTAATGAAATTTCGTTGTTTTGTTTGGCTTTTGTTTTTAAAAGTTTTATGTTTTTTTTAAAATATTTTTACAGTTTTATTTTATTGTTTGCTCAATTATACTTTTTAAATATTCATGATAAATATTTTTAAATGTTTTCTTTCTTTTTACTCTATATTAATCTATTTTCTCCATAAGCACGGTAGGAAAAGTTACGGAAGTATTAAAAAAAATTTTATTTTATAAAAATATAATGCATTAATATTTTCCATGAAGTGAAAAAACGTTTAAAATTCTATTTCTTAAAAATAAAAATAATAAAGTTTTATTAAGTATTAGGTTGAAACAAAGTAAATTAATTAATAAAAAAGTTAACCTAACAGTAGAGAATTTTAATGGCTCATTAATGAACCCTTTAGGATATAAAAAATATATATATACATATATAAATAAAAAATTTAACACGTACTTATGAAAAAACCTTTTTTCCTCTACACAGAAAATTACAGCTAAAGAATAAATAATTCTGGGTCACTGAATAAACAAAAACTCACATAAACTCTCTTCACTTTAAATTAGATTCAAAACAATTTAACCCCTCCCCCCCCCCCAGGAGTGGTTTTAACCAAGTAAATATAACCAGAATAATGTTGCATACAATTTTAAATATACCTTAAGAACGAGTAAAAATTTCAGTTAAAAAATTTTCTCTAATAAAACAAATATTAAATGCTGAATAAGCTTAGGAAAATAAACGAGGAAATTGAAACATTAAAAATCCAAAGCATTGGTGTTTCTCCAATGATGATTTTAATGTGAATCAACACAATACTATTATTCTGTTTATTTTTATTATTTTTCCTCGCCTACTACTCTAGATATGAACAAAAGTATTGTCTTCACCTTAAAAATTAGAACCGAAGTTTTATCATAATTTTTCCGTTTTATCCACTTCCACAACAATCTTGGTTGATTGTGTGTGCCTGTGTTCTGTGTGACGCATAAATTCCACTGTTTATATGTCAGCCATTTAAAACTTAAAGGTAAATTCAGACAGTAGGTCTAGTTATGCTGTCCGGAAGATGATATTTTTTAAACTACGATAACTTATCTTACTGAATCCTAGAAAGTTAAAAAAAAAATCGTTAAAATCAAAGATTTAACCGATTGAGTTGAAATTTGATACATAATTTTATTATGATACTGGTTGCAATTTAGAAAATATTTATTATTGAATAATAAAAATTTAAAGGTTAAAGTATTAATATTTCAAACTTACAATTTGCTTAGTGTTTTTCAACGTTTGGCATATCATTACTGACAAAACATATAGTATTGAGTATATCTATTTAAATATTCGTTTGCGGTTATTTTATAAATATATGCATTAATTCGTGCGCCACTTAAAATTATATGAAAAAGTTAGTTAACATCTTTTACAATCATCACATTTTACGGCAAAAAAGTAAATTAAACTATCACCTGGTACTATGATAAAATAATTGTTTATAAACTCATAAAGAACTAAGCTCTTAAAAAACTAAGCTACGAAGTATGATAACAGTCTTTAATGCATTCTTGGACATAATAAAAAATTATTAACTACTAAAAAGAGATTTCAATAAAATATTAATTGATTCCATCTGATTTATGTTTTGAATGTTCATCGAAATTACAGTCTTTTACAAATTTTCAGGTTTTTTTTACAAATGCAGTGCATATTTCATTTCATTCTTTAAATCGTTTTAGTGCTTCATTTTTTTATTGGTTTGCCACATTGGCAACGACAAGGAAATTCGAAGCGAGTCCGATTATTTGAAAAACAGTTCCAAATACCCGTAACAACGTTTTTTTTTTTTTTTTTATTTTAAATGTATAATAATTATTTTAAATTTTTAACTATTTTTCTTATTTATTTTGTGTTTAGATACGTCAACCCTTTCGCTTTGAATGACCCTAAAAGGGCAATAATAAACTCGGTATAATACGTCTACAAGCAGTTTGAAAGCTATAACTTATAATGATTTATATCTATCTGAAGTCTATACAAACCCATACCAACTTTCTTGCAATATTAAAAACGTCTGTTTTATAAACAAACAATATTTTGTCTATTTCAGTTCATTTCTCATATAAGTAAAAGAAATATTTTTTCATTCAATACTTTTTAAGTCAAAAAAGTTTTGTTTTGCAAAAAAAACCGAACTGGAATTTCACGCTGATAATCCGTTTCAGGCGATTTTAAGACTTCCAGTAGATTCTTACACTTTTGGTCCTGTCGTATGGGTTTGTGTGGATTGTTTTCATCGTAGCTTAGTAGCTCTTAGCGCGTTTAATTCTTAAAAGAATTTGAAACTTGTTACGAAATCAATCAATTACGTCTAGTAGAAAAATCTTGTAAATGATGCCTTATTATTCTTTTATGCTATAATGATGTCACTAACAGATATAATGAAATGTGGATAATATTTTGAACTCGTAATAAAACTAATTATGATCATCGCATTCAATATATATTATCAACCAAAAAAGGTATGCCAAACGTAAAAAGTTAAGATTTATATCGCATAACCAATTGATAGAT